>BMAU01001051.1:0-303332 GCA_019973935.1 Trichonephila clavipes
GAAACCCGTACTCACCTAAAGAAGGTGAGCCCCTGAGGGCCTCTCTGATGAAGTCTCTAGCCAGAAGGGGAGATTGTCTGTGGTCGATCTTGATTTCCGAAATCCACTTTGAAGTGGTGAAAGGAGATTATGTGACTCAGGTGGAGACATCAACCTCGCACTAACCATGCCGCTCCATCCAGCTTGCTAAGCAACTTGTGAGGGCAATAGGGCGGTAATTAATTGCTGATGTTGGATCTTTGCCAGGCTTTGGAAACGGTAAAAACGTGGGCATGACACCACCGTGTAGGAAACACGTGGGTTTTCCCAGATCACGATTAAACAATAAGAGAGAAGGGAGAGGATAGAACTTTTCGGACAGATGCCGTAACATAATATAGTGTAGCCCCCTGCTGCTGTGTTACCCGAGCGATGCAGGGAGGCGCGGAGTTCGCGGAGGGTTTAGTGGAGTTGTAGCCTTCCTCGTTTGAAGAGGAAAAATTCAACTTCACCCTCTCCTCTCCGACGCTTTAGTGCTTGATACGGGGGTGTGGTTGTCGCAACTACACGTTTTAGCGAATGTCTCGGCAAGAGTGTTGGCAATGTCAGGGATGGTATTGACAGGACCCCATTGCTTACAAGCATGGAGACTAAGGCTATTTTTGTATTTTTCCACTGAGCTTACGGATTTTGTTCCAAACCTCTTTACTTGAAGTTGAACATGTAATGTTACTTACATATTTTATCCACGTTTCTCTTACGTTGCCGGTGGATTTTCCTGGCACGTGCTCGGAAGGCTTTGTAAAAGCAATCATGTTGTCTGGGGTAGGGTAACGTCAGAAACCGATTCCAAGCCTTGTTTTGATCCTTTTTTGCCATTTGGCATTCTTCGTTCCACCAAGGTTTGGGAAAACAGAGTCTAGGGTGTTTTGGAATTGCATTATGAGCTGCGGATAGGATGCAAGATGTTACTAAACATACCGCTTCATCTACTGAGCCAGAGCTTACCATGTCTTCTGTTATATCTGCCTGGGTCACGAAAGTTTCCCAGTCGGCCTGATCAATTTCCACCGCGGTTTGGAATAGTCGCACACGCAATTGGTGTAAACGTAAAGATATTACCACTGGAAAGTGATCGCTATCTAATGGGTTATCAAGAACACTCATGTCAGATTTAATAGCAATGATGGAGAGCATATGGACAAATCAATGGCGCTAAATGATTGGGTTGGAGAATAAAAATAGGTGTTAGAGCCGTCGTTTAACAAAGGTGAGGTCAAGGGTTCTGTAGAAGCTTTTCGACGACTTTTCCTCTAGAATTCACATCTTGGCAGCCTCATAGTAAATGATGAGCATTGAAGTCACCCAAAAGAATGAATGGTGATGGGAGTTGAGTCTATAAGTTCTTGGAGTTCTCTAAAATTCAAGGATACGTTGGGTGGTAGGTATACATTACGAGATAGTAACTGTAGAGAAGATAGAAACCTGCACTGCAACAGCTTGAAGTGACGTGCGAATTAGGACGGGAGAGAAGGGTGTCGTGTGGTTGATGAGCAGAGCCACGCCACCACAAACTCTTTCACCCGTATTGCAGTCCCTTCCGAAGAATGGAATATCCTCGTATGTTGGATGTGCATGATGCTTTTTTAAAGCGTCTCTTGCAGAGCTACGCACACAGGTAAATGCTCATTCATAAGCGATTTTAAATCTTCTATGTTTTCGAAGACCACGACAATTCCACTGAATTATTTTAATACTTCGGCTAAGGAGAGCCTTTAAGCTTTTCGGGTCGTATTTTATTGGTGAAAGCTTCGTCTCGATTTTCCTTTACTGAGAAGCTTAACGTCTTCTACTTCTTTGGTGGCTTGAATTCCACCAGATTCTATTCAATTGATGGCTTTAGTATTTTGGAAGCTTCTGGACAATGTCAGTAGCTGGCCGTTTGATGAAACTTTTGTCTATTTCCATCAAAGCTTCAGCATCTGATGGCACTGAAAGGGTGCGATGTTTCAGGAGTGAGTAAGTGTTTGGTTTGGTTTAAGGACTCTGGTCCGTGGAAGATGTTTCAGGGGGAGATAAATTGTTTCTTGGTCAATTAAGTTATTTTGTAATGGGCTTTTGCAGGCGATTGGAGAATCTTTATGAGATTCAGAAGTTAAATTGGCAATGTTTGTTTATTGTGTTTCTATGTGGCTAATTTCTGTTTGAGTTCCTATGTCTGTTTGAGTTGCAGTATCTTTTTTGATTTTGTGTTGGTAATTACTGCATTAGCATAAGAAGTGGAGGCTCGAGGGGTGGTAAGATGTTGACCACTCGTTTCTTTGCTTCAGAATACGAGATGTTTTCAAGTACTTTAATTCTTTGTATTTCTTTTTCTTGCTGCTATTTTGGACAGATTTTGGAATAAGCAGCGTGTTCCCCCTTGCAGTTTGCACACTTTCTGCGTTCTGTCGTACATGCTTCGCTGGCGTGCTCCGTACTACTGCATTTATTGCAGGGCAACGCCGCGACAAGAAGCTGTTCCATGACCGTAACTTTGACAGCGAAAACATCCGAGAGGGTTAGGGATGTAAGGTCTTATTTTAATGTTTAAGTAACCAATTAGAATATTTTCTGGTAATGTATGTTTAGAAAATGTGAGTATAAATAATGGAGAAGTTATAGTTTTACCGTCTTTTATGGAAGTTATTCTTTTTACAGCCTCCACTCCTTCAGAAGCTAGCTCTTCTTCAATTTCAGAATCGGGTAATGGAATTAGATCAGGGCAGTAAATCACTCCTTTGGATGAATTGAGTGTTTTGTGAGGAGTAGCGGTAATAGGGATGTTTGAAAGATTTGTACATTGTAGGAGATTAATTGATTGTGCTTGTGTCGCTGTTTCTATCAGTAAATCTCCGGATGGTAATTTTTAATAGATTTCACAGATCCAGCTGAACCTTGTACAGCTTTAGAGACTAGAAAAGGTGAAACATTAGAAAGTTTTCTGTTATCTGTTGCATGCAGAACAATAAATTTTGGAAAGGATTCGGAGCAAGTTTGAGAGTTGGTGGGCTGACCACCATGTGTTGGAGTTGGGGATTTTAAAGTATGCGTTTTTTATCTTTTTCCTTATTTTTGTGCATTTATATTTTGGTTTTGAGAAAGGAGGGGAGAATCCCTTTTGATTTTCAGAGGACCAGTTTGGCAGGGGCTAGCCCCAGATTCAGCAACCAGCAGTGGCCTTAGGAGAGCCCCCCACTCTGCAATGCAGGACCCCATCCAGGCACCACCTGGAACTACAAGGCAGGCGGGATTATACACCAGCTGATAGAGCAGCCAGGACATGCTGGTTAGGCTGCCCCGGGCTCCTGTACAATCTGGCGGCCTGAGACGCAAAACTCAGCTTTTCTCTGGTACCCTCTACATGGCCGCTTCCTCCAAGACCCCACCTCACCAGTCCAAAGGTCCTCAGTTCAACACCCCGCTCCAAGTGCCAGTTTTCCCAGGGAGCAGTCTGTTGTGTCGTCATACCAGTTGTGAAAAACCATCAGACACAACTTCATTCCACTCAGTCCTGGTCTGCCACAGGACTTCGTCGCAAGTAAAATGAAAGATAAAATGTAACGGAAAAATCAATAATAAAAAAGGACCCACTAAGGAGATAAACCATAAAGTTAAATTCCTGGATAGGTATTCTTAGGAAATAAAAACCAGTTTTTTTTTTACTATGGCGGAAAAGGAAGTGGGGGAAGTAAAGGTGAAAGTAAAGTAAAGATCGCTCGGGAGAGGCGGGTGCGCGAAACCCGCACTCACAAGAGAGTGAGCCCTTGCCAAAAGATCACTAGGGTACCTCGGGAGCGTGAAACCCGTACTCACCTAAAGAAGGTGAGCCCCCTGAGGGGGGTTGTAGAAAGACTTGTTAAGCTCTTCAAGAAAGCCGTTTCCAGCGTTCATTGAACAAGGAACCAAAATAAATGTAAGTTTTATGATATAATAACTATTTTATTCAGAAATTAAGACTCGGACTTACATTTTTGACGCAATAAACTAAAGTTTAATTTCAGAGGATATATTATTATTCATGGACTATACATTTATTAGAATCCATTCTTTCAATAATTTTTGAAACATAGTCCTAAAACTTATCACATTTCATGTAGCTAAAGGAAGCCTTTCATCCAAAGTAGCTTTGCCTCAAATTCTACTGACAATTAGCGTATCAGTTTAGACACTGCATTAGAGAATTTTTGTTAATAACCCTGTTAAAAAAACTCTCCCTTTTTATCAGCAATGCGCAGACAATGTCTTCCAACTGAAAGAATTGCTGCTGAAGCCATATCCTTATACTTCCATACTTTATCAATCTATACTCAAAAATTTTTTAACTTGCTTTATAAACCCTTTTACCGAAAGTTTAACTGTCACCTTAGAGGAAATATGTTAGTTTAATAAGTAGTAGTGTATATGTCGCAGGAAAATGATTGAATCAGAATTCCATGAAATCCCTAAGGGATAGGATCAATTGACGGGAGATGTTAAAATAACGTCTCTCTCTGTTCAAGTTTATTTCCGTGATGAAAGTAAGTAATCTTATCAAACTCTGAACTGTTTGAGTGAAGTAATGAAATGAACTAGTCAGGATTTGCTTTGGCAAAATATTGTCCGGTGGCGAGGAGACACCTGGGGAGTCGAGTCCTTGTATTTCCTAACCATACAGGTATTACCTATCGATCCTCCAAATATCAACCCTATATCTTTATCAGAAATAGAGTACTATAGGATTAACATAGGGATTGATATTTTAGTGTGTAATCAACCGAGAGAAAAGATGTTTTACATAAAAAAATACCACCTTAATTTTCTTATTATTTGTTAATTAGTTTCGAATAAATAATTTGTAGTTAATTGACTATTGTTTCATTACTTACTTCTACGTTTAATAATACCACATATTTGTTAAATAAACACTTTTAAACCCTTGACAATATTTCATAATTTCACTGAAACATGTCAAGGATTTGTTACTTTCATCAGGGAAATGACACACAAGAGACACATTGTGCAGTACTGATACATTTATTATTTTAGAAGAAATGTGTATTTTTTATTATGTTCACACCTATATTTTGTTTTGCTTCCTTTTTCAGTAAATTTGTAGTATATAAAATCTTTATTTCTAACTTTTCGATAAGCTCTAGTCCCCATTGTTCGGTTATAACCCCTGGGGGTGCACTCCACAGCTTCAAAAACACTGTATTAGAGTAAATTTTAAAATGAGCAATTTAGAAAGTTTCATTCGGAATCGGTTCCGAACCTTACGTTAAACTGAGAAGTATTGTGAATTTGCTTGGAAAAACAATACATATGAAAGACAGCATCTCTTTTGGTATGTTACACACATGAGTTCTTATCAATTATTTATAGCTTTTGTTTACTTACAAGATTATTCCCCTTCGTACTTTGGAGTTGTTTTGTCTGTAAGTTAGTTATAAATATTTGCAATTACTTTTAGTGCATTGTACAATGTCGTAAGTAATATCCCCAACTTACGCAATATGTGGGTCTAATTAATAACCGCGTAAGTCAAGGTATAATTCCGCATATAAATACTTACAAATTATTTTTAGAGGTGGCCGGAAACGAAAGAAAAGAACTTAGAAAAAAAGTGTTCAATAAAATCTTAGATAACACTAGTACAATATCGCAAGCTGAAGTCATTTTCACGTAGAATATTTCATGAAATCTGACAAAGTACACTTATAAAAAATAAATTAAAGGAAATCGCATATTTAATCGAATTGCATAAAAAACTGATATCCATGAAAATACACTGTTCCCAGATAAAACTGCAACTCTTGCGCATCAAATACGTAAGCGTACACGTGTGTGTAGGTGGAGCCAACAGAAAAATAGGCTTTATTAGCGCGTGTAAATTAAAACGTATTTCGTTCGCCAGCACAGCTCGGCTAATTTGTTGGTGTTGTTTTGAAGCAATCGGTTCAACTCAAATTGTAACATTAAAAATGACTTACCACCAACGTTCAGATGATGGAATGAGGTGGCGAATTGTGGGAAGGCTAGAAGCACGCAAATATCAAGTCCACATTTGTAGAGAGTTCAATTGAACGCCCAGTGTGGTGTGTAACTTTTGAAAACAGTTCCACTAAACTGGATCTATCAAGAGAAAACATGAGCAATGCCGTCTAAGAGCCACCACAGTCATAGAAGATCGCTATTTGTCGATTGTAGCGAGACGTATCCGAGGGGCTACAGCTTCTCAGCTCTCTTGTTACTTGTATGTAGCCACATCAAATCACCTATATATAAAAGGTGACGTTTCCAAAATGATTTTATGAGAGAGGGTTGTTTGCCAGAAAACCAGCTGTGACATTTTTATATGGTCTCTAAAATAGGGAAATCTTATTACAGGAGAGATTTTCATAGCCGCCTTAGAAAAGCCCTGAAGACCCTCCGGGGTCCTCGGACCAAATTTTATGAACCGCTGTAATAAGTGACAAGGTGATCTATATTTCCATAAGATTCAAACTACTTCACTTCCTCCTGTTTTAATAATATTAGTTTTAATATTTTTCGAACGCTCTACAAATATTTATTTGGAAAGATAATTTTAATAAATTATTTTAATGGATTGTTTTTCTACGTTCCGTTTCAGATTAGCCCTTTTGGAAACCAGGAATACACAACAAGGTCAACAATGTTGCCGATTTCCCTGTCGATGCCAACTGTCTCGCACTTGGCTTTTGTACAGACAGCAATTATAATCTTAAATGACTCTGAACTCATGGATATGGTCATGAATAATGGCCCGATGTCGCATATTTTGCCTGATGCACAACTGAGACTGTTTCTCAACACAACTAGGATGCAGAATGAATTCAGAAGAATACAAGCTCAAAGACAAGAAATTAATTTTACTATTGAATTAGATCAAGAGTTGCAGCATTCCCCTAATCAAAAGTGGGAGCAACTCGTCAAAAAAAGAATCTCTTCTTTTCGGTTACCCACATGTTTAGAAGGGAGATTAATTGGTGTAACTCGCGCACTGAGTTGGGAACTGACCAGTTGGTTGAAAGACCATGAAGTGCTTTTCACTCTGGATCCCCGCCTAGATTTGCAAAGAAATATCCTTTGGAAATCCATAGGATTAATAGATAAATGAAGTAGCTTTTTTTCTTCTATTAGAAATGATAGCATAAACATAAAAGTACGGTACGCATTTGCGTGTTTGTATTGTTACGAAGAAGAAGTGATTTGTGGGAAACGATGTCATCTTTTGAGCAAGGATATATGGAAATATTTTCGTTAAACCAAAAGATGCTATTAATAGCTGGACCAAATCAGTTGCAGGACTGAGAACCATAGATTATAATGATTTATACTCTAAATGTCATCGTTATCCTTTAGGATTACAGAAAATAATTGAAAAAATGGATCCGGAGAGAAAAAAATTAAGGATGGCATCTTCTATGATGAACGGATTCTTAGCACTCGAGGATGTTTATGAACGTCTGTCTAAAGAAGAATTCTATTCTTTTTCAAATTATTTTAGAATCTTTGCGCATTTTGTGTTGAGATATTTCTTAGAGTTTCCTCTGCAAGAAGATTTCATAAAGGTCGCTAGCCAATCATGGAAATATTTAACACAAAAAGGATTTCTCCAAATCCTGAATGTGATCATTTACCAAAGGATTATGCTAAGTAGAGATGATTTTAATTATATCCATCTTCTTAAAAAGTTCTGGGAAGAAAGTCCATCCAAATTCAAAGATAACTTAGAAGATCATCCTGTTTCTCATGTTGTCCGATTTATTGTCAACACCAAGCTTTGTGGGCCTGATCTAAGAAAATATTTGTTCAAGTCGTACAACAAAAATTATATAATATTTCATCATATGAGAAAAGAGTTATATTTTTTTCAAAGATGAAGGTATTGAAGAATACCAAATTTCACAAAATTCCCGAAACTATGAAATGGATGCCTTTAATTATAAACAACCTGGAAATGAGCATTTCTACACAGTATATAAAGTGGAAAAGTATTTTTCGGATAAGAACGAGTGAAAAAATGATTTAATATTGCTTTGAATGTAATAAGTTTTTCTGGATTACTTCTAATGAGTGGAACCTCTTCTTTGTTATATGTCAATGCAATGGTTTTGTTTAAAATCTGAAATAATGTTAAGATTTTTAGATGTAATTTTCTTTTAAACATTAAATGAGATTGAAAGTCATTTGTTCTGGGGGAATCATTTATATTTTTATAGTTTTAGTTCTAACTGAAATGCTTCTTATTAGTGCTTATGACTTTTTATTGTATGTGTGTGTTAGAATTATTTACATTTTTACAAAAAGATATTTCTCGTAAACAATGAAAAACCATTAAAAACTTATAATACCTAATTTTATACATTTAAAAAGAAACATCCTTTTAAATTTTTGTTCCATTTACATAATCAATAATCGTGTTAATTAAGAAAGGAAATTCATTTTAACGGAATGAAATTTATTTTAGAAGAATCAATTTTGTATTTTTCCACTATTACCTCTTTCTTTTACTTCTAACCCTATTAGGAAGATGGTATCTAAATTAATTGACTTAAGTATGTTTATGGAAGTAAAATAAAATATATAAAAGCACATGAAAAATGTTTTATATTTCTTATAACTACTCTAAAAATTCGGACTTTTTTAGAAAATTATTTTTTGATAACACCGAAAAAGAGAAACTTTTATCACATAGAATAAAGCAAAAATACATTGATTTCTTAATTTTTGCTTTTTACAAAGGAAGTGTGAATTTTACTATTTGTAAAAAGCTTTATGAAGTCTTTTAAAAGTATCCATTTCAAATTTTTTTGAGAACCTTTTAATACCCTATATGTTAAATATGACATGTTCGTACATTAAGAGTTGAAAAACAGATTATGCTGGACAAAATATTGCAAAATACTTTTATTTTCTTTCTTATGAAGCTCTTGCCGAATTATGGGAAGAACATTTTAAAAGTAATGTTGATTGTTATATAAACGTATTATACATGCCCTTTTAAGATTAAAATTTAGTATTGAATATAAAAATTTTTTTCAAGATAAGAAATGGAGCAGAAATATCGATATATTATTACTCATTTTAGTGAATTATAAGTTTAATTTAAAAGATATGGTTTTAGATGATATTCATTTATTTCCCAAAGATTTATTAGATCTTTAATCAATTACATGTTAGAGATTGAACGGTTATTTCAGTTTTTGATTCCAACCAACGACGATGGATGCTTGGTGCTATTTTAATATGATAGCTAAAATTATACATGTACTCATTTTTTTCTTTTTACAAATACTTGACTCATGTTTCGTATAGTTTTTTAAATTTTTTAAATAAAATTTTTTAAAATATATAAATGTTAAAATTCCCATATACTTTTTATAATAAAGGTTTCCGAATGTATGTCACGTAAAAGTTTAGTACTTTTAAAAAGGGAAGAATGTAAGATAATCGAAAACACTATTTGCAGAAATATTGTAACACGCTTCCCGTATTAGTTATAATATATTTTTCAGAAATGTATCACAAAAGGAAAAGAAATTGAAGAAAAAAAAGTCAGATTTTATTTAATATGACTAAGCTAAAAACTTAAACATTACAGAAAAATTTTAAAAAATAAAATATAATTGAACTATAAATTACGAAATCCTTTTTGTTTTTAAATTGAAGATAGATAAAATAATTTTAGTGAACCACAAATATCATTCGGACTTACGAAAGTAAAACAAACGAAACATCTTAAGGTATCCGAATACGTTCGGAACCTTGATTTTGCAAAAGCGTATAAATGAATAATATTTATTATATTTTGTGTCACTTTCTTTAGAAAATGTAAATAAAATTATTTTAAGAATATTATCACAATCAAAATTATTTAAGTACGATATTTTGACAAAAAATGAACATAGAATGACCCATTTTCAAAATATTCTCCTTTTGTGATTGGTTTGGTTCATTTTTAATGGCGCAAGAGAGAGAGAGAGAGGACCAATCTCCTTTTGTGAACCCTTTTTTTTATAATATTTTCCCTGTAAATAGCTTAGACCTCTGTACAGGGGCTCAAGTAAAATTTTGGAAATATATAATATAACTTAGAAGTGAGTATATATTTCCATGTTTTACAAAAACATAGGGGAGAAATATTAAGAAAAAACGCTGATAATTATTTCACTCGGTTGTAACTCTGAAAATAATGTGAATTTTTTTTTAAAAAAATAGTTCAGACTCTCTAAAGAGAGAAGTCTTAATTTTATATAAGCAAAATATTATCATTTTAGAAGCACTTTTTATAAAAGAACATTTTTGCAAAAATATTGTATTTAAATAAATTTCTTTGTCAAAATGCTTTAGAACAATTTTATATACTACAAGGTATTTTAATCTAAGTGACTCTAAAAATAACGAAAATTATCCTTTATGCGGTTTTTTAAAATCACGGTTCCAAACGTAGTGGCACACCTTAAATAAAATAAATATTAACCTATAGGAGACGGTGGTTTTTGTGAGAAAAATGCCCTTAAAGACGGCGCTTCCAGCGAAGTTTACTTCCACCTTTTTTGTAGCTGATTGATGGCACCATACATTGGCGGACAAAAGAAACAGCGTAGTGGGTGATACTCCGCTGAAGAGCGGGGATGTTCACGGCTTAGAAAGTCCCTAAACACAAATAGTCTCCGTTTCTTAAGGATACGTGTTTTCTTGAAGAATGCAATGTAGTAATTACTAATGTTTTCAGTTCAAAAAAATTCAAGAAATTTTAGCACAAAACAGAGGTGATAATATAAAATATTTTATTAGAAAATTAAACGGTTATATCATTGTAGAAAAATGTACAATAAACTAATCCAAATTTAATTGATTTTATTTAAGGAAAAAATATTTATATTTTGATTTTCAATTTAATTTATTTAAATAGTTATAAAATGCATTAAATTTATTTTTAATTCATATAAATGTAGGATTTTGGTACACGCCGTGTTAAAACTTCAAATAGTGAAATTAGAAATAAGAAGTAAATAATATGATTCTTCATAAATTGCACATAATTATAAGCAAAATTATAAATTAAAATAAAAAGCACAATTGCTGGTCATGTCTCTTTATGTTATAATGTAAAGGTCAGACTTTTTCAAATCGACAATAAAGTCAGTTTAAAAGCTCTTACAAGTATTCACAGCATGTGACACCAATAAACATATTGTCATAAATCCTTTTTTGGGTGAGTGAGTGTTCGGTTTTATGGCGCAAGAGCCAAACTTGGCTATACTGCGCCACACGTTTGTTAAGACATTAAAACCCTGTTAAAAATACACATGAATACAATTATATAAAAAAGTAAAGTTAAAGTGAAAACATTGCAAAAAGTCAAATTAGATATAAAAATACAATCGTCTTTATAAAAGCAAATAGATTTTGGTGGGGTATTTCTCCCACCAAGTCAGATAAGGTTAAAATAGATGTATGAAAAAAGGTGATGCGATGATGGTTAAAAACTGGACAATCGATTAAAATGTGATGAACAGTGTAAGAGGCATTGCATGAAGGACATTCCGGAACGTGTTCTCCAAACAACAAATGCCTGTGTGTTAAGCGAGTATGGCCAATGCGAAGACGAGTCAGTCAATTTGACATCAGTTCTTCGCATTGGCATCACAGGCCATACTCCTATGACAGGTTTCACGGAGTGCGGTTTGTTATCCAACTTCTGACTCCATGATACCTGCCAGATCTTAAAAATATGATGCATGATGACGCGCTTCATATCCGATAGCGGAACTGCTAGCGGCAGATGGGTCGTCGCCGACTTTGCCGCGCTGTCCGCTTGCTCGTTGCCTATGATTCCTACGTGACTTGGTAGCCAGCAAAACACGATATCGAAACAATTGCTGTACAGTCGACTCGTAATGTCAAGTATTTTACATACCACTGGATGGCATCGATCGTTATAGTTTTCAAGCGCTTCTAGTACACTCATGCTGTCAGTATAGATGCAGTATTTACGGGGCATATTGGAGTCGATTAATTGAAGTGCACGGTAAATGGCGACAGCTTCAGCAGAGAAAATGCTGCAAGTGTCGAGCCGATAACCGTGCATAATATCTTCAATCACGACTCCACAGCCAACGTAATCTGCACGTTTCGAACCATCAGTGTAGATGGCCGAATAACGACTATACTGACTGCGGTGGTAGGCGAAGACGCGTTGAAAGACGATAGGCGCTACAGTGGATTTACTATAAGTGGCAAAAGGGTTGATATAATGGAACCGTGGCGTATTCCAAGGTTGGAATAGGAAAAGGTTCCTTTGCTGGATATGCACGTTAGGTAGGTCGAGTTCAGAAATATGAAGCTTCATCCTATCCATAAATGGCCGGATGTTAGACGGCCGTGCATCATAAAGTTTCTTCATGCTGGTACTCATATACACATTTTGTAGAGGATGTGAAGGCACGGACAAGATCTTAAAATAATACGCAAGAGACAGCTTCCTCCGTCGAAGATCTAGAGGAAGCTGATTACATTTAACATAGAGACTCTGCACCGGTGATGTGCGAAACGCACCCGAGCAGATTCTCAATGCCATATGGTGGACGGGGTCAAGTTTTTGCAGAGTAGAGTTGCACACTGATCCGTATACAACACATCCCTAATCGATGCGAGAGAGTACGATTGCCTGATACACTCTGAGTAATGATGTTCGATCCGCCCCCCAAGAGGTGTTTGACAACACCTTCAAGAGGTTTAAAGACTTTTCACGCCTTTTCCGCAAATGTAAAATATGCGGAAGGAAAGTGAGCCGGCGGTCGAAAATTACTCCGAGGAATCGTACGTCGGGAACTACGGGAATTTGTACAGCACGGATGCGTATTTCGGGGTCGGGATGAATACCCCGTTTGCGCAAAAGTGCACGCAGCAACTCTTGCTCGCAGAAATACTATGACCGTTGCTGTCGCACCATTTTACAATGCTGTTGACGGCAGTTTGCAACTGTCGTTCAATCAGGCGGATATCTGAGCCTTCACAACTGATTTGCAAGTCGTCGACATAAAAAGAAGCCTGTATAGAGGGCGATAAAACATTTAAGATGGGTGAAATATGACAAATAAAAAGGGTGACACTCAGAATGCTTCCCTGAGGAACTCGCTCAGCTTGCAAAAAAGCAGAGAGTGTCACCCAAACGAACTTTAAAAGTGCGTACATTTAAAAAATTTTGAATGAAAATAGGTAAATTTCCACGAAAACCAAAATTAAAAAGAGTGCGGAGTATTCCATAGCGCCAAGTACGGTCATATGCCTTCTCGATATCAAAGAAAATAGAAACAAGATGATTCCTCCGGACAAATGCATTTCTAACTTTATTTTCAAGCATGATAATATTGTCGAGAGTGGATCTTCCTTTACGGAAGCCACTCTGAAACAGAGGAATGCATCGATTCTTTTCTAACTGGTAAACGAGACGTGCATTGACCATACGTTCTAGTGTCTTACAAAGGCAGCTCGTGAGTGCTATCGGTCGATAGCTGAGAGGGTTCTTGGGATCTTTTCCAAGTTTTAGAATGGGGATCACTATGGCTTCTTGCCATTGAGTAGGATACACCTGCTCTCTCCATATTCGGTTGAATAGATAAAGGAGACTTATGAGTGAATCCTCGTTCAAATGGCGAAGCAATTCATAGGATATTCCATCAGGACCTGGACTAGTGTTGTGGGCCGATGACAAGGCCCTCTTCAATTCACACATGTCAAAGTCACAGTTGTATGGTAGAGGTTGTCGGCACCTGAAGTTAATATTGGTCCGCTCTAAACGATTCTTAGTTGCCTGAAATACAGGGCTATATGAATCGGAGCTCGACACACTAGCAAATGTTTGGCCAATCACGTTGACCACATCAACAGGCGATGAGTAAATAGCAGTCGATGTTTCCAATATCGGAATAGAAAAGTCCCGATAAAGGCCATTCGCTGTTTTGACCTTTCTCCACAGCTGTTGGCTGGTAGTTGACGATGTGATTGAAGACACATATTGGATCCAAGATTCTCTGACTTTGACGCCTTATTTCACGAGCTAACGCTTTTTGCACGTTTAAACGCTATGAGATTATCAGTGTTGGGTACCTCCTGAAAATACCCCACCTCCTCCTTTGTTCCTTTTTGGCTTGTTGGCAGGCTAAATTCCACCATGGTTTTCACAGCTTTCAACTAAAGTTCGAAGTCTTAGGAATTGCTGCATCGGCAGCATGCCGAATTGCTTCAGTGACGTTTAAAACTGCATCATTAATAGTCCCATCTTGAACCATTATGCCAGTTATAACTGCTAGCCGTGTGAATGTATCCCAGTCTGCGCGATGAAAACGATATGTAGGAGGGCAATTTCGCACCCCCGTACCATTAACATGCGAGACTACGAGAGGGAAGTGATCGCTGTTATGTAGATCTTGATCTACCTCAAAATTCAACAACGGTAGTAGACTTGGCGTACAAATGGCAAGATCGAGGGAGTGAAACGTCCTCGTGGGTGCATGGAAATAAGTTTTCTCGTCGTTGTTGAGCAGACAGAGACAATGATCAGAGATCAACTGTTCTACCTGTCTCCCACGAGAGTTGGTATCATCATGCCCCCACAGAGGGCTGTGTCCGTTAAAGTCACCGAGCAAAAGAAAAGGAGCTGGCAATTGACTGACTAATTGATTCAAATCCTCTTGTGGCACAACATCGTTGGGTGGTAAATAAACACAGCAGACTGACTAAAGAATGGATGTGAATCCGTACAGCCACAGCCTGTAACGATGTGTGCAGTGTGACGACAGTACTGGGATACAGATTAGATGTGAAGAGGCATACACCTCCGGTTGGAGATGTATCGCCATCTACATCCCGTCGTACACAATTATAACCACGCACTTGCATTGTCATGGTACTCTTCAGAAATGTCTCCTGAAAAGCAACGCATGCGGGCTGGTACGTGGATATGATGGATTTGAGATCATCGAGTCTAGTCCTCAAACCACGGCAGTTCCAGGAAATGAAGGAGGTCATTATTGTGCCGCACTCGCTCCTCCTCTGGAGCTAGAAGTCGAAGGGCCCGATTGAATATCTATGAGATCTTCATCTTCTTCGGAGCAATCACCGGTCAAAGTATCGTCCTCTATTTTTCGGTGGAAGTCTCTGGATAATTTTTTTGGGATCCTAGTTAAATGTGGTTTTAGATCCCGTTGACGAGCCCTTCGGCTCTTTGGTTTTCTCGGCGAATCGCTCTCTGTCCTTGGAATTATTTTTTTCTTCGCCGGAGGTGGTGATTTGCTAATTGGCGTAGCAATCACCTTAGTTCTAGGGGGCGAATTGTTCTTTGATGGATACAATACCACCGGTTTAGTGGGTGTTGATGAATCCGAGCTGTGATCTTTTTGAGAGTCACATTGGATACACTTATCCGATGTGCTCTTGCGGGTGGCACTAGCATAACTCTTACCAGAGACCGGCGTGCGTGACAAAACACGCCGTGCCTCTGGGTAGGAAATTTTTTCTTTTATTTTGACAGATGTTATTTCTTTTTCGATAATCCAAATCGGACAGGAGCGTGAATATGCCGTATGATCACCTTTACAGTTTAAACATTGTTCCTTTGTACAATCTACGCTGTCGTGGCCCGATTCCCCGCAACGAGGGCAGGTAGGCTGGCCCCGACAGACGTTCTTCGAGTGGCCGTATCGTTGGCACTGAAAGCAGCGCAGCGGATTTGGGATGTACGGTCGAACTGGGCATCGGATGTAGGCCATTTTAATGGTCTGTGGGAGGTCAGGTGTCAGGATGAGGTGCTTTGTGTTCAGCATCTGTCCATCCCGCCTTATCGTGATACGCCTGACATCAGACTTTTTGGGCCTTCATATTTTCTTTTATTTCCTCAGTCGACACGTTTAAGAAATCCGCTGGCGAAATTACGCCACGCGAAAAATTTAAATTACTATGAGGAGCCACGGTAAGGTCTAAATGAGAAATCTTTTGGAGTTTTATAAGGGCTGTCGCTTGATTCGAAGATGACACTTCGAGGAACAAGTCCCCAGAGCGCATCTTACGAATTGACTTGACTTCCCCTATATACTGCCAGTTATGGCTTTCTCAATTAGAAATGGTGAGATATTTGTAAAGGTGTCAGGAGTTCTGAGAATAAAAAAACGAAACGAATCTGAAAATTCAAAATGGTGCTCCACTGAAGGAGATTTCCTGCTGGATTCCATGAGTGTTTTTTTGTGTTCATTCCAGTACGCCTCCACCCACCATGGAGCCCAACAAGGGGAGGCAGCCCGCCGGTCATCTGACATGCGTCAGGCACGGCACTTACCTCAAAGGTGGTACTGGAGTATAGTATTACAGGTTCGGGATGTGTTCCGCCAGTTCACCCAGGGCACCCCTAACTGCAATACTAACCCTAAAGCAACAGTCTTTGGTATTCCAAAAGAACCCGTATTGGAATCCGCAGAACTAATCACCAGCCGATTGACAGGAGCGGGCTCACTCCTGCCTCCCGTCTACGGAGAAGCATGGGTCAAAGGGTACGCAACAGGAACCCCAGACTCCTTTTTCCCCCGGTACGGGTCGCCGCACACGGCAAACATGCGGGTCAGACTCAAAAACCAGTCTTAACATTTCGTAATGAGAAAAGTAAAATCCTTTTTGTTTTAAATACCCCAAAGAAATAAACCAAAATTAAAATAGTAGAAATAATTAAACTTAAAATATCCAAAATAAAAGTAACCACAAAACAACCCCGAACTGAACTAAATATAACGTTAAATATTGACTTGTAACTTAAACACTAACGAAGCAAATATTTTTGGGGTTTTTCTTTCTTTTCAAAATTCACTCGGGTACCTCGGGAACGTGGCCTCCCGTACTCACCCGAAAGTGAGCCCCTGAGGTGAAAAAGGGGGGGAAGAGAAGGGGAGAAAAAGATCACTAGGGTACCTCGGGAGCGTGAAACCCGCACTCACCTAAAGGAGGTGAGCCCCCTGGGGGTTTTGGAAGGGTGAAGATGGGACATTCGTCATAGAATATCCTAACACGATAGCCGGCAAGTGAAGCAAGAACTCAAAATTCTGAATCTCAAACTACCATGAGCAACAAAAGTATTTGTCGGCCTCCTAAGTACTACTATAACAAGAACTTCCCAAGAAACGTCAAAGACGTGAGGTACGCTTACTAGTTCCACCTTTCAGGTCATTTCAAGCTCATCAAGCCGACTACTCATTTCTGATGCTAAATTCATTCAGTAACAATTTCAAATGACATCCGAAAAAATCAATTCTTTGATTGTTGCTTTTTGATACAGTTTGGAATGACAGGTGTTCCAGCTCGATCGACATTTCACTGAGAAATATTTCATCCATCTTCCCTTAAGCTGGCACCATTTTGTCATCGTTCGAATACTAGATCGACCTTTTACCTTCGTAACGGTACATTTCACTCAGGCTGGCAGAAATCGTTTCATAGTAATCATGTGTGTTCAATCTTGACAATATTTAACACTTCCCAAGTATCTTAAACTTAAGGCTGTGTTCATCTAAATACACGATAGAAAACTTGTAAGTTTAGTGAATCTCCAGCTTAAATATGGATATCGCGTTTTTCGGCCGTGTACATCACAAACAGATTCTAGGAGCTTTAAAATCCCTGTTAATACATTGAATTCAGTGAGTGTACTTTACATATTTTTTTTTGAGTAACAATTTTAAAAACTAATTTTATTCAACAGGTAGGGGCTATCCAAATCTGTGGCAATTTCTTAGAGTACTGCTGCAGATCCTGCGGATTCCAACATTATTTACTGGCAGGGTTATCATGAAACATTCGTGATAGAAGATCGTAACAAGATGGCCTACGGGCGGGGGGGAAAAAAAGCAAAATTCTGAATATGAAACCATTATGTGCTACAAAAAGCTAAGTAGGTCACTCAGGTACAACCATAACAAAAACTTCTCATAGAAAATTACAGGCGAGAGGTACACCTGCCAGTTCTACCTTCTAGGTCTTTTCCAGCGCGTCAAGCTGAGACAGCGCACTTCGGACGCCGAATTCATTCAGGAACAATTTGAAATGACACCCGAAAATGTCAAATCTTTTATTGTTGCTTCATTCGATAGAGTTTGGGATGACAACTGTTCCCATCTAGATCGACCATTTATCTCAGTAATATTTCAGCTCTCCAGTCCTGTAAAAGTTTATTATAGATCTGTTAGCAGATCCGGTGAATTGCAACATTTACTGGAAGGGTAACGATGGGACATTCGTCATAGAATATCGCGATACAGGATAGCCGGTAAGTGAAGCAGAAACACAAAATTCTGAATCTCAAACTACCATGAGCTACAAAGCTTTTGTTGGCCACTTGGGTACTATTATAACAAGAACTTCCCAAGAAAAGTCAAAGATGGGAGGTACGGTTACTAGTTCCACCTTTCAAGTCATTTCAAGCTTGTCAAGTTGACACAGCGCATTTCTAACGCTGGGTTCATTCAGAAACAGTTGGAAATGACTCCCGAAACCGTCAACTGTTTGATTCTTGCTTCTTTTGATGGAGTTTGGAATGGCAGGGGTTCCAGCTGGATCAGTCTTTCATCTCAGTAACATTTCTCCTCTCCAGTCTTTGGCAGTTTATTATTGAACTGCAAGCATATCCACGAAATTCCAACATAACTTACTGGGATAGTGTTAATAGGACATTCATCATAGAAGATCGTAACAAGATGGCTAACAGGGGGGTAGAAGGTGGCAAAATCCTGAATCTGAAACAACCATAAGCTACGAAATTCTACGTTGGTCATTCAGGTACCAGTATAACAAGAATGGCCCAAAGCAAGTCACAGGCGAGATAAACGCCTACCAGTTCCACCTTCCAGGTCTTTTCAAACTTGTTTATCTGACACAGCGCATGTCTGAAGCTGAATTCATTCAGAAACAATTTGAAATGACACCCAAAAACGTCAAGTCTTTGATTGTCGCTTCTTTTGATAAATTAGGATGACAATTTTTCCAGCTTGATCGACCTTTCATCTCAGAAATATTTCAGCTCTCGTCTTGTGGCAATTTATTATAAATCTCCTAGCAAATCCTGCGAATTCCAACATTTACTGGCAGGGTGACGATGGGATATTCGTCATAGCAGATCGTGACAAGATAGCCTGCATGTGAACAAGAGGGCAAAATTCTGAATCAAACTTCCATGAGCTACGAAAAGTTAACTAGATCACACAGGTACTACTATAACAAGAACTTGCAAAGGAAAGTCAAAGGCGAGATTTACGCCTACCCGTTCCACCTTCCAGGTCTTTTCAAGTTCGTCAAGCTAACACAACACATTTCTAACACTAAATTCATTCAGAAACAATTTGAAATGACACCCGAAAATTTCAACGCTTTGGTTTTATGCTTCTTTTGATAGAGTTTGGGATGACAGCTATTTCAGCTAGATCAACCCCTTTTGTCTCAGTAATATTTTATTCTTCAATTTCTCTCAAGCAGTCACCATTTTGACACCGTTCAAATACACTAGATCGACCTTTCACCAGCGTAAAGTTTCATGTCACTCAAGCTGGCAGAAATCGTTTAATAATCATGCTCTATTTTGGCAATTATTTATCAATTCTCATGCATCTTTAACTTAGGGCAGTGTTCATCCATATACGTGATATAAAACTTTAAAATCGTGAATCTCCATCCCAAATGTGGACCTAGCGGTTTTCGGTCATATACATCAATAACAGATTGTATGAGCTTTAAACTTCCTGTTAATTTGTTGCATCCAGTGAGTGTATTTTATAAACTGGCTGCCTTTTACGACGCCAAAAGCTTTTTTGTATGATTTGTATCTGATGTTTGATTTCTACCTTGGTAATCTGAAATAAAGGTATAAATTTAGCCTCTTTTGCTTCTTAAACTTTGAAAATTTCTGTAGAACACGCATAGAAATGCATCGCAAATCTTTAGTAATACCTTCCGGAAATTTTTTAAACTGTATAATTAAAACAGTGTTCAATTTGATTGATTGAATATTAACGTCGCACTGTTAAGCTACACGAGGGCTTTTTGGCGACAGACCACGTAATTTTGAACCATGGTCAAGTGACGTGGACGACACCTGAGCTGGCACCCCCCTCTCCTAACTACCAAACCACACCAACGGGAGGACGTTTCAGCTCTCGACAGATTTAACGTGCATCGCTGCCCTACACGGCGGGTCTTTAGTGGTACTGGGCTCGAACCCGTGACAAAGCAAGCCACGGTCCGATACCTATACCACTCGGCTACCGCAGCCACAAAACAGTGTTCAAAGACTTGAAGAGTGTGGTGTCAAATCTATTCTATTGGTATAAAATTATTATAACCTATTATTTTAGGCAGTGGAATATAACACTTTTATCTGTGTCACATTTGTACAGTACCCATTCTAGAAAATGGCAGCATGAATATTTTTCTGAGGATGCCTTTTGAGAAAAATGTTTTTGCATTAAATGCTCAATTATTCGAAATAGTGCGTATTGCTACCTTTATTATGTTTCATTAAGAAAGGGCACATCCGTAAAGTGCTAAAAAAAGGGATGAAGCTCATTGTCTTGGAAGAAATGAAATAAATATATCAGCAGGGCCGGCTCTAGCAGTTTTGCCGCCCCGGACAAAAATGGATAATGCCGCCCCTTCGCTAAAGCAAAAAATTATAATTAAAAAAGATGAATTGTTCACACAGATACACACCTATGACTTGAGTAATTCTTGCGAACAAAAAGTCATTATATATATATATATATATATATTAGAAGGCGCAGACAATATAAGACAGCATGCAAAAAAATTATAAATAATATAAAAAATAAAAAAACGTTAGCTTCTTATTCGTTGGTTAATAAGAAATTTACGAAATTAGGAATACATGATAATGAAAACATTAAGAGATATAAAACGCGTATTATTTGGAATACTGGATTTGTAGGAAATTACTATGATGTATCGAAGTGGAGAAATTATGAATCGAAATGTAATTATTTTAAATATGACGAAACATTTTATAATAAGTATCATAGTGATTCAGATCATTTAAAATTGAGATTTAGAAAATGTGGGGATAAAAGATGCAAAACCTGCCCCATGATGCAACATGAACAGAATAATGAAGAATCAGAATTTAAGTTCTGTAAAACATTCAACTGCATTTATATGTTGACATGTGGTGTTTGCGGCTTTAAATACGAGGGATATTCGGAAACTAAGGTCCGAATCGTCGTAGCTAATCGAATGTCGCGCAAACATTGAAATGCGCATGCGTACCAACTCCCGGCATACCTTGCTCGTCAAACGACGCCATTTGCATTGGTATTGTTGTAGTGTGGTAAGTACAGTGCTACTTCAAAATGTCTAAAACAATCGATCAGCCCGCTGACTGTGAAATACGGTCAGTGATTCGGTTTTTGACAGCAAAGAACGTTTCAGCAGCGGAAATTCACGTGTATGGCCCAAATGCGGTGTAGCAGCAAAGTGCGTAAGTGGGTGAGAGCTTTCAAGGACGGACGGAAAATGTTCATGATGAACCGCGTTCCATCAGTGATCACAGATGATTTGGTCAATGCCGTGGATGAAAAGATTCGTGAAGACCGGCGATTCACAATTTCAACTTTAGCATTGGAATTTCCGAATGTGGGTAGAACAACTTTGCACAAAGTCGTTTCCGAAAAGTTGAAATTTCGCAAATTGTGTGCACGTTGTGTTCCCAGGCTGCTTACTGAGGAACACAAACTGAAAAGAATGGCTTGTGCTCTTGATTTTTTGGATCGATATCATAAAGAAGGTAATCAATTTTTAGAGAGGATTGTCACAGGGGACGAGACGTGGGTTTCTCACATAACCCCAGAGTCTAAACGTCAGTCAATGGAATGGCGTCACACAAATTCACCAGTCAGAGTAAAGGCCAAGCGGACAATCTCAACACGCAAGGTTATGGCAACCGTGTTTTGGGATAGACATGGGGTCTTGTTAGTCGAGTTTATGCAACAAGGGACAACAATAAATGCATCCGCTTACTGCACTACCCCAACTAAACTTAGACGTGCAATACAGAATAAGCGACGTGGTCTTCTGACGTCTAGAGTTCTTTTGCTGCATGGCAATGCCATACCCCATTCTGCCATTAACACACAAAATCTGATCAGATCTTTTGGATGGGAACAGATTGACTACCCACCGTACAGTCCAGACTGGGCTCCGAGTGGTTTTCACTTATTCCGCTACCTAAAAGAGTTTCTCGGCGGCAAGCGCTTCGACACAGCTAGCGAGTTGAAAGAAGAAGTTCAAGACTGGTTATCCTCACCGGCGGCAGACGTCTACGACTTAGGCATACAGAAGCTCATAGAACGTTATGACAAATAATTAAACAATTATGGAAAGTATGTAGAACATTAGAGACACATGTAAGGAATTTAAAATATAAAGTATTTTGAAAAAATCTGTAATGTTTTATGTTTTATAAGTAAACGGACCTTAGTTTCCGAATATCCCTCGTATATAGGTCAAACATCAGGAGCTGTGAACCTGAGAATCAACCAACATAGATCCGACATTGGAAAAAATACATCAACAAAAAATATAGGAAGAATAGTGTTAGACATTTAAAAAGTCGGATCCAAATTTTTATTATCTCCTTGTGTTGTTTTTCCAATCCCGTTCCATGATCTCAATGAAAGTAAGCACACCGATTCGAACCTGATCTTTTTGAGTTTCGTGATTTGTGGTTGGCAGCAACTGCAATGCAAATCGAGCGAGTATTTAAACTCGGCTCATGTTAGTTTTTCAGAAAAGGAAGGAGAAACAGAAATATAAGAAGTGTGTGAGTGATTTAACTCTTAGAGAGAGAGAACGGCTGGTTGGCAATGCAACTGCAGGTTGCATCACCATTTTAGATTAGAAATTCATTTTACAATATTAGAAGACGGTTCGAATCGGATGTCTCTGGTAATGTTGCTTTTTGAACTTATTGTTTTTTTATCGCTCCAGTAACGAGCAAAGTGACTTTATGATTGATTATTAAAGGCCAATTTTAAGAAACTGTTTTTCGTCTTCATGCCTCCTCGACACATAAATTTCACTGCTAGCTTTGCAAAATTTAAATTAGTTTACCAATAAGTGTAACAAATTTGGTTATGGGCCCAGTCCATGTACTGTGTCGAGGCAGGCTAAACAGTTGAACCAGGCCATGAACTTTGTCTATTTAAATACTGTTCCAGTCTAGAACTATTTTTTTTATGAACTCTGTTGCTAGTACGCTAAATCGAGTAACAGATATGGAGTTTAACAACCAGATATCAGTGTTGACTCAAAACAACTGGAACACGTGGAAGCATGATATGCAAGTACTCTTAATGCATTATGGTTGCTGGCAGTTTATAATGCAGACCAAGCCAGAGCAACCTGATGAAGAGGCAACATACAAGGAAAAATTAGATTTACAACTTCGTAAGGATAGATGTTATACGTTGATCTATACTATCAGTTCAGATTTGAAAAATCTGATAACGGAAACAACTGACGGAGTAGCGGCATGGAAGATATTAAAAGATCACTTCGAACCAGTCACAAGAGCAAGAGTAATTCAACTATTAGATCAATTTTTTGGAACAAAATACCAACCAGGGGAAGATGTTGGAATCTTCATATCTCGTGTAAAGACAGCGGCAACCAGACTACAAGAAGCGGGTCATAAATTGGACGACCTGTACATAGGCTTTCAATTAATAAGGTGGCTTCCTCAGGAATTCCAGTCTACCGTGCAACAAATCTACAGATGGAAAGAAGAGGACTTCAGAGTTGTCAAAATTGAAGCAGAGCTGATATTAGAAGCCAATCGTCTTCAGTTGATGAAACAAGATTTGGAGAAAGCGGAGAATGCTTACTTGAGCAGTTTCACTTCGAAGAAGTCGAAGACGTTACCTGGTGCTACGGCTGCAGCTCATGGAGATCCAAATGGCAAGAATGATTACCAAAAGAAAGGTGGTAAGGTATTTAACTGTAAAACTATTAAAAATGTTAAACAATCTATTAAGACTATAGGTCCATGTTATGTATGTAATAAGTACGGACATCTTAAAGTAAACTGTAAAGAGAGAAAAAGTCTCTACAAAAATCTCCTTCAACTGTAAATGAAACTTTTATAACACAGAGTTTAATATAAATTTAAGATTTTGTGAAGCTGAATGTAGTCTTTTAGAACTAGATAAACAACTCGTAACTAGTTGTATCTTATTTGAGGGAAAACTCTGATAAAGGTGTTTGGGTAATAGATACTGCTGCCACGAGTCATTTTTGTAATGACAAGAGTTTATTTTTAGATCTTAAACCGATAACTAACATGAAAATGTCGTTAGCAACGGAGGATAAAAGTTGTCCCGTAGAAGGAATCGGTACACTTAGATTTCGGGTAAAATATAAGGGGAATTTTCATGAAATAACTTTGACTGATGTTTTATTTAATCCTAAGTTGAGGAGAAATTTGTTATCCGGTTCCAGATTAGAAAGTAAAGGTGCGCATTTTGTGGGTACTAAAGGTAAAAAAAATTGTTTTTAATAAAGACTGGATAAAATTGTTCTCGGCGACACGCCATGAAAATTTGTATTTTTTTAAGCCGGATCATTATATTATACCAAAGAGTAAAGAAATTAGTTTTTTTAGTGATGTAACCGCTAAAACAAAAAACGGATCAATAGAAATATGGCATCAACGCTTTTGTCATGTTAATAACGATTACTTGGTAAAAACTAGTAAAAATGATAGTGTAAAAGGTCTCCCACGCTTAACTGATAATGGTAAGACTCATTGTATACCGTGTAAATTAGCAAAGTCCAAGAGAGTTTCATTCAAAAAGACGGGGGCCGTAAGATCAAAACGTCCATTGGAATTGTTGCATATGGACCTCTGTGGTCCAATGCCAACTGAAAGCCAAGGCGGTAATAAATATTTCTTGAGTATAATTGACGATTATTCAGGAAAAGTGACTGTATTTCCCATCCGAAATAAATCTGACGTATTTCATACGTTTATAAGATTTCAGAAACGAGCAGAACGTTTTCTAAGTAAAAAGGTAATAGCAGTTAGAACTGATATGGCGGACTAGAATTTTGTAATAAGGATATGGATAATTTCTTGACAGAACTGGGTATAAAGCATGAGGTAACAAATTCATATACGCCAGAAATGAATGGGGTCGCGGAGAGATTCAATTTAACCGCTCTAGATGGCATCAAAACATTGCTTAAGTCTAGTGAAGTTCCCCATAAGTTTTGGGGAGAAGCATTACTTTGTTTCACTTATGCGTGGAATCGAATTTGTCACAAAGACAGTAACAAAACGCCTTTCGAAAAATATTCAGGTAGAAAACCATCGGTATTGCATCTAATACCTTTTGGATGTTTGGCATATGCTGGTGTGCCAAAACAAATTAGAAAAAATTCGATATGCGTGCGAAAATGGGAATTATGATGGGATACGCACAACGTACTAAGGGTTATAGAATATGGTTGATAGATGAAAATAAATTAGTCGAGACTATTAATGTAAGATTCGATGAAAATAAAGAGGGAATTAATTTTAGACAAAAAGTTAATAGTAGCCTTGGATATAATTTAAACCTTCCTGATTATTATGATGATGAGGATGATTTTGATAGAGTAAAAGATTCATTAACGAGTCGTTTAGTTTCAAAGACAAGTACGGAAACGCCCTCAACATCTGAAAAACCAGATGTATCTTCCGATAATCATAGCTTGATCCCATGTACAGAGGTTAAGTGGATTCGAAATATAGGTAGGAAAGTAACTGGATCTAACGTATATTACAGTATAGAAGGAGAAGCAACCCGATTGAAATCTTTTAACGAAATAGAGAGATACTGTAAGAGGCATAATATTGAGTATGATCCTAGTTTATTTAATTTTAGAAAAGATAATACCGAATCCCAGGGATTTTCAGATTTATCAGAGCAACAAGAAGCTCTTATGGTTGAAGTAACTATTCCTAACTGTTACAAACAGGCGATAAGATCCAGAGACTCATCTAAATGGCATGATGCAATGGATAAAGAAATTAACGTAATGATGGAACGTAAAGTTTGGGATTTAGTTGATCATCCGGATAATATAAAAATTTTAGAAAACCGTTGGGTTTATGCCATTAAATATGATGAAAAATAATAAAATTGTTAGATACAAGACCCGATATTATGTATGCAGTAAATGTATTATCTCAATTCCAAGCAAACCCGGGAATAAAACATTGGAATTGCTTATTGAGATTATTAGGTTATTTAAAATACACTCAATATAAATTAGAACTTTCAAAAGTTAAATCATTAAAACTAAGATGTTATTCAGACTCAGATTTTGCTACAAATAGGGATGATCGAGTGTCGATGGGAGGGTTCATAACTTTTATAGACGAAACTCCAATTTCATGGCGAACTTTCAAGCAAAATCCGTTAGTCTGTCGACCATGGAAGCTGAGTATGTTAGTTTAACAGAAGCAGCTAAGGAATTCATTTGGCTAAAGAATGTAATTGATAATAAAAGTTTAAATTTGGAATTAAGTGAAAATGTAATGTTTTGTGATAATCAAGCTGCTATAAGTTTTTCAAAGTCACCGGTAGAAAATTATAGAACAAAACATATCGATGTTCGTTATCATTTTCTAAGGAATTTGATATACGACAAGGTTTTCCAAATTAAATATATAGGTACCAAAAATAATTTGGCGGACATTTTTACCAAACCCATGGTAAAGGAAAAATTGTTAGAATTTTGTAGAAAATTATTTCTTTTTAGAGAATAAGACTTTGTTTCTTTAAGATTAAAATATTAGTTTGTTTATTACAATAAAGATTGTGAATAAAATGTATTTTTTGTGTTAAATTGTATAACATGTGATTATAGATTAAAATTTACTGATTTGTAAGAGATAATGGTGCGAGATTGGAAAAAGGGGGCCGATTGTTAGACATTTAAAAAGTCGGATCCAAATTTTTATTATCTCCTTGTGTTGTTTTTCCAATCCCGTTCCATGATCTCAATGAAAGTAAGCACACAGATTCGAACCTGATCTTTTTGAGTTTCGTGATTTGTGGTTGGCAGCAACTGCAATGCAAATCGAGCGAGTATTTAAACTCGGCTCATGTTAGTTTTTCAGAAAAGGAAGGAGAAACAGAAATATAAGAAGTGTGTGAGTGGTTTAACTCTTAGAGAGAGAACGGCTGGTTGGCAATGCAACTGCAGGTTGCATCACCATTTTAGATTAGAAATTCATTTTACAATATTAGAAGACGGTTCGAATCGGATGTCTCTGGTAATGTTGCTTTTTGAACTTATTGTTTTTTTATCGCTCCAGTAACCAGCAAAGTGACTTTATGATTGATTATTAATGGCCAATTTTAAGAAACTGTTTTTCGTCTTCATGCCTCCTCGACACATAAATTTCATTGCTAGCTTTGCAAAATTTAAATTAGTTTACCAATAAGTGTAACAAATAGAAATACAACATTTTAATAAACATGGCTTCGAAGATGTTGCGTTAAATATTATTAAAATTGTTCCAAATAAGATAGACTATGGTATGAAAACGTTTACATTGGTATTTATAATGCTATGTGTATCCTTACGGATTGAATGTAATATGGAATAATAAGAATTTAATACAGGCAGTGAAACAAAATGATAAAGAATCTATTTATAATAGTAGAAATAGTAATAAGAGAAAAAGAGTTGGTAAGGGTGGACGCAAAAAGAGAGAAAATAGAGATATAGATACAGTTAAAAAAGAAGTAAATAATTTATTACAAGACTTTGAGAATGGTTTTAATGTTGGAAAAATAAAGTATTTTTTATTTGGACTTAATAAACAGGAAATAATAATAGTTTTAAATTTATTAAAAAGTATTAGATTAAAAGATAATCATGGATCACACTTGGTAATGGATTTATGCAAATATATTACAAATAGATTAAAAATAAAAATAGACTCTAAGGAGGTTTATAATATAGAATATTGTACTTTGCTCTACATGAATAAATCATATAATGGGATACAATTTTCTGAAATATTTGGGAAACACATGGATTTATTTCCGATGAAAAATGCGTTAATAAAACGAGCGTTCAAGTATAATAAAAAAATTAGTAGATCAATTTTTAACTATAATAGTATTAAGGAATTGGTGGATAAAAGGAATGTTGTTGCAATGAATACAAGAATTACGTAGACGAATATCATGGGCACGTAATAACTGGCAACTTAGAAATTGTACAGGATCACACACACACAGAAATTAAGAGAAATTATGAGCAAAGGTACTGGTTATCGATTGACTATTTCAAACAGCAATTTAAATGTGAGAAAACAACTATCAGAAGATATTAATAAATTTATTCTAAATGTTGCAATTAAATATAATTTACCTACTCAGGCTTTTAAAGAATTTGGTTTTCATGTCCTCAAGGACTTAATGAATTTTAATTTTAGAACAAAAAATGAAGATTGTTATAGAAAAATTAAAGGGACCAATAGAAAATTTACAAAAACACTTTGTGATTGTTTATGTAGATAAAGTACCAGGAAATTATGCAATTATATGTAAATATTATTATAGTAAATTAATAAATGATCATATACAAAATAATAATGCATATGATGTAAGTAAATTTAGTATGAAAGAAATTAACAACAGATTATTAGCATTTGGTAAACAATTAAATATTTCTAGCAATAAAATTATATATCCCCATATATTTCTGACTCCTAAATTTCATAAGAATCCAATCAAATTCCGCAGTGTAACAAATGGGTTCAATACTTATATATCAAAATCGGGAAGAATTTTACAGACCATATTACAAGATACAATAGACAAATTTAAGGATACTTCTATTATAAAAAACAGCCTTGATGTAATAAAGAAAGTTGATCAACAAGAGGTATTTTCTGTGAATGGGTTCGATTTCGAAGATTTATTTAACTCCATTAAAATAGAAGATATAATTCAGGTACTTTCAGATGCATATGAGAAATATGATTTGAATAATTACATTAGTTTTGAAAAGTTCAATACACTTATTCGTTTTGTTATACAGGAGAACTTCATTATTTTTGAGAACAAACTTTATAAACAAATCAAAGGATTGCCCGGCTAGTAATAGTCTCGCTAACCTGTATTTACACCATTATGAAATAGTTCGAAGAAAGGAACCCTCTTGCCTCTTGTTAAGATACATAGATGATTTAATTGTTATAGGTCATGATAGAGAATTTAAACCTAACATTAATTTTTATCCGGAATACCTAAAATTAATACAGACGAATTTTAACTCAAACAAAGTTGAATTTTTGGATTTGGATTTAAATATTATTGACAACAAATTATATAGCAATATATATGATAAAAGGGAAGCATTTAAATTCAATGTCATAAAGATACCAAACTTCAATAGTTGTCTACGTATATCAGTATTTAGAAATATAATTTTAAATTTTCTGATGAGAAATAATTTAACTACGCACAATATTGATAAATTCAAGAATATCCAGAAATTTATATTGTGTTGCATACAGAATGATTATCCCATCAACTTCTTGAGAAAATATATAAAATCAGAAATATTTCTTAAAAATATTTTTAAACTCATAAATGTACAAATCCACCTCACAACATTAGGTCCACAAAGTCAGCTTGTTAGTGGTCCAGCTGTGAAGAATCTGTGCATTCCACACACAGGTTACATTTTAATATACATTTTAATACACACACACTTAAAACAATATGTACACGACTATATATACACTTTAAAATTATTTATTACCAGTTAAACATTTATGTCCAAACAGACATTTATGACCAATCAATCAAGCAAGTCTTTTACATGTGATATGGTTTGCATCTAATGCCAAGTAGTCATACTCTAGTGTTGGATCAAGAATCGACTTTGGATTGACATGGTTAAATGTTATGAGCAAAATATGATGTGTAATTGATATATTAAAAATGAAAGTCGTGCTATAAGAAATGGATCATTATTCTTGATGGGATATTGTTTGGTGAACTTTGTTTTTTTACTGAACTTTCATTTTTAACTTGAAATTAATTTAACTGAACTTTCCAGATTTTTGTGAACTTTATTTTTTTAACTGAACTTTTTTAATTGAACATTTTTTTTTTGAACTTTGAACGGATTTTTTTCTTGAACTTTCGGATTTTTTGAACTTTCGGATTTTTAACTTGAACTTTCGGATTTTTAACTTGAACTTTCGGATTTTTAGCGAACTTTCGGATTTTTTTGAACTTTCGGATTTTTTAACTTGAACTTTCGGATTTTTTTTAACTTGAACTTTCGGATTTTTAACTTGAACTTTCGGATTTTTTAACTTGAACTTTCGGATTTTTTTAACGGATTTTTGAACGGATTTTTTTCGGACTTTCGGATTTTTTTTTGAACTTTCGGATGAACTTTCATTTTTTTAACTTGAACTTTCGGATTTTTTTAACTTGAACTTTCGGATTTTTTTAACTTGAACTTTCGGATTTTTTTTGAACTTCGGATTTTTAACTTGAACTTTCGGATTTTTTTAACTTGAACTTGAACTTTTTTTTTAACTTGAACTTTCGGATTTTTTAACTTGAACTTTCGGATTTTTTTTTATTTTTTCAGTTTTTTTTTTTAACTTGAACTTTCGGATTTTTTTAACTTTCGGATTTTTTTAACTTGAACTTTCGGATTTTTAACTTGAACTTTCGGATTTTTTTAACTTGAACTTTCGGATTTTTTTTTTAACTGAACTTTCGGATTTTTAACTTGACTTTTTTTTAACTTGAACTTTCGGACTTTCGGATTTTTTTTTAACTTTCGGATTTTTAACTTGAACTTTCGGATTTTTTAACTTGAACTTTCGGAACTTTCGGATTTTTTAACTTGAACTTTCGGATTTTTAACTTGAACTTTCGGATTTTTTTAACTTGAACTTTCGGATTTTTTAACTTGAACTTTCGGATTTTTTTAACTTGAACTTTCAGTTTTTAACTTTGAACTTTCGGATTTTTAACTTGAACTTTCGGATTTTTAACTTGAACTTTCGGATTTTTAACTTGAACTTTGATTTTTTAACTGAACTTTCGTTTTTTTTTTTAACTTGAACGGATTTTTTTCTTGAACTTTCGGATTTTTTTTAACTTGAACTTTCGGATTTTTTAACTTGAACTTTCGGATTTTTTTAACTTGAACTTTCGGATTTTTTTTTGAACTTTCGGATTTTTTTAACTTGAACTTTCGGACTTTTTTTTTTTGAACTTTCGACTTTCGGATTTTTTAACTTGAACTTTCGGATTTTTTTGAACTTTCGGATTTTTTAACTTGAACTTTCGGATTTTTAACTTGAACGGATTTTTGAACTTGAACTTTCGGATTTTTTTTTTAACTTTCGGATTTTTAACTTGAACTTTCGGATTTTTTTTAACTTGAACTTTCGGATTTTTTTTTTGGATTTTTTTAACTTGAACTTTTCGGATTTTTAACTTGAACTTTCGGATTTTTTAACTTGAACTTTTCGGATTTTTTTAACTTGAAATTTTTTTAACTTGAACTTTCGGATTTTTTTTACTTGAACCGGACTTTCGGATTTTTCAAAACTTTACATTTTTGAAATAAATTGATTTTTTTAATGTATACAGTGAGAGAGAGACTTGAACTTATCGGATAGGAAATGAAAAAAAAATAAATAGCTTAACTTTGATTTTTTAAATATACAACTTTTGTTTTATATCCGACTTGAATTAAACTTTATTTTTTTGAACTTTCGGATTTTTTTGAACTTTCGGAAAAACGAAGTACTTTGTTTACATGTTTCGCCATTTAAATGGGCGTGGCTCAGTTTCAAAGATTGTTAAAAATAGGTTTTTGTGAACTTTCGGATTTTTAACTTGAACTTTCTAATTACCTAGAGGTTAATGTAAGGCAAGGTAAAGGATTTTTACAATCTATAAAACTTGAAAATGTAAAAATCTCAAGTAATCGGATTTTTAACTTGAAAAAAAAAATCGGATTTTTAGCTTTCCAACACTTGAACTTTCGGATTTTTTAACTTACTTTCGGATTTCAACACGGATTTTTCCCTCACTCATTTTACGCGAATTCGACTTGCTCGGTTATCACTTAGTCCCACCTATTGTGTAAACTCGGGGTATTACTGTACTAACAGGCAATACAGGACACATTCAGGCAAATAGCTCCAGCCAATATCTTTATAGTATTTTTCGGATTTTTATAGATTGAATATTTCTTTTTCAATTTGAACTTTCGGATTTTTTTTACTTTTTGATGTCTCCATTTTGAAATAAATTGATTTTAATGTATACATCTATTTTCAATCAACTTTATTCTATTAAACACTATTCCTGCGTTATTAAGAGACGCTATAAAACTTGAAAATGTAAAAATCACGATTTACAAATATGCACTTTCTATGTTGATCACTTAAAATGAACCATTAGTACAGTAGGTCAGTGGTTCTCAAACTGCGGGGGGTGCTCTCCCAGGGGGGGCATGTAACCCTGTGTGGGGAGCGCGAGCATATCAAAAACTTGAAAACTAAAAATTTTTTTAAATATTATTATTTTAAGTAATTTATTAGAAATGTATTTTACTTAAAAGTAAAAAAATATAGAATTTATTACTTACTCCATAATTTGCGCGGTGCATAATTAAGATAAAATCATAGCTTTAGCATCTAAGTATATTATTATTGCATTCAATTAATTATTATTGTATGGGGGGGCGCGATTATAATTATGATTGAAAATTAGGTCACAAATATTGGAAGTTTGAGAAGCGCTGCTGTAAGTAATATTCTAAAAACGTGCTCAAATTGCTAGAAATATGTTTTATGATCATTTTTATGAGATTGAAATATTTTAAGTAAAACACAGTCATTTGTACTTGATTTTTAGGTGTTTCTTAACGTCCAGTAACGGTAAAAGGGAAAAAATGCTTCACATTCTTTTTAGTGAAAATAATATGATGAGAAGGAAGTAAGGGCGCAAGGAACATAATTACCCCGAAATTAAATGCTGTCATTTGATTGTTAATTCTTAAGGTATCCGACTACGTTTGGAGCCATGATTTTGCAAAGCGTACAAACGAATAATTTTTAATATTTAGTGTCACTTAGATTGGAATACACGTATACAATTGTTTTTCGAATATTATAACAATACGGAAATATTTAATTGGAATATTTTGGTAGAAAATAAACTTAGAATTTTATTTACATCCAAAAAATTCTCATTTGTTGTAAAACGCAACTATAATTATAAGATTTTGCATTATATATGGCTCAGACCTCTGTACAGAGCCTGAACTAGGATGTTCGTAATACACTCAGGAACATTGAAACTAGCGACCCAAGAAAGGAAGCTAAGTACAATCGGGAAACTTTGCAAATACGTACAGCGTAATGTGATATGCAAATGATCCAAGTTTTGTGCCAATAGGCATGCTCATACACGCGGAGGTGGCGCTACAATCAGGAAGAGTGCTATATAAGCCAGTGCAAAGTCAAATATTCATAAACGTGACGATTACCCGCCGATTGTAGGAAGACTTTGGTAAACGAAACATGCCAGGTAAACGTGCTAGAAGACATTTCTCACAGTTAAGCGAGTTTGAGAGAGGCCTGATCATCGGGATGAAAACTGCAGGCGGGTCGACGCGCCGTGTTGCTGGCCAGGTGGATCGTTCGGAGTGTGCCGTTAGAAATTGTTGGGAGCAGTGGACACGAGAAGGTACCCACGCGCGGAAAACTGGGTCTGGAGGGACAGAAATTCAACGAGGAGAGATGATCGAAGGATCGTGCGGCAAGCACTTGTGGACCCTAAAGTGACTCGTTCAACGATACGAGCAGACGTAGGCGTAGCAATTGCTCCACAAACAATTTCCAGATACCTTGCAGAAACAAATCTTAAATCCAAGCGCTCTTTCCGTACACTCCCTTTAATCCCTTTAACACGGGAACATCGGCAACTGCGTCTACAGTGGTGCCAAGCCAGATCAATGTGGAATGTCACAGATTGGCAAAATGTTGTGTTTAGTGATGAATCCCGGTTTGTTTTGGGGACAGATGATAAGCGTGTACGGCTCTGGAAGCGCCCTGTTGAGCGGTACAATTCCCCCCACACTGTTCTACATCACATTGCCCGCACAGCTGATGTAATGGTCTGGGTGGCCATATACTATGATTTCCGGTCCACTTTAATTGTGATGCGTGGAACCTTAACGGGCCAACGTTACGTTGAGGATATTCTTCGACCCCATGTAGGACCTTTCCTAAATGGTCTCCCAGGGGCAATTTTCTAGCAAGATAATGCTCGTCCGCATACAGCAAGAGTTGCTCAAGTTTTCTTACGTCACTTTCAGACACTTCCATGGCTGGCCCGCTCCCCCGATTTGTCCCCTGTAGAGCACGTTTCACTCTGTACATGATTTAGAGTTGGCTGTTCAAGATTTGTGGGCCCATCTGCCTCAGGACAACATAAGGTGTCTAACCAACTCAATGCCGGACCATGTGGCGGCATGTATTAAAGCTGGAGGTGGTCCAACGCGCTATTGAAGTTGCCCAGTGTTTGTGTCGTTGCACACCCTTTATTTGTTTAATCGTCTTGTTTTTGAGATCAAGTGAATCTCTCATCTGTGTCATTATGTGTATTAAATTTCATTTCAATTCGATGCTTTCTTCTTGGGTCGCTATTTTAAATGTTTCTGAGTGTATATAACTTAGGAGTAGATTTATTCATATTTAAATACCTCAAAGAGGAGAAATTCTAACAGCAAAACACCGATAATTATTTCAACTGGTAGTTACTCTGAAAATAATGTGATATTTTCTAAAATCCTATTCCAGGCTCTTTGGTGAAGTCTTAGATATATGTGTAAGCTAAATATTATTAATATTAAATCATTTTTCTTAAAAGGAGAATGCTTTGAAAATAAATAATTCTAAGTTCATTTTTGCCAAAATATTGCATTTAAATAATTGTTTTATTGAAATATTATTCTTAAAAATTTGTGCGTGTATTCCAATCTAGCGATAGAATCTATTTAAACAATTATTCGTTTGTTCGCTTTTGCTAAATAATGGATCCGAACGTAGTCGGCACCTTAAACAGAACACATTTTTCATCATTCTTGCAAACCTTGAGATTAGGTCTGTTTTAAATATATTCAAATTCTATTTAAATTTATTATTACCTTTTTCGGATGTTATGGAGAATATTTATCAAAATTTAACTGGAGTGGAACTAGTATTAACTATTGTAATTAACTAAACTATATAAAACAAGTAAAAGTCAAAACCATCGCATTAGAGCAAATTACTTGATTTAAAGTAAATAATAAAATAAACTACAAAAAAAAAGAAAAACTAAACAATTTGACGCCAAGTGTAAATAAAAGCTTACTTTTAATTTATGTGATGTTATAACGAAAATAAATAAATTAAAGTTGGGATTTCCGTTCCCTAGAAAACAATCTGCAAGAAATCCCTTAAGATGGACTTAACAAAATGCCGGGTCATGCTGGGAAAAAAAAAGAAAATGTTTAATAAAAAAAAAAAATCGTTAAAATCCTCGCGTTCGCTGTGAATATAATAGTATGTTTTGCATTTCAATCCTCATTACTTAATTACAGCAATTCCAGCAGAATAAATCTGCTTCCAACCGAGTGGATTGGTGAAAAGAGCCTGGGAAAAAAATAACATTTCAGTTAATTACGAAGAAAAAGTTGTAAAAAATATCACTTTAAGGCAAACGAATTGACTTAAAATTACTCTTCTTGTTATTTTTCTACATTAGCAAAATCAAATAAATGTCTTAGTTCTTTGGGATGTGTTTAATTAAGTGAAATTTAAAGCTAAGTAAAGAATACTCCTTTATATGTGTATCCGAATATTATATATTAAAATGATATGGTTAGGATTTGCAATATTTTTATTATACAAAAGATAATTCTTATATAAATAAAATAGGAAATCTAGCATCAGAGGGTAAGAAAAAAATTACAGAAATATTTCAATAACCCCAAAAATATATTTTTTTATAAAAAATGTTTAATTTTTTTCTGACAAGTATTTTAAAATAGTCGTAAGAGAATCAAAATAGTTTATGTATGATAAAATTATTTATGAACACTAATTAACTAAAAAAAATAATCTATGTGAAACAACCATGCTGTTGTGAATAAAAATGATTTGTGTGAATGAGTGGCTGTATGGCGCCACGTTTTTGTAACTGTGAAGAGGTGTGACGTCATTATGTTCTGTATATAAAAAGGGTGAAGCAATCACGTGCTCACTCTCACTTGGTAGTTCTGAATAAACTAAGTTACTTTAATTGACTGGCTCGAGACTGAATTTCTTCCTCCAACGCCGAGCATCGGGTAGATGCAGCTCGCAGAATTTTATAATTGAAATTGTTCTTTACATAAGTTTTTGGTACCCTCGGCGGGATTGGTTGTTGGTTGGAAGCGAAACTGAAACCGAATTTAAATTATTGAACTTTGAAGTATTGAACTTAACTTTTTGAACTATAAAATGGAAGTGAATGCTTTGAAAGCGGCAAGAAAAGGCCTGAGAACAGCATTTTCTCTCAGTCTGAAAAAGATTGAAACCGAACTCATGAAAGAAAACATCGATATGAATCAACTTTCGATTCTGAAAACTCAATTTATCGATAAATTTCAGAGACTCGACACTTGTCAGAGTCAAATTTCTGAACAACTCTTGGATACAGAAGATGCTGTACAAGAATATTTAGATGATATGGAAGATGCAGAGAACTACCGTGACCGCTACATCGAAATGTGTACTCGAGTAGATTTGAAAATACGAGAAACCGTTGTTCCTACCGAAACTGAAAAAGAGAAGCTTTAAATTACCGAAAATCGAACTGAAGAAATTCAGCGGAGAAGCTAAAGACTTTTTTGGCCTTCTGGAGTCAGTTTCAGAAAATTCACGATGATAAAAGCATTGCGGAAGAAGACAAAATGCAATATTTATTGCAATCCATGGAACCGAAATCGAAAGCAGAACGATTAGTATTGAGTTTCCCTGCAACGGCGGAAAATTATCCCAAAGCCATTGATCAATTAAAAGAGAGATTCGGTCGTGAAGATTTGTTAGTACAAATTTACGTACGTGAACTTTTAAATTTAGTAATGAAGAACGCTGTTTCTGGAAGAACGAAAACTGATTTGTCGGCCTTGTACGATGAACTTGAAGGGAAATTACGGTCGTTGGAGAGCCTTGGACGAACACAAGAAAAATATGGAGATATCCTTACACCATTGGTAGAGTCCTGCTTACCCGAGGAAATCCTGATGGCCTGGGAAAGAAAACGGAATACTGAAACAGACGCTAAAGGATCACGAACTCTAGAACACTTAATGACTTTCCTTTGCCTGGAAGTCCAAGGGGAAGAGATGGTGCAGCTGGCAAAATCCGGCTTTGGAACTCCTATCCGAAAAAAAGATTCCCCAACTGAAAGGGTTAAGCCGACTGAATTAATGACTGCATCAGCTCTGGCGAAGCTCTACAGAAATATTTCAATAACCCCAAAAATATATTTTTTTAAAAAAAATGTTTAATTTTTTTCTGACAAGTATTTTAAAATAGTCGTAAGAGAATCAAAATAGTTTATGTATGATAAAATTAATTATTTATGAACACTAATTAACTAAAAAAAATAATCTATGTGAAACAACCATGCTGTTGTGAATAAAAATGATTTGTGTGAATGAGTGGCTGCATGGCGCCACGTTTTTGTAACTGTGAAGAGGTGTGACGTCATTATGTTCTGTATATAAAAAGGGTGAAGCAATCACGTGCTCACTCTCACTCGGTAGTTCTGAATAAACTCAGTTATTTGAATTGACTGACTCGAGTCTGAATTTCTTCCTCCAACACCGAGCATCGGGTAGATGCAGCTCGCAGAATTTTGTATATACAGTACAGTCCCGCTAATCCGAACACGGCTAATCCGAACATCCGGTTAATCCGAACGGCTCCGTGGAAAAAATTTTATAATTTTAAGGACGAAAAAAAAATCGGTGAAAATATTTCAATATAAAACAGTATAAACCTTAATTCAAAACAGTTCTTTATTTAATATTCACGCATTGTACATCAAGTTATGGTACAAATTTTAAAATGGAATAAACTACAGAACAGAATTACTAATGTTTAGTATGAAAAATTGTACAACATAACCCGTACTCCCAGTTCAAATAGTGATTTCGCTGTTACTCCGGCTAATCCGAACAATCACGTAATCCGAACAGGGGTCGGTCCGATATTGTTCGGATTATCGGGACTGTACTGTAATTGAAATTCTTCTTTACAGCAATATCTTTCGGAATCTGATGGCGAATAGTTTTATTTTTCAAGTATAATGATTTAATTTTAACTTTTTAATTTAAAGTATAATGGTTTAATTTTAACTTTTTAATTTTTTTTTTCTGAAATTTGAAAAAAAAAATTTCCAATTAACTTACCAAGTTGCAATAGGGGGAAGGTTGGCGCCACATCAAACTAGTTTAACCCCACTTATCGGTCCTAAGTCCGAGATTGCACTTGGATATTTTTTAAATTTTTATTTTATTTTATATTTTTTTAATTTTGTTTGAAAATGATGGAACATTATCTTTTATATTCGCCATTGATATTCTGAAGTGTTTTGGTATTTTAGGATTCATTTATTTCAATTTTTAAATTGATAATTGTGTGATTGTTTTTATATATTATATATTTAAATATATTTAAATATATATATATATATATATATATATATATATATATATTTAAAATATATTTAAATATATATATATATATTTAAATATATATTTAAATATATATATATATATTTAAATATATATTTAAATATATATATATATATTTAAATATATATTTATATATATATATATATATTTAAATATATATTTATATATATATATATATTTAAATATATTTAAATATATTTAAATATATATATATATAATCTCAAAAAATACAAGTTAATTCGATTGGCTATTATTAATTCAAATAAGTAAAATGTAGGGGAAGAATTAGCCTATTTCAGCAGGCCATTTTCCTCGAAAAAGAGTATACTGATGGTGGGGACACAAGTTACTAGTGAAAGATGTGTAAACATCAAATTTCACGATTTAACATATTCTCCCTACTCGACCCTTCAAGTTTCAACATAAATGAAAACTGACATTAAACATACAGAGCACAAAATAAGGAAATAAGATACGTCAAATGAAGTATCGATTTCATACCCACAATATTTCAGAAAATATACCAAATGTTGCGTAACATTAAATATTTTCCAAATGTTTCCCTTAAAATTTGCCGCCACAGGCAGGGGTCCGGTCCTAGGCCGCCCTTGAGATAAGCTGCATCATAGTGTTAAATATTTTATCAATGATTGAAATAAGGAATCCAATAATTTTAGACTGCACTCCTGATATTAATAAGGTAAAGAGATAGCATGTAAGCAGATACATTTCACGAAATGAATTGAATGAACAAAATTAATGGAAGGTGTTCCAGGGCTTCCTACCTGTTGAAACTTCTACAAAGAAACAAATGTCTGAAATAGTAACTGGAGAACTTAATGACTTTTTAAAGGGAAAGGGTTATATGTAAGATATATATCATGAGGGTGATACACACACACACACAGAAATCCAAAGTATTGCCCTGATCATAAATATTTACTGTGCTACAACTATTATAGTTAGACATATGTGTACTTGTTTTTTTTTTTGTTTTGTTTTTTTTGTATAAGTACGATTATGAATTTTTTAAAGAATACATTTACTCGGTAAGTTTCAACGTATACCCCACTCCCTTCGTATCTCGTAGAACGTCTAAGCGGTATCACAGTTCCCACCAAGTATTCTTTAACATGTCGTGCACTTTATAAGCATAGAACCTAAGCCTTTTATGAGGAATTCTTACTAAACTTGTTTGCGATACTTGTAAGTTCACATGATGCTTCGCAAGAGTTGATTTAGTAGGACTCTGTTAACATGATTACCGAACGAGTTCAACAGTTGATTCACTCACACTAGACCCATCACTTGTAGGAAGATCCTTAACACGTGGCCTATTTCTTTAAAGCAGCGTTTCTCAAACTGTGGGGCGCCCCCAAGGGGCGTGATAACTCTACGAGGGGAGAGACGCGAGCATATTAAAAAGTCGAAAAAATTTTTTTTTAATTATTAATTTACTGTAAGTAATAAACAAAATACATTCTGACGTAATAAAAAATACACATATACACTAATACACTTGCACTTATAAATGTATTAGTCTCTCTATATAACGTATTTTATAATTAATTTTAAAATACTAAATTAAGAACAAGTTTGATAATTACCAGCTACGTTATGGGTTTGTATTAAAACTTATGATAATTTGTACGGTTTATAATTAATATCTTAATTTCCGAATAAAAGTTACGCGATTCGCTCCCAATGTCACCGTTTTCAATGTAGATGCTCATATAGGATGTATTTGGGGGGGGGGGGGGCGGAGAAAAGGGATAAATAAACAAATCCTCTGAAATAAGTAAATCCTTCGCAAACACTGTCAAAGTCCTTTTATTGCATTCCAAAGCCTTCTGAATAATTTTATGGACAGTTTATAGAAAAAAATCCTACTTCTGAAAGACGTACATATACGTCCAGAAAATTAATGCTTTGGCTGAGTGAGGCGTTTATATACGCCGGTGGCACTTAAGATGTTAAAGTCGTATCGTAATTTTAGCGTCAAAGTATTATTGAATTCAATACATTGTTATTGTATGGAGGCGGGGGGCGCAATGAAAGCTATGATTGAATTTTGGCTCACGAATATTGAAAGTTGAAATGCACTACTTTAAGCATTCCATTCCATCGCATTATTGATTGATTGATTGATTCCATAATAATTTTGAAATTTGCGTTGAACATTAATAAGTGATTTCGTTTCGTGTGAAACCAAAGCCACACATCGGGCTTTCCTTTGAATAGACACCGTTACGGCAAAAAAATTATGTCTTTCTTACGAAAGATAACTTTGTCGGAACCCGGAGGTTGCAGATGGGGAAGAGAAGCAGACATTTTTTAAGAAAATAATTACTTTCATTTTAGATCTAACCCTTTATGAGCAATTTACAACTTATTTATTAACTCTGATACGATCTTACTCTACAACCTTTAATCTAACTCACAAGATTACTCAATATGGCTTATCTCTACATCCGCTTGACGAGTCCTTCTTTAACATCAACAGCTTGGTACAAATAGATTTCTATATTCCTCTCACGAGTGGCGCACACAATGGGGGTGGGGTCCGGACTCCCCCAAGCCCTTGATTTTTTTCCGATTGATTATAATTCTATGTATATAATAATACGTAATATTTAATTAAGTATTTGTTATTAATGATTAATTTCATTAATTAATGCTAATTATTTATTCAATAATTAATTTTTTACTGTATTTTGTTCCCGAAAATCAACACAATCAAAAGGAGCATGATACAAGAATGGTGAACTTTCGACCCCGGACCCCCCTTGAAAACTTTTTCTGTGCGCTACTGCCTCTCACAGCTCTGAGTGGAATATTAAGTTCAGCACGGGCATGACTTCCTATTCAAAAATTCACTTCCCACCAGTAGCGCACAGGAATTTTTCAGGGGGTGTCCGGGGTCGAAAGTTCACCATTCTTGTATCATGCTCCTTTTGATTTTGTCGATTTTCGGGAACAAAACACAGTAAAAAACTAATTATTGAATAAATAATTAGCTTTAATTAATAAAATTAATCATTAATAACAAATACATAAATTTTACATACTATATACTTAGAAATATAATCAATCGGAAAAAAATCCAGGGCTTTGGGGGGTCCGGACCCCAAGGACCCCTTCCTTGTGTGCGCCACTGCTTCCCACTATTAACTTTTCACGATTAACTTAACTCCCCCATTGCCAGAGTTTAAATATCTTTTAAATTAGCATAAATTCGTCTCTACGGGGAAAGCGGTTTTTAAACTAAATCACAGTTAATGAATAGTTTCCTCGAGAGGATTAGTAGAAGTCCCGTGGATAGAGCTTATCATATATTGAGTTACTCTTGAAGGAGCACTCACACCATGTACCGCACAAAAAAACTACTAAAAAGACCTATCCAATAATACAAAAGTTACAAACTGTTAATTTGTAAGGAATTTTTATAGTTAGAGCAAGATTTGGTTCACCCTTTATATCATCATATAGGGCAGGGCCGGCTCTAGTAGTTTTGCCACCCCGGACAAAAATGGAGAAACCGCCCCGGTCTCTAAAGCAGCGTTTCTCAAACTGTGGGGGGCATGACAACTATACAAGGGGGCGCGAGCATATTAAAAAGTCAAAAACAAAAGACTATTTTTAAAAGTTAATTTACTGAAAGTAAGCAAATAAAATACATTCTGACAAAAAAAAATACACATTTGCATTGATATATTACACTTATAAATGTATCAGTGCTACACAATGTGTTTTATAATTTAACGATACTAAGAGCAAGTTTAATAATTGCCAGTAACTATGGGATTGCCATGTACAAAATTATGTACAAAAATGTGAACACTTTTCTTTATAATTTGTACGGTTTATAATTCTTAACTGCCGATTAAAAGTTACGCGATTCGCTTTCCAGTAGCAAGGATTTTCAGCATAGGGCCACGTATGTGATACAAAGGGAGGGGGAGCGAAAGGAATAAAGATGCAAATAATCTGAAATAAGCAAATCTTTTGCAAACAATGTCAAAGTCCTTTTATTGCATTCCAAAGGCTTCGAAATACATTTATGGATAGAAGTGCAGAGAAAAGTTCACACTGCAGAAAGACGTATATATACGTGCTACGAAATTAACGCTTTGACTGAGCGAGACGTTTATTATATACAGCGGTGGCATTTAAGAGGTTAAGGTCATATCGTAGTTTTAGCGTCAAAGTATAGTATATTATTGAATTCAATGCATTGTTATTGTATGGGGGGCGATGACAATTATCATTGAATATTGGGTCGCGGATATTGAAACTTTGAGAAGCACTGCTCTAAAGCAAAAAATTATAATTAAAAAAGATGAATTGTTCACACAAATACACACCTGCGGAATAATTTTTGAAAATGAAAAGGGAGCATAACAATTATACTCGTATATATTATTTTAAGTCTTAAAAGTACAAAATAATTTGAAATTAATATAACATAATTATCTGTTATTATTTAAAACGAGTAAAATGTAAGAAGGAATCGCCCATTTCAGCAGGCAAATTTCCTCTAAAAAAAGTCAACTGATGGTGGGGATCACAAGCGTATATATTTTATCATAGAAACTATACTCGAGACTAAAATAAAACATCTCATGTGCTTCGCTATCAATCGAAAATTCTAATTACCCCTGTCCCTTTTTGGATAGCTGAAACCGGACATCGTATGGGTAAAAAGAATGTCCTTTGTGACCCCACTCCGGGCTGGGGAGAAAGTTACTAGTGAAAGTTGTGCAAACATATGAAATTTAATAATTTAATATATACTCCCGCCTCGAACCCTTCAAGTTTCAACAGAAACAGGCATTAAACACAGTGCCGGCTTAAGCTCATTTCGGACCCTGGGCGCAGAAGATCTACGGGCACCTTTTACACTGGTGGATCGAAATTACCAGAAAACCTGGTAAGTCCAGCTTATCCGGGCCCCTGGGCACAGGCCCCAGGCACCCAATAGAAAAAAAAACTGATTAAACGTACAGAGTACAAAATAAGGAAATAAGAGAGATTTATAAATAAAATATCTCAAGTTCGAACCTAATGCAGCCCCGGACAGGGTCTGGTTTGTCCAGCCCTAGAGACACCCATTCAAAGGGCAAGGGTATGTCAATGAGGATATGGTAAATCAAGGATACAATTTAGAATTAAAAAAATTTAGTTTCATGAAGTATATAGCTACTATATCTAGTTAACGATGTGACGAGTGTTTATTAACGTCGCATTAAACATCACGAGGGTTATTGTTGGTGACAGACCTTGTAATTTTGGATTACGGTCAAGGCAAATGTTGAGGCAAGCCTCCTTGGAAGACTTTTAAGGGGTATATTCGCGTTTTTCCTACTGTAATGACTTCACACAGCTCTGGGATGAACTATTTATTTCAGTAAGAAAATCATCAAAAAATATTATGTCACAAATAGCAAAAGGGTTCACAAATTTCGAGTCTCTTTCGCTACAATGTCTCATCTCTCGCGCGCGTAAAATAATGACGTAAATTAACACGCTAGAGAAAAGTCTTATACATTCACTCTCAGTAATTCCACACCGAGTCTGGTGGAGTTCGTTGGCTCTAAATCACCATGCAGTTGCTCCTTCGCAATTTCCACGGTTCCCAAAATCCCGGGCTATGGTATAGCTGTATCACAAGTCTTTTAGCGGAAGGAGTCTCTGAATCCTTTCCCTCACGTAAAGTTTCTCCGGTTCAGAATACGCCTTAATCCGTGGGTTCAGTATCCCTTTCCTATCGTTAACCGGGACTCAGACCGTTCCCGGATCTCCCCATTTCGGAATCCGCCGTACTTCGGGTACTCGCTATCGTTTTTTCTCCTCGCTGGAGGGGCTTCCCAAAGGCTCCCTCAAAATCCAGTCTCCCTGTCGTGCTCTCTTGCTCTCCTTATATACCTCTCGTCTCATAATTCCTTCTTTGATCTCTTGCCCCTGTCGGTCTCGGCCCATTTGATCTCTTGCCGTTGGGTGCCAATGGCTCGGTGCACATTGTAAGCTTTCAGACGCGCTGTCGTCACCGTCGTCGAATCATGGGAAAACGAAAGCACAATGTTACGGCGTCTCTTTTTGATGGCCGGGACAACCTGGGAAAGAGGGTCCAAATCTTTGACCACCCAGTTACGAAATTCTTTCCCAGCAATTAGGGAAATGTCTGGAATTTTTCCAACGTCTGTCGGCATCAATCTTAACAATTAGGAAAAAGCGACCGACTGCGTCACACTACTAATAATCCTCTTGGGGAATAATGGGTTTTTAAATATTTTTCTATCGAAAACTTTCCTCCTCCGAAGAAGTGATTATTCAAATCAAGGCTTGTAGTTAAAGTTTAACTTTCAAGCTCTCAAGGACAGAGGTTAGAAGCTAACAGTCTAGCAAGTAGTGATTAAAGTAAGGCTAGGCGAGAGTGCTTCGTAGATTATTTGATTAATATTAAGATTAGCCCCACATCCGGTATAGTGGTTGGCGACGCTGACTACTGTGCCGTAGGGCCTGGGTTCGAATCCCGGAGAGGACATTGATGTTTGTAAATGTATAGTGCCTAAACAACCATCGAGCCGTAAGTCCTCTCGTGAGGTTGGTGTCAGAGGAAGAGAAGTGGGAGGTCCCCGACTCCCACAAAATTGGGGTGGAACCGAGCTAAATCGTACTGTCACCTGTATGGTGCTCAAGGCTAAGGCCAACGACTGGCTTACATCTAGCCCCTTGCTATGATGAATTTCGTGGGCCTCAATCTAATTATACATCTGATGTGGTTCAGTCAAATAAATAAAGACAACTCCTCTTTTGTCTTTTAGAAAGCTTTAGTACAGGACGACACGGACATTGATAAACGAGAGTAAACATATGTTTAAAACTTAGTTTGTTTTATTAGGACAACCGACCCTTCAATTACAGCTTACAACTGCAAAAAATGGTAGCTCACCCGTCACTGAACTCTTCTACATAAACAAAAATAAAAGTTTCGCGTTACAGAGCTGCGCCCTCTATACGACGCTTTTCAACACTCCCCACTTGTGAACCTTTAAGTTTACACAAAACAAATCAATACAATAAATTAAACAATAAAAAATTTCAAACTTTAACTAAGCAATGTTACATTACAATTAAAATCAAGATATTTAAAGACATACACAGCAAATTAAGCATTCAATTACTTAATGTAAAATACGAATCATTCCACAAAAATATAAAAGGCAAACTATACATTCATTAAAAATTCACATTTACTAAAGTGAAGATTATATGATAAAATACATTGTTACGTAGATCCGGGGGGGGGGTTCAAGGATTTTATGCAAATCAGCCACAAAGTATGAGACGGTTCTTTCAGAGTGATGATAATTTATTGACGAGAGAGAGAATCCAATCCTTGAATTACAGGATTCCTCACAGAATAAATTTCAGAAGGTCTTCACACTTTCTACAGAACTCAAACACAACGTGCATCGCTCAGCTATATGGTGGGTCTTTAGTGGAACTGGGCTCGAACTCGTGACATGTCAGTCACGATCCGATACCTGTACCACTAGTCCACCGCAGCTTTATTTGAGCCATACTCAATTTTATGAGCTGTAAGGACATTTGAAACAAGGTAATAAAATTCAAAAACATTTACGTACCCGTCTGTCAGATGGGTGTTTCTCAGTAAGGCAAAAAAATTGATGTCCCAGACAGAGGGTTTAAGTCTTTGAGTGAATAATCAAGTTGCACTGTTCAGCTACACAAGGGCTTTTGGCGACGGATCACGTAATTTTGAACCATGGTCAAGTGACGTGGACGACACCTGAGCTGGCACCCCCTCTCCTAACTACCGCACCACACCAACGGGAGGACGTTTGAGCTCTCGACGGATTAAACGTGCATCGCTCCCCTACACGGTAGGTCTTTAGTGGTACTGGGCTCAAACTAGTGACAAGGCCAGCCACGATCCGATTCCTTGACCACTCGCCTACTGCGGCCACCTGACTAGGGCTAAAGTAGTCTCAACACCAATATGCAATAACTTGTTCTATGTTTGCAGAACTGCTGATTCACTATACCCATTCTTATTAGGTAACGACCATGAGGGTTTTTTCTCCAAAATCATGATCAGAGAAATAAAGTCTTCCCTTTAGACGCAAAAGGCCATGGATATCTAGCTCTGGGTTAAGCGAATAAATTTTAGATGTCTTGTCTAGACTTTCCTTGGGAAAGATCTAGAGCAGGGGTACTTGACCCGTTTCTTTGCTGGGCCGCAAACATAAGTCAGTAATTTCACACGGGCCGCAACATGAGCATAAATGGGGCAGGGGGGATTGCTTTAAGACCAAGATAACATTGGAAATTTTAAAATATGGAACATTTATCAAAATATTACACACAACTCCTGCTTTATTTTTCTTAACTATTTTTTATTTTTGTCACTAACACTAAGTTATTAGCAATTAAGAAATACTCCTTCACAATTTCTGCATCAGTCAACGGTTTCATATGATTACCAATAATCTAACAAACTTCATAGGATGTCTTTGTTACCGTTGTGATATTACCACTGGCAAAACACTTTGTTGCTGGTGCAAAGATTCTTCAAGAAAACCTATTTATCACTTCTTGAAAGAAATCTTCGAAGAAAAGTGTTATTGAATGTTTCCTGTTCATTTGTATTTTTTAAATACATCACTTTGGTGACAAATCAAATAATTACCCATCCATGTTTGTTTTTCACTACAAAACTACCAACCTCCCAATCGTCTTGAAACGATATATTTTCTTCGAATATTTTTCGCTTGCAAGATATGAACGATAGTTAAAAATTAGTTCCACCCATAAAATTGTCGCTAATCCACTGTTTTCTTTTTTCACTAACCGTGACCGTTCCAAATAGAAAAAGAACATCAATTCATACCCATATGACACCAACAACAAAAAGCAAATTTGATGTATTTGATTTCTTGGCAATGGATTTTCCAAATTTTTAAAGTAAATTTCTCACAACAATGGACCATGACTGGGCCACTTAAAAAGGCTCGGTGGGACGCAGGTTGAATATCGCTGATCTAAAGTCTCTTTTGGAAAGTGTTTTCGTTGAATAGCCCTCACCCAGTAGCGCTCAGTATTTGTAATCTCAATTGAATTTAACGAGCCTTTCAATTTTATCTCATCCATTTCTGGGGTCCAAACAATGCCTAAAAATTTTCACTCTTTAGTCAATCCCCCATTAAAACCTTTTTCAATCCATAAAGGAGGCCGCGGTAGCCGAGGGGTATAGGTATCGGATCGTGGCTTGCTTTGTCACGAGTTCGATCTCAGTACCACTAAAGACCCGCCGTGTAGGGCAGCGATGCACGTTAAATCTGTCCAGAGCTGAAACGTCCTCCCGTTGGTGTGGTGTGGTGTGGTAGTTAGGATAGGGGGGTGCCAGCTCAGGTGTCGTCCACGTCACTTGACCATGGTTCAAAATTACGTGGTCCGTCGCCAAAAGCCCTCGTGTAGCTGAACAGTGCGACGTTAATATTCAATCAATCAATCCATCCATAAAGAATTAAGTTCCGAGGAATTGGGTCTTAACTTTCTAAGATCCATTCCAACATCTAAGAAAATTTTAATTGCGTCTGTTGACAATCTATATGCATCTTCTATTGCCCTTTTATATTGCTCAAAAATATCGGGATTTCTCTTTAATCTATTTTTTAGATTTTCAAATCGCCTAGATACTACTGCGAAGTTATTTTCTAACAGACCCATTTCCGCTTTTCATAACAAGCCAACAGAATATTATTTTCAAATCGTATTCCCTTTTCCTCCTTAGAAATACGAGCAGCTTGGTTACCAGTGATTACTATCAAATCTAAACTCCACAAAAACCTTAAAGGGTCCTTCACGCAAGAAGAAAAGTATACCATCACACTGTTTTGCATTTCGTATTCACCCCCACGTGTGTAGGGGGGATGGTTTTGTAACCCTGCCGGCACCCAACCAAAACAAGTAGAAATCACAAATATTTCTTTCCCTAATCCAACCTTTTCACCTCTATTTTCCAGTAATGGTCGATCCCAATGTGTATCCCCACTCTGGTCTCGAGTGAGTGAGTGAATATTAACGTCACATTGTTCAGCTGCACGAGGGCTTTTGGCGACGAACCTTGTAATTTTGAAACATGGTCAAGTGACAAGGACGACACCTGAGCTGGCACCCCCTCTCCTAACTACCACACCACACCAATGGGAGGACGTTTCAGCTCCCGACAGATTTAACGTGCATTGCTCCCCTACACAGTGGGTCTTTAGTGGTACTGGACTCGAACTCATGACATGCCTGCCATGATCCGATACCTTAACCACTGGGCTATCGCAGTCCCACTCTGGTCTCGGGCATCCCCGCAATGTGTAATCCTAAATCTTTCATCGCCTTTAGTGTCGACTGCGAAGGGGCAATGAACTGTGCTATCGTTATAACTTCAGTAACAAGGCAGCTAACTTTTATTTTATTTGGTTCCTGTTCCAAATAAATTGCAATAAAACAACGATGTATTATTCGATTGACATGAATTTTTTGTTATTCGTTAGATAATCTTGTGGCATTATATTTTAAATATGATTTCTGGCATAGGACTGCCACGGCTGGCTCGGATGTAGTCCAATCTGGACGTCCAATTTTCGATGACTTTTTCCAACATTTGTGGCTGTATATCGGCAATAACACGGCGAATGTTGTCTTCCAAATGGTCAAGCGTTTGTGGCTTATCCGCATAGACCAATGACTTTACATAGCCACACAGAAAATAATCTAGCGGTGTTAAATCACAAGATCTTGGAGGCCAATTCACAGGTCCAAAACATGAAATTAGGCGGTCACCAAACGTCTTTCAATAAATCGATTGTGGCACGAGCTGTGTGACATGTTGCGCCGTCTTGTTGGAACCACAGCTCCTGGACATCATGATTGTTCAATTCAGGAATGAAAAAGTTAGTAATCATTGCTCTATACCAATCATCATTGACTGTAACGTTGTGGTCTTCATCGTTTTTGAAGGATTCCACCAGCCCATAAAGCGCTTCAAACAGTCAGTTTTTCTGGATGTAACGGTGTTTCGACATACACTTGTGGATTAGCTTCACTCCAAATGCGGCAGTTTCGTTTGTTGACGTAGCCATTCAACCAGAAGTCCGCTTCATCGCTAAACAAAATTCGCTTATGAAAATCGCGCGCGCGCGACCATTATTTTCGAAATAAAATTGCACAATTTGAAAGCGTTGTTCAGGCGTGAGTCTATTCATGATGAATTGCCAAACCAAACTGAGAATAAATCACTTGACAGCTGTTAAATCGGTCGCCATCTTGGAAAGTAATGCCAACTTAAACTTCTATATCTGGAAAAAAACACTCTGTATAAGACTTCGCGTAGCACCCCAATCTAGAATTTAAATAGTTAACTCACTTATCCTCCTGAAAACAAATACTGAACATGTTTGTAATAAAGCATCTTTCCTACATTAAGAATTATTTTGAATAGTAAGAGAATAATCATAGAGATTTAAATGTTACTTTTACGGGATTACTTAGCGGGTTTTCAATATTTTGATTAATTTGATTTGAAGTTGTTCTCCTGTTGTTTTGGTTTACTTTATTAGTACATATTGATTCACGATGCGATTTAAGACCACATTTTAAGCAATTAATTTTATTTCTACAATTTTTACTAATATGATACTTTCGGAAACAAATATAACAACGATTTTTTTCGCTACGTAATTAAGGCTGTTTTCGCCATACGTACGAGAGCGTGAATTTGACGCGGACAACGTTTTCAGACAGAAAAAATGCAATGCAATTCAATTTTTATGAAACTTTGTGACATTGTAACTTATGCGTTTGAAAATTTAAAAACACTATATTATAAACAAAATATTTCATAAATAATTAGTTTTTCCTTTTAATATGTGAAGGGAGAGCTCATTTAGCATTAAGGTATAGGAACCAAATTGAAAAACATTTTTTAAAAAGAAAAAATGGGTCAACTCCGATAAAAATGAGTAGTATGATAAAATAAGCGATTCTCTCTACAGGATAGTGTAGCCAGAATATAATAATGTTTGTGAGTACTTTTATATCTGAAAAAATATTCCGAATTTGGCTCCTATTCTTTAACATTAGCCGAAGTTAGCCTTAATATAATTTTTCTTTTAGATTTTTATAACAAGAAAATGAACAATGAAATTGATTACAGAAGAAGCACATGCGACTGTCAACAGAATTTAAAGCCTCAGCCGTGGGTACATTTCTAGGCATTTTTCTACTTTCAAATTTTGCCTGTTCGAAACGTGGAGATCATGTACAGTGGTACAAACAATTGAGGATACACCTTACTTTACTTGATAAATCCAACTTTCAATCGAAATAACACATTAACTAGAAGTGCAAACGTGTTTTTATTTTCACACGTAACAAAAGGGTTAATTTATAGTAAAAATAACGAAAGTCAACAAAAAAATAACTAAAATTAAAACTTTCACAAGTATTTGAAATAAACATAGGCAGATCTTTACCTCAAAAAATTGAGGAGAGAGAGAGAGAGAGAGAGATACACCAATGAAATTTGTGTGACATATCATATACAAAGACTATCAATATTTGGTTGCATGTCCTTTGGCTTTTATAATGTCCTCCAAACGTCTTGGTACCGATTCAACCAATTTTTGGTGGTATCTGGTGATATTTTATCCCATTCTTCTTGTAACACTTGCTTTAAATGGGCTTTGTTCCTAATTTGGTGTTTTTGTACCGCTATTTCGAGTGTGGCCCACAAATTTTCTATGACATTGATGTCAGGGGACTGTGCAATTGCTGTTTACAATGAAAAAGACACCACATTTTGACATTACGTGCCGTATGTTTGGAGTCGTTGTCTTGCTGAAAAATAAAAAATTTCCATCTAAACCCAATTTTTTTGCACTTTCTTTAAGCTTTTTGTTGTGTATATCTATATAAAGCTTATGATCCATTATGCCATCTATAAAAACTAAATTTCCTACCCCATTTGAAGCCATACAACCCCAAACCAAGACGGAACCACCACCATGTTTAACTGTAGGACGTAAATTTTTTGGATCCAAAACGGTGTTCGGCTTTCTCCAAACGGTGCGACGGCCATCACTTCCAAAAATGTTGAATTTACTTTCGTCGCTAAATATAACTTCCTTCCAAAAGTTATCTGTCTTCAATTGATGAGTTTTTGTAAACTCCAAACGCTTTTTCTGATTTTGTAAGCTTATGAAAGGTTTCTTTCTAGCTACTCGACTGCTATATCCAGCATGTCTAATCACATTTCTCACAGTTTCAGCACTTACACTTCTGCCCATTATTCGAGAAGTTTCTGCAGCTAGTTTTACTACACTTAGTTTAGGATCAATCTTGATATCTTTCAAAACTTTCCTTTTGGCTACATCACTCAGAATACTTTTCCTTCCTCTTCCGCTTTTATTTTCAATTAATCCATCGCTTTTAAATCTTCCAATGATTTTCTGGACACACGAGTGTCTTCTACCGACAATTTTAGCTATTTCACGATAAGATATTCATTTCTTAAGTAACCTTAATATAAATTTTCTTACATCAATACTGGTCTCTCTCCGAGGACCCATTTTCCAGTTAAAATTGCGACTTTAAATTCACATAAGCAACTTCAAAAGACAAAAGTAGCAGTCGAAAAAGTTTAAGATAAAATTGGCCAAACTTAGACTATTGTAGTAGCAAGCAGAAAAAAAATCTAGTGGTAGTTCAACATTTCATTGCTGTATCCTCAATTTTTTGAGGTAAAGATGTGCCTATGTTTATTTCAAATACTTGTGAAATTTTTAATTTTAGACATTTTTTTGTTGATTTTTGTTATTTTTACTGTAAACTAACCATTTTGTTACGTGTGAAAATAAAAACACGATTGCACTTCTAGTTAATGTGTTATTTCTATTGAAAGTTGGATTTATCAAGTAAAAGTAAAGTGTATCCTCAATTGTTTGTCCCACTGTATTTGTTTTCTCTTACGTCACAAAATGAGACGCTTCGCGATATTCTATTTTGTTTTTAATAAAATTCAATAAATCTGTCACGCTTATGTCTCGTTATATATAATTTTTCTTTCTATTTAATTCCAGAACAAATTCTTCTGGAATAGATTTTAATAAAATTGATATTAATAATTGACCAAATGATCCTTTTGTAACTCCTTGAGCATCCAAGTTTCGAACGGCTATTTTTATTTCATCATAAATTTCTTAAACCTTTAACGTTATTTGGATTCCTTACCGCTTCTAGTTTTAACAATTTATTCATGAATTTACTAGTTATAATGTATTTTTTCCCAAATCTTTTTTTAAAGCTTTTAAGCTCTCATCATAATTCTTTTCATTTAATTCTAGTGAAGCTACGACATTATGTGCTTGATCTATAAGAAATGTTTTTAAAAACGCAAATTTTTCTATTTTACTTAGACTTTCGTTTTTATCTTTCGTACTTTCCTAACTATTCCAAATTTCGTAAATTTTGGTGAGTGGTAAAATCCTAGGAGAGCCCACACCCTTGACGACAAATCGAAAAAAGCGCCAAGCCAGAACAAGATGGCGCCAAGCGAATCCGACAATGGCGGGATAAGGCGAATGCGTAATGAAAATATATGTAAACAATACAGAAATTAAACATTTATGATAAAAAATATAAAAACAGCACTTACTTAATGCTGATCTTTTTCGAATGATCGTGGAGGGTACAGCGCCAAATATTTTTAAAAGATTTTAAAAAAGCCTTAAAAGTCTTATCGCTAAGCGAATGATCGTGTGAGAGCCGCCCTATTTATTCTGCAAGGTAATGGTAGAGCATACATTCGGCGTGGCTGGTACGATTTCAAAGAAAGCGTTTTATTGCCGACCATGTTACATCATGCCGATCATTACATTTACGCATATTTTTTTTTGTACACCTCGACATTCATAACTCGGAAGTAATCAATCCTTCACACGCCCTTCGAAGTCAAATGTCAAAATGACGTTTTTTTTTTAAACCATTTAATTCAAATTTTTGATGAAATGGAAAGGTTATTCTTACCTTTTGCATTCAACAAAGTAAAAATTCGGCGTGGCTGGTTTCAAAGAAAATTGCCGACCATGTTACATCATGCCGTACATTCCCTCATCACACACAGCCAGCCCGCCCGTAGCCCAACAACAAAATGAAATTCGAGTGAGTGAGTTAATATTAACGTCGCACTGTTCAGCTACACGAGGGCTTTGGGCGACGGACCACGTAATTTTGAACCATGGTCAAGTGACGTGGACGACACCCGAGCTGGCACCCCCCTCTCCTAACTACCACACCAACGGGAGGACGTTTCAGCTCTCGACAGATTTAACGTGCATCGCTGCCCTACACGGCGGGTCTTTAGTGGTACTGGGATCGAACTCATGACATGCCTGCCATGGTTGGATACCTTAACCACTGGGCTACCGCAGCCCCAAATGAAATTCGAAATGCACACCCACAATATACGAAAATGCTAGAAATAAAGAGTTTTTTCCAGGTATAGAAGTTTAAGTTGGCTTTACTTTCCAAGATGGCGACCGATTTAACAGCTCTCAAGTGATTTATTCTCAGTTTGGTTTGGCAATTCATCATGAATAGACTCACGCCTGAACAACGCTTTCAAATTGTGCAATTTTATTTCGAAAATAATGGTCGATTTTCATAAGCGAATTTTGTTTAGCGATGAAGCGCACTTCTGGTTGAATGGCTACGTCAACAAACAAAACTGCCGCATTTGGAATGAAGCTAATCCACAAGTGTATGTCGAAACACCGTTACATCCAGAAAAACTGACTGTTTGAAGCGCTTTATGGGCTGGTGGAATCCTTCAAAAGCGATGAAGACCACAACGTTACAGTCAATGATGATTGGTATAGAGCAATGATTACTAACTTTTTCATTCCTGAATTGAACAATCATGATGTCCAGGAGCTGTGGTTCCAACAAGACGGCGTAACATGTCACACAGCTCGTGCCACAATCGATTTATTGAAAGACACGTTTGGTGACCGCCTAATTTCATGTTTTGGACCTGTAAATTGGCCTCCAAAATCTTGTGATTTAACACCGCTAGATTATTTTCTGTGGGGCTGTGTAAAGTCATTGGTCTATGCGGATAAGCTACAAACGCTTGACCAGTTGGAAGACAACATTCGCCGTGTTATTGCCGATATACGGCCACAAATGTTGGAAAAAGTCATCGAAAATTGGACGTCCAGATTGGACTACATCCGAGCCAGCCGTGGCAGTCCTATGCCAGAAATCATATTTAAAATGTAATGCCACTAGATTATCTTTCGAATGAAAAAAAATGCATGTCAATTGAATAATACATCGTTGTTTTATTGCAATTTAAAGTTCTATACCTCTAAAAAAAAACACCCTTTAGTTAGGGTTGCCATATGTAGTATTTAAAAGTAGGATTAACAAGATGGCGCAATTATCGCCAACCAAAGTAATTCGCGCCAAGGGTGTGGGCTCTCCTAGGAGAGAACAGAAAACGGTGTGTGTTCCTGATATTCGCCTGAATTACATCCGTTTCTAAAGACTAATTCTATTAATGAATGAATTGAGTCATCAATTTCTCTTAAATTACTTTTCTAATAATAATTCATACAATTCACATAATTCATCCAACTCTCATTAGTTTCTATATTATCTTCTACTTTATTAATAAGCCTAGTAGTAATTACTCTCAGAGCAGTTCGCTTACGTTTTAATCTATCCAGTTCTTGTATTATTTTGTTTCAGTATAAATGTACCCAAGACTGTAATTATTATCAAAATCTTCAAATTTAAAAATCAAATATTTTAAACTCTTACCTCAGCCCTGGGCACAGTTTGGACGTGGTAGAATCTTCGCGTTGGATGCTCCAGTATAACATTTGGTGTGGTTCAGTCAGACAATCAGATAAGACAACTTCTCTTTTGTCTTTTAGAAAACTTTTAGTACGGGACGACACGGACATTGAGAAACACGTAAAAAACATAAATGATTAAGACTTAGGTTGTATTATTAGGACAACCGACTCTTCAATTACAGCTTACAACAGCACCAATCGGTAGCTCAGTAACAGTTAATATCTTTATTTGGGATTTGGAGCAACAAAGGCTATTATCCCAAAACGGTAGCTCAACTGCCACTGAACTCTTCCACATAAACAAAAAAAAAGTTTCACGTTACAGAGCAGCGCCCTCTATACGAAACTTTTCCACATCTGACTATGTCAGAATGAGTGTAATGATGTTGTTGATTGTTGATTGAATATTAACTTCGTACTATTCAGCCACACGAGGGCTTTTGGCGACGAACCACGTAATTTTGAACCATGGTCAAGTGACGTGGACGACACCTGAGCTAGCACCCCTCTCCTAACTACCACACCAACGGGAGGACGTTTGAACTCTCGACAGATTTGACATACATCGTTCCTCTACACAGCGGGTTTTTAGCGGTAATGGGCTCGAACCACTAAAAACCCGCCGTGTAGGGGAGCGACGCATGTTAAATCTGTCGAGAGATGAAACGTCCTCCCGTTGGTGTGGTGTGGTAGTTAAGGTGGTGCCAGCTCAGGTGTCGTCCACGTCACGTGACCATGGTTCAAAATTACCAAGTCCGTCGCCAAAAGCCCTCGTGTAGCTGAACAGTGCGACGTTAATATTCACTCAATCACTCAAAGACTTAAACCCTCTCAATAGAGCATCAATTTTTTTGCTACACTGAGAAACATCCGTCTGACAGACGGGTATGTACACTCATGTCCATAAATTAAGGATAATGAAGTTCAGGCAAAGAAAGAAACATAAGCAAAACAATTTTGACTTATTTGTAAAGTCTATTTATAAAACAAAAGGTAAAGAGCAAAAAAGATGCTATATTTTTGACTGAATTAATAAAAATTGCGATTTTTACTCCCTGGAGCAAATTTCGAAAAAAGAACCTATTTACAAAAAACAGTATAATATGGTTAGTATGATGGTTAATACGGAGTATGTCTCCCGGACGATGCAATACAGGCCTAACAACGCCTAGGCATGCTGAGTATCAAATTATCAATCTGATCTTGGGGAATATTACACCACTCATCAAGCAATGCCCTCCGAAGTTCCGGTAGACAGGTAGGAGGCGGTTGACGGGTTGCAATTCGTCGGCCAAGCATATTCCACTAATGCTCTATTGGATTCAAGTCCGGTGAGTATGCTGGCCAATCCATACGTGTGATATCCTCCGATTGAAGGCATTCGTCTACAATGTTTGCACGGTGAGGACGGGCGTTGTCATCCATAAACAGAAATTCAGCACCCATGGTGCCCCGAAACAAACGTACATGTTGTTCCAGAATGACTTCCTGATAGATGTGGCCTGTCATCGTTACACTCTGAACATGCATGTCAGTTCTGGAACCAAGAATAATTCCTCCCCAAACGAGCCACCCTGCACCACTGTAACGGTGTCGTTCAATGGTGTTCTCTTGGTGGTAATGGGTACCTGGCGCTCTCCATATTAAAGTCCGGCGAGAATTAGACTGCAAACTAAACCTGGACTCGTCGGAAAACATCACACAAGACCACTGTTGGGGTGTCCACAATGCATGCTCTCTACTCCAGGTTAATCGCAGGCGACAGTAAGTTGCGGTAAGTGGAACACATCTGACAGGCCTACTAGCATATAGACCAATGTTCCCGAAGCGTCAGTACACGGTCTGCCTTGAAACTGTCGTACCGGTAGCTGAAGAGAGCTGACGAGACAGATCTGATGTTGTGCTCCGTCTGTTTCTTTTGGCAGTAGCTGCCAAATACCGGTCCTCATTCGGCGTTGTAACTCGAGGGTGACCTGTGCTGTAACATCTACTCACATTACCATCATCTTGGAATCGTTGCCAAAGCCTGGAGATGACACTCTGGGCGATTCCAAGTTCCTCGGATACTTCCAGCTGGGTAAGACCACATTCCACTCGTCCAATAATTCTACCACGTAAACAATCATCCAAATGCTTCCTTTGTGCCATAACTACGCGGTTATTGCACTGAAAGGCTTTCAGGTGAAATTTTATTTTAGAGTTCAATTTCTGTGTGATTCTGAATTATCCTTAATTTATGGACATAAGTGTAAATGTTTTTGAATTTTATTACCTTGTTTTAAATGTCCTTACAGCTCATGAAATTGAATATGGCTCAACTAAGACCGCGGTAGACTAGTGGTCAAGCTATCGGATCGTGACTGGCATGTCACGAGTTCGGGCCCAGGACCACTAAATACCCGCGGTGTAGGGGCGAGATGCACGTTAAATCTGTTGAGAGCTCAAACGTCCACCGTTGGTATGGTGTGGTAGTTAGGAGAGGATAATGCCAGATCAGGTGTCGTCCACGTCACTTGACCTTGGTTCAAAATTACGTGGTCCGTTACCAAAAGCCCTCATGTAGCTGAACAGTGTGACGTTAATATTCGCTCCCTCACTCACGCTCCCATGTTTATCTTTAGGCGCATTTCTTAACTTGGGCTATTAAATTTTGAATCGTTGACGAGAATTGTTAAGGCTGTTTTAGCCATAAGTACGAGAGCGTGAACTTGACGCGGAGCGCATTTTCAGACAAAAAATGCCTCAATTTTTATAAAAATGTGTGACATTGTAACTCATGCATTTGTTTATAATATGATGTTTTGAAAGTTTCAAAATATTTCATAAATAATTAGTTATTCCTTTTAACATGTGAAGGGATGGCTCATTTAGCAGTACGATGTATAGGGGAAAAAATACAAAACACATTTTATAAAAGAGAAAATTTGTCTACTCGGATAAAAATGAGTAGTATGATAGAATAGGCGATTCTCTGTAGCAGGGGTGGCCAACCCAAATGACCTTGCTTCGGAAGAACTTTACAATCCCGTGGGATTGGATCCATTACAAACATTTTTTGGAGTGAACATTTAAAACAGACTTATATATTGTTATTGTTTTCATTGTTTTTCATGTACACAAACATAGATAATACAATAATAATACTGCAATGATCAAATAATGTTTAATATATTTAATTAGTGAGATATGTTTCTCAACTCTTTCACTTAGTTTTTGCAAGTCGATCTCAATGCATGTGTATTTGCGTATCGTAATTGATGTTGCAGATTTTCGTGCGTTAAGTTTGAGCACGATTTATGTTTGATAAATTTCAAATTAGAAAAAAAAAAGATTAGCAGTAACAGAAGCAACGTAATAAAATAAGTCATAGAATTTATTTTTTAAAAAAAAATCCTTTAAACAAAACATAGTATACAAAATAGTCGAATTTTGTAAAGTTGTAAAGAATCTCGCGGGCCGCAAGATTATTCAAGGTGGGACACATGCGGCCCCCAGGCCGTGGGTTGGACACCCCTGCTCTACAAGTTAGTGTAGACAGAATATATAGTATTATTGTTTGAGTGCTTTTATATCTGAAAAAATATTCCGAATTCGGCGCCTATTCTGTAACATTAGCCGAAGTTAGCCTTAATGGATAAAGTTTGTATTGACTATATAAAGCTATTCTTCCTTCTGATCCTCTTACCCTAATGAATGGGATAGCCTATCCATTACCGGCTGATATATTTCTTCAACATTATCCAAAAAGGTATATTTTTTCGGCATCTACTTTTTGATGGGGAATACTTTTAAAACATGTTAGAGGATTTAAATCTTTCAGATACAGTAGAAGGAATGAATGAGTGAATATTAACATCGCTTGTTTGATTGATTGAATATTAACGTCGCACCGTTCAGCTACACGAGGGCTTTTGGCGACGGACCACGTAATTTTGAACCATGGTCAAGTGACGTGGAAAACACCTGAGCTGGCACCCCCCTCTCCTAACTACCACACCATACCAACGGGAGGACGTTTCAGCTCTCGACAGATTTAACGTGCATCGCTGCCCTACACGGCGGGTCTTTATTGGTACTGGGCTCGAACCCGTGACAAAGCAAGCCACAGTCCGATACCTATACCACTCGGCTACCGCGGCCAAATATTAACATCGCACTGAAGGCTTTTGGAGACGGACCTCAGTCATTTTGAACCATGGTCAAGTGACGAGGACGACACCTGAGCTGGCACCCCTCTCTCCTAACTACGACACCACAACTAAGAGAGGACGTTTGAGCTCTCGACAGATTTAACGTGCATCGCTCCCCTATATGGAAGGTCTTTAGTGGTAATGGGCTCGAACTCGTGACATTCCAGTCACGATCCGATAGCTTGACCACTAGGCAATCGCGGTCTTATTTGAGCCATACTCAATTTCATCAGCTGTAAGGACATTTAAAACAAGGTAATAAAATTCAAAAACATTTACATACCCGTCTGTCAGACGGATGTTTCTCAGATTGATGATCCAGTGAGAGGGTTTAAATCTTTGAGTGACTGAGTGAATATTAACGTCACACTGTTCAGCTACACGAGGGCTTTTGGCGACGGATCACGTAATTTTGAACCATGGTCAAGTGACGTGGACAACACCTGAGCTGACAACCCCCTCTCCTAACTACCACACCACACCTTCGGGAGGACGTTTGAGCTCTTGACAGATTTAACGTGCATTGCTCCCCTACACGGCGGGTCTTCAGCAGCACTAGGCTCGAACTCATGAAATGCCTGCCATGATCCGATATCTTGACCGCTGGGCTACCGCAGCCCTTTTCTTATTGTGACAAAAAAAATTGATGTTCCGGTCAGAGGGCTTAAGTCTTTGAGTGACAGTAGAGGGAAGAGTAGGATAGCGGCCTCGAAGTCCTTCAGATTCTATTTGAGGCATATACACAAGGCTTTGATAAACATTTATAAATACTAAAAATAATAATAATAATAATTTAATTGGAGACGCGAATCCGATTTAAATAAATTGCAGCAAACAGTTTACGTTTTTGTGCTCAATAATCATTTGATATCAATGACTTAATTGCAATAATCCAATAAGCAAATTGATGCAAACAAAAAGAATTTTACCTGGTATCTCCACTTGATTGTTTACAAGACTGGAAATTTTTCTGGAATCTTGTAACAGATAAATCCTTCAATGAAACGATTATTGATGCAAAAGCCGCTGAATTTGACTTTGACTCCAATTTTAAACGAAGAATAATACATCACCAAAGAAGAGAAAAGGTAATTTTTCCTAAAAAAGCACGAGATTCGTCTCAATGCTATTTTCATTTCTTATAAAATATTTGAGATATGTTTAAAGAAACACTGCTAGAATATCGTAATAGCTTGGAATATATGTAAACTGATTACTTACAACAGGGGTGTCTAATACGCGGCCCGCCAGTATGTAAGTTGCGGCCCGCCAACTCTTTTTTAAAAAAATTTAAATATCAGATTTTTAAAGTTTTTTCATTTTAAAATGTATATATATAAATCTACAATGTATTTTCCTGTTAACTATTCTTGTTTTAAAATAAATCCTTTTTGATAATAAAAACGTCCTTTAGATTAAAATAGATTCATATTTTATCAAATAGTTACATTTGCTTTTACTATAGTAAATTACTTTTTTAATAAATTTTGAATTGCATTGTGCATATCCTTTACTGTGGATGGTACATGATTCTCTGTGTGTGCGATTTTCGTTTCTCCTCCTTTTCTGTTTAGAGTGCCCAAAAAGCAAGAGGCAGTCAGAGATGTTTTTTAAAGTTTAAAAAAAAAGAAAGCGTGTATCAGTGTGAACACGCGTTAGAAGTTAACTTCTTTGGCTTACATGTATTGAATTGTATAATAAAGTTTTATTTTGAAGTAATCTTATATATAATTAACAAATTTATTATGATCATTATTATTTCAAACTGTATTTTTAAAAAATAATTAGGATGGAAAAGGTTTAAGTATGGACAAAATTTTCATTTTCAATACATAATACTAAAAAAAAAATTATTGTATGTATTTTGAGAAAAGTATCATCATTATTAGTCTATTTCCATTATGCTTATGGGTGCTTCAGTACATACTTTTGTTATAAAAGGCTTGTGGTAACTAAAGTAAGAAATGTATCTTTTGCACTCAATATTGCTTAAGTATCTCGAAAAGACTGCATCAATCGTAGTATTTGATTTTGTCTTTGATATTATTCTATTGTTTTGTAGAGATAAGGTGAAATTGTCTTTTAAAAATTCAATCAATTGTAGAGATTTGTCTAAAGAAAAATTGACTTTAAAATCTACACTTAAAATCATAGGTATTTTATCATATTTTTTATTAAGTAAAGCAAAACCTCATGATGTATATGGTAATAATGATCGATGAAGGAACTCGATAATGTCATCCAACTTTTTGTACGGAGTAATATATATACTGCTACAATTATAATTTTTTTCTCCATTATCTATTACGCACTCAGACAAGCACAAATCCCCCACTGAAGATTGTATGGTTCCATAAATATCGGATTGACTGACAGAACATTCCATGGATGGAGTTATAATGTTAACAGCATCGCTACAATTTTGATATATCGCAACTCCTCCTGGTCTCGTATTTGGATGTTTATTCTTCACAATGCAGTTGAAATTTGGAATAGATATATCACTTTCATTGCCCAGCCAAGTTTTTGATAAAACTAAAATATTTGAATTTCTTATTACTGAATCTTGTAAGTCTACAGTGTGAGCTGTAAGACTTTGGCAATTGAAAGTAAAAATCGATAAACCTTGTCTGTTCGTTATGAAACTAATCAAATCTGCATTGATAGTTTGTAGTTTGTTCAATGAAAGTCGTTTAAGCTATATATGATTTAAAAACTCACTTCCTAAACTGGATTTAGAAATGCTATTCGATTGAAAGTTTAGTATACACAATCTTTTATTGCCAAACTATTGCAAGAAATGTTGTGTTGTCGCTAAATTTTAAAACAATAGATTGTTTGCATTATTTCCTTAAAAGAATTTTTAAACTGTATATCCAACAAACGCTCCTTAAACTAATTTTTGACAGATTTTGAACCATTTAAATGCCTACTTCGGGTAGATTAAAGACTCACTTTCGATTATTTTTTTTAATTCATAAAATGGATTATATTTTGACTTCTAGGTAACGTAAAAACAAAACAAAGCATGTATCGCAAAGCTAAAAGAGGAAAGGCTTGTTAAAGCTGCTCTTGAATGAGGAGAGGGGGGTGGGTGCTAGTTCAGGGCTAATAGACAAAAAAAAAGAAATTTTAAAAAAGCCGTAAATTTTAATCTATTTTTTCAATCTTTGAACAGATTACGGATAATACTATTCTACATATGGAAAAAAAGTTTCGTTAGATTATTTCTATAAATAATAAAATTATGAAATATTTAATTAAAATTTTGAGTATTTTTTGAAAAATCGCAAAAAAAAAAGACTTCATCATTTTTTTTATTTTTATAACTGATTCTAAAAGAGAAAAGCATGAACTTGTTTAGAATAAAATATCAATTCATTAACTCGAAAGGAAACTTAAAGGGAATGATTTAGAAAACATTTTTATAAAAGCGTATCAATTTTGACTCATTTTAAAAAAAAATCGTAAAAAATAGAAAATATCATTATTTTGTTAAAAAAAAATATACCATATCGTGGCGAAAAGAATGATCTTTCCGATTCTGTAATTATTTTTTGTCTGAGATAGATAGTATGAATTAGATGGCGTTTTTTAAAATGAGGGGAAATTCGGAACTTCATTCACATTTCTACCTTACATTCATCGCTAACCGTAACTGGTAACGCGTCACGCGTAACAGAAATTTCTCCCTACCGTGCCATAAGAAGTTAACTTCGAAAATATTCGGGATGGTTAAGATAAAGAACAATGTATACTTAATCGTTTGCGAATGACAGCACTATCAAATTTCAACAATGAGTAACAAAAGATCAATTCAATAGGAACACCGTAATTTTCAAGAAAATGGCAACTGTAATACTTCAAACATTATTTGATCATTGCATTATTATGTTATATAAACATTATTATATTATCTATGTCTGTATACATGAAAAATAATGAAAACAATAATAATAAACCATTCTCTTTGTTTTAAATTTTCACTCCAATAAATTGCGTTTTGTTTCCAAATCTGATATAAAGGTACATATTTTTATGTGCGGCCCACGAGATTATAATGTTTTCCCGAGAAGAGTTTTTTTTTTCCCTCATCCTTCAGAGAGGAATGCCATCAGTATTATTCAACTTAGTGACAAAAGCACAGATGATTTCCTGTTATTTGCTGTACTGATAGTAGTAAAATTGATGGAAGAGTTGATTTTGCTTTTATTGTGTTCAGGAGTGGTGTCGAATCCGACCACTTAAAATTTAGAATTCACGATGAATGCAGTTTTAGTAGCTGAACTTTTATGTTTAAATTTCGCCATTATATGGGTAGCCGAGTGGTCAAGGTATCGGATCGTGGCTAGCCTTGTCACGAGTTCGAGCCCAGTACCACTAAAGACCCGCCGTGTAGGGGCGAGATGCACGCTGAATCTGTCGAGAGCTCAAACATCCTCCCGTTGGTGTGATAGCTAGGAGAGGGAGGTGCCAGCTCAGGTGTCGTCCACGTCACTTGACCACGGTTCAAAATTACGTGGTCCGTCGCCAAAAGCCCTCGTGTAGCTTTGCAGTGAGACGTTAATATTCACTCACTCGCCATTATATGGATCACTGAACAAGATAGTGTCATCTCAGATTATCTCTCATCTGTACTGGCTCTTTTTCCTTCTTGGTTTCTCATAAGTGTATTTCTTCATCTAACACCATACATCGAGATCCAAAAGCAACTTAAAAGCCTAAAAGGTAAAAACATCTCAGTAGATTTTGCATTTGTTCGCGGATACACGGGCGTTCTTGGGAATGAGTGAGCCGGCTGTCTTGCAAAGGCTTCAACTGTTCATCTTCCGAAATCGTTTTACAAGAAGATCACGAAAGAAAGAATGGCGAAGTGTCGGAACCAAGAATATCTCATTTCTAATAAAGGGAGCTTAACAAAGAAGTATTTTCCAAGCATTATAATAAGAGACTGTCATGCCATCATTTTTATACTAATTACAAAATAACCCAATTTCTTACTGCTCATGGTAATTTAAAAGCTATTTAACAAATTTAATTTAGTTCCTTCATCTTCCTGGGACGGTAATATTGGTGGCGAGGAAAATGTAGAACATGAATCCTGTGTTCCAAGTATGTCAGAGAGAGAAAGATTATAAGATTGGCTTTTAACCCTTTATCGACCGCATTATGATTTATTGCAGTTTTTTTTTTCATGCAATATTTTATTTATTTATTTTTTGAATCCCTACATTGAAAATTAAGGGATGTATATAACAAAATACTCAACTTTGGGAAATTTAATCCGTTAGAGCTAATAAATTAAAGATATTCCACTGTAAAATTAATTATACACACTGTTCACTTAAAATAAAGAGTCAAATAGTTTTCTAAGATCTTCATTATCATCCAAAATTTAAGACACTTAACTTTTGACATTAACTACTTTTTCGGAACAAAAATGACTATCTTCGCAATCCGCTGAAAATGCCGTCAGCTGAAAACGCAATTTCTGCTATAAAACTATTCATTCGCCTTCCCCTCTCAAATACTCATCATAGAACCCATGCTACTATATATCTTGGAAGAGTACATTTAAAAGAATATTCCTGCTAAGTATCGTCAGTGTTTGTAAAAATGGTTATTCTATGTAATTTTAAAGTGAGTGATACTTAAAATTACGTGAAAATTCGGAGGCCAATTTATATTAAGTCTCTTAGACTTAATATATAAATTGGACTCCTAATTTTCCCCAACTTCTCTCTACCAGAAGTACTTTTAAAAAGTTCTGTGAATTTGTTGTAAATATTTGTAATCTTCCATAACCTCATTTTTTTTCTTTCTTTCCTTTGTAATGTGTGATTAATACTTCTGTGAGCCCCGTGTGATACTTTGTGTTGCACGGGAATTTTATAATTGTTTTTCAATAATAAAAAAAAAGTTTTTTGATACGGGTCGATGTAACCGCTACAAAGGAAGCTGCGTTTGAATTCATGATGGGAATGAGAAATGGAATGGCGAGAATCATCTAAACCATTTAAAGAAGAAAAAATTGCCTGCTCCTATAGATCTCGATGCTGTTTTAGATAAACTTGAGGAAGTGTGTCCCATCGGGGTCCTTGTTTTTAACCCAGTTATCGAAGGTGAAACCGCAAACTACGAGGCGGATCCATTCTTCTAAGCCTTAGTTACGGCGGGAAAATCGTTTCTTTCGTGTAGGTTGACAGCACCTCTGCGGTTTTTCCCGAACAGGTCAAGGCAGAGTACAGCAACGAATCTTGGCAACGAGCAAGACTTTCATTGCATTAGAGGTGCTTCAAAGTGAGGCATTTGATACGGTAATATCTATATTATTACGGTTCGTTAGCTCTAAATGTTGCCGATGACTCGGTTAAATTATGAGCTCTCTTTCTAATAAGTCTTGGAAATAAAGAGAGATACATTTACATCACCCTATAAATCTGTAATAGGGCTGTGGATGACAAACCTCGTAATTTTGAACCTCGATCAAGTGACGAGGACGACACCTGAGCTGGCGTACACTCTGCAAACTTCCATATCAAGCCAAAGGGAGGACTTTGAGCCTCGACAGATTTTACGTGCACTAGACCCACTACACGACGGCTCTTCAGTGGCACTAGAATCGAATTCATGACACTCCAGTCACAAATCCGAGATCATAACTTCTAGACTTCGCGGCCTGCAAACTGTAAGTTGAATTGAAATTCATTTGCTGTAGGTTAGGGGTGACGAACCTCTGTGGATCAACGTGCCTTTTTTTCTGAAGAAGTGTTTAATGAGGTATTTTGACTTGAGATTATTGGGAAAATAATAAAACTAAATACTTAAAACACACAAAACTCTCTATTTACAACGAAAAAATACCTTTTGCACTGCATAGTTGTAAATGTTTTAGTTATACGTGTAAAGTAGCATTAGTATGAGTTCTGCTCTTGTAGATTTTGTGTGGAGGTGTGGATGCATGACAAATAACTCATATTAGGATTGTAACATATCACTTTTAGTAGAATACATGCTGAATTGGAGTCATCTGCCAATTTTCTAAGCAATTAATTATTTTTGCTGTGGTCTACTTTTTTGACAAGAGGATTTGCGATTTGATTCAAAATACCGTTTTACCGACGATGTTTTGCATACCACTATTCCAGAATATAAAACACACACCACTTTGTTGCCTTTACTAATAATGCCATACTTCTAGTTGCACAAAATTTGAAATTCTCTGTTACAATTACTAGCTTGCCCTTTTTGTTCTTTTGCTGAACTAGCTATGTTAAATAACACTTAAAAATCGTACATATAACACACATACTTTAAAATACAGTTGCGTAAATGAAATTGACTATGCTATGCGTAGACGAACTTTGCATCGTGAACAATTGTTGCCCACGACGTAACTAAGTCAAGACAATGACACAGGAGTGTGCACCCCACCCCACACCACGACCGATCACTCGCGTTTGTTCGTAATACTTTGTTATTTTGAAATAAAACGCAAAATAAAAATTTTGATCGCAGGCATGCCCAAAATATTCTGTCGCGTGCCAATGGTTCACCATCCCTGCTGTAGGTTCCGACAAGGTATTACGCTCTTAGACTTGATTGCTTGATTTTATATTGTCGAAATAATTCATAAGTAGCCTTAATGCAACATTTTGTTTGCTTTTTAAAAATTCTATCTAAAGGCTGATCTTAAGGCATCCGACTACGTTCGGAACCGTGATTTTACAAAAGCGTATAAATGGATAATATTTATGATACTTAGTGTCACCTAGATTAGAAAATGTACATAAAATTGTTTTAAGAATTGTATTACTATAAAAAAATTATTTAAGTACAATATTTTGACAAATGAGCATAGAAGGGCGCATTTTCAAAATATTCTCCTTTTGTGAAAAATGCTTCTATTATAATAATATTTTACCTGTATATAGCTCAGACCTCTGTACAGAGGCTTAACTAGAATTTTTGAAATATATAACTTAGAAGTGGGTTTATCCATGTTTTACGACAACAGAGGGAAGAAATTTTAAGAAAAAAACGCCGATAATTATTTCAATTGGTTGTAACTGTGAAAATAATGTGAATTTTTCTAAAATCGTAGTTGAGCCTCTGCACAGAGGTCTGAGCTATATACAAGCAAAATATTATTATAATAGAAGCATTTTTCACAAAAGGAGAGCATTTTGAAAAAAGGTTATTCTAAGTTAATTTTTTTGCCGAAATATTGTATTTAAATAATTTTGTTTGTCAAAATGTGTCCTTAAAATAATTGTATACATGTATTCTAATCTAAGTGACACTAAATATCATGAAAGTTATCCATTTATGCGCTTTTTTAAAATCACGGTTCCGAACGTAGTCGGATACCTTAAACCGGTATATAGTATTATCCATAAGGTCAAAACCTGGGAGGTCACGTAAGTATTATACTACTAGAGTCAAAAAGTTCCCGAGATCATCCTCCTACACTCAAGCAGGTATTCATTGGAGGGGAAATATCTATTTCGGGGGTTGACAGAACTCGTAAGAAAAACACACAGCCATCTGGAATTTATTTCCCCTACTGTTGGCGTTAGTTCCAGATCATTTCTGACAAATGAAATTTTTCATTCATAGGAATTTGCAATGTCGCCTTTAGAGCAGCGTGTAAAAATCAAATTCTGTGTTTTGTTCGAAAAATCCCATTCCACAAAATGTTCGAGATGCTGAAGAAAGCATACAGAATCGATTCCAACGCCAGAGGATTTTTTCCTGTTTCTATGGCTGAAAATGAAACAAAAGGAACAACGTTTTGTGGGTTCATTTGAGATGATCCACAAAATGTGAGGAAGCAACTGAAGGGCCTCTCAAGAAATGGATTCCAGGAGTTTTTTGAGAAGTTATACAAACGCTGGAACAAATGTGTGGATGCTAAAGGACAGTACCTTGAAGGCCAAAAAGATTAAATTATTGTTCTATTTTTTAATAATTTTTAATTGACCTATTCCTAGATCTTTTTGAACTACCTGCAATTCAACCAAATAATAATTACGAAAGGAGAAAAAATCAATAACTTTTATTTCCACATTTTTTTAACGAAATGCCGGGTGAGCAAGAAGTGTCCGTATAAACTTTAAAAGTTTGCAAAACCCGGAAAAGTAAGCAACATAAACGGTTTGCAGGTTTAGCATCGATAAGTCACGGGATTTTTTTTTCAAGAAAAAAAAACCTACTGATAGATGGCGCTGGTACAAACGACTGAGTTGAAAATATGCAAATGAGACAGGCGATTACAAATACTGATGCTCTTGATCCAGATCTAATTCTCCATTGCATGTCAACTAATTGAACAAGGATGCCGAGCGAGAAAGACAAAGCTTTGTTGGTGAAGCTGTTTTTCATGAACAAGGAATCGGCAACTGTTGCACTGCGTAAATTCCGAAATGTGAAAACTGGAAAAGGGCCTTCAACAGTGGTACGCCTCGTAAAGCTTGTTCAGTGAGAGAGAGAGAGAGATTTGAAGATACTGGATCGTGTAAGATCCGGACGACCAGGTCTAAGAATCATTAGCAAACGTTGCAAGTTTACATGGCCTCCTCGTTCTCCAGATCTGACTCCAGTAGACATTTGGCTGCGGGGCTATTGAAATTCTCGAGTGTATAAATTCCATCCATCCCATCTGTCGAAATTGAAAGATGCGATCACCGAGAGCTGTCAAGTATACAGGCGGACATTCTGCACTCTGCCGTTGCTGGATTTGTGGCACTCTAGGAATGTGCCATCCCTTGTAGTGGTGGATATGTGGAATACATACTGCTGTAATAAATAAGTTGGTAACGTTATTTCTGTTATTTGTGAGTCTTTTCTTTCACTTATGTACAGTGGTGCACACAAGGGGGATGTGTTAGGGGTCCGAACCTCCCCCCAAAGCCCTTGATTTTTTTCCGGTTGATTATAATTCTCAGTATATAGTACGTAAAATTTAATCAAGTATTTATTATTAATGACTAATTTTATTAATTAATGCTAATTATTTATTCAATAATTAGTTTTTTACTGTTCTTTGTTCCCCAAAATCGACAAAATCAAAAGGAGCATGTGCAAAAATGGTGGACTTTCGACCCTGGACCCCACCCCTTTGAAAAATTCTTGTGTGCGCTACTGCTACTGCAAAACGCCGCCTATTGGTGGTTTTTTGAATTTTTTTTTCTTTTCTTATCCTAAAAAAAAATCCCGCAACTTTTCGAGGCTAAACCTGAAAACTGTTTTTAATTTTAATTTTCTGGGTTTTACATACTTTATTAACAGATAACAAACAGCTGAAAATTCCTGCTGTTTTTTCCTAAATATAGTTACATTCCAAATTGCAGGATAAGAAGTGACAAAAGTAAATAGAAATACTCTCTAAAGTTATTATAGTCTGCAGGATAAGTTGATTAGAAAGTGTAGTAAGCGATCTGAAGCATCCGAGTCTTGAAGGCTAGTAAATATTAATACAATCCTGTACTGTTCTACTGTAGAATGGAATTTCATGTTAACATTCTAAGTTCTTTTAATTCCAAGACAAACTTATGCCTCGGTATCCTAGTGTACAAGGTCACAGACTCGTGAATGGTGCGACATGAGTTCGAGCCTCGTACCGCTGAAACCCAGCTGTGTAGAGTGAACCGCGATGTAAGTTAACCGCGATGTCAGTGTTCTCCCGTTGGTGTGGTAGAAAGGAGAAGGAGGTTCCAGTTCAGGTGCCGTCCGTCCTCTCACTTGATTCTTAATTTTCAACATTGATCCTCATGTGACCGATGTTCAAAATTACTAGGTCCGTCACCATAGCCCTCGTGATGCTTTATGACGTGAGGTTGAAAAGCCCTCACACTATCTCGACTGCTGGGACGGCTGCAATAACCTATGGGTCATGGTCTCGAACTCGTGGTGGTCGTGGCAGCCTAGTGGTCAAAGTATTGGATCGTGGCTGGCCTTGTCACGAGTTCGAGCCCAGTACCACTTAAAACCCATCGTGTAGGGAAGGGGATGCATGTTAAATCTGTCGAGAGCTCAAACATCCTCCCGTTGGTGTGGTGTGGTAGTTAGGAGAGGGGATGCCAGTTCAGGTGTCATCCTTGTCATTTTACGAGGTCCGTTGCCAAAAGCCCTCGTGTAGCTAAACAGTGTGTCGTTAATATTCATTCACTCACTCACTTGAACTCGTGACCGATGAGATGTGATTTGGAATCCTAATGCCAGTAAAGACTCACAATGCTAAGAGACTGATGCACGTTAAATTTGTCGAGGTTCAAAGTTCTCCCGTTAGCGTGGTTGGAAAGTTAGAGTGGGGTGCCGACTTAGGTGTCATCCTCGTCGCTTGACCGTGCTCCTAGGATACATAAAACCATTTTTTTTTATTTTTAGTGTTTTAATGTAGATTGTTTTTAAGGTGAAAGGAACAATTTCTGCTCTTTAGCATGTTAATACACACATACGACACTCTTCCCTCAAAAAACAGAAAGCTTATTTATTTTTAGCAACTCAAACTACGCCAAGATGAGATAGATGTTGAGTGCATGTTACACCAGAGAAGTAAAAATAATTTGAGGTTTGTGCGGGGGTGAGAGAAAAGTGTCAGCTTAAGTATGGACCTCACCATGGAATCACTGCTCGAAATGACACAGCAGATTTTTTTTCATTGAGAACATTTATAACCCCGTGCACCACAAAGTATCATACGGGGGCATACATAGAAGTAAGCGTCAAGCACACCTCACAAAGAAGAGAAGGATTACAACACAAACATCCATGCCTTACCCGGGATTCGAACCCAGCCCCTACGGCACCGCAGTCAGCGTCACTAACCACTATACCGGTCGGGCAGCACACGGCAGATTGGTAGTGGTTAATGGACTAAGCTGGTCAGAAAAAGATCCCGAGGCATTCGTTACAAAAACAAAATTTTAATGTTAAAAAATTTGTATTTTCCTATTTTTTGCGCAGTTGTATATACTAACTGGAACATTTTCAATTAAATTTAATTAAATTCACGTGTGCAATGAAGTAACATCTATTTTTACCTTATTGCTTGCAAGGACTTTTTGACTAACATACGGACTTGGATGAGGTTAGCTCAGCAATTGGTTATTAACTACTTTTTATTATTTTTTATAAGAAATTTGTGGTTTCTTTTGTATATTTTCGATCTCGGATCTGTATCTTATTTTCCGCTATCATTTTTCCCTCTAAAGTTTCATTTTCTCCTTCACAGCAAATGGGGGGTTTCAGTTTTTTTTTAATAATAGTCTGTTAGCTGTGTGCTCCTGCATCCTAACCTTCAACAAACAATATAACCCTTAATAGACTGATGCAGTTGGATTGCCGGTGTTGAGATCATAAGGCCTGTGCATCGCTACTTCCTTGGTAGGTTCATAAATAAAAGCTTCTGCACCTTACAAAGTCCATTATTTGTTATCTTTATTTATAAACGCCTTACTCTTATTTTACACGATAAATACGTTCCTTAAAAAATCGTACAAAATAAATTGCGTAAAAAAATGTATGCGACGCATGGTAAATTTTGGGGGGTGTTTCTCTATTTTAAAAAATCATGTTAGATGGAAAATCTCTATAAATATTTCCCTAAAAACCGTTCAAAAAAGTAGTAATAAAATCTGTCATACATTTATAAAAAAAAAAAATCATTTTTTTTACCAAAAAAAATTAAAATTAGGGTACAGTAAAAATTTAATCTATAAGTGCATACAACATACAAAAATTAAAATTAAATTATAGGAGAATGGAGAGAGAGAATAAAACTACTCACACACACTAACAACTATTCAGCGCTGCTTGATTCGTTTATTACAAGCTGGATCAAATATGCTCTCATCCGTAGGTGTGTTAGGTATGTACAGCAGAACTATCGGTTTTGATTCAAATGAAAAATTTCTTTCCCTATTATCGGCCTCGGTTATTTTTGGTTATTATAAAGTCTATTATTTGCGGCTGCTTTTTGTGGTGGTGGGGTCTCAAGTTGTTTGTATTATTCTTGATTTCCTGCTATACAAAACTTATGGTTTCGTCGAGTGAGTGAGTGAATATTAACGTCTCGCTGCAGGGGCGGCTCTAGGGCCGGACAAAAACGGACCCCCGCACGAAGTGGCAAATTTTAAGGGTGGCATTTGGATCGAATTTAAAAACATTTTTTTGTTACAAAAAAATTTGATATATTTTCTTAAATATTATTGGGTGTAAATCTGGTATTTCATTTAACGTATCTTATTTCTTTATTTTGTAATCTGTATGTTTAATGTCAACTTTCTTTTATGTTGAAACTTGATGTGTTCAAGGCGGGAGTATATGTTAAATCATGAAATTTGACATATTTACATATTTTTCACTTGTAACTTTCCATTCAGGAGTGGGGCCATAAAGGACATTCCTTTCACCCATAAGATGTCCGATGTCAGCTATCCAAAAGGAGACAGAAGTAATAAGAGTTTTTAATAGATAGAAAGCCACATGTCTTGAGTGTATTTACTATAGGTTAAAATAAACGCTTGTAAACCCCATCATCAGTAGACTCTCTTTCGAAGAAATCGGCCTGCTTAAACGGGATATTTCTTCTATTACATTTTACTCGTTTGAAATAAGAACAGTTAATTATGCCCTTAATTTTGAATTATTTTGTATTTTTTAAAACTATATATAATGCTTTGCTTTGGAGAGAGGGGAGGCATTTTCCGTTTTCATCCGGCACCCCCTCTCCTAACTACCACACCACACCAACGGGAGGACGCTTGAGCTCTCAACAGATTTAACGTGCATCGCTCCCCTACTCAGTAAGTCTTCAGTGGTACTGGGCTCAAACTCATGACACGCCAGCCGCGAGTCCGTTACCTTGACTACTAGGCTACCGCGGCCACTATGGTTAAGTTGAAATTTTATCCATAGCTCTATGTCATGATCATGAGTAAGAAAATGTTGCTTTATACTTGTAACAAATCTCAAGCCCTCGCCAGTTAAATCAGCTATTAATAGCTGAAATTCAAATTCCACTTCGTCACATGGTCGACTTTATTATTATTAGTTATCATAAATTCGACCGAATCGTCCTCATCCAAAGGGCACGAATCTACAGATTTTTGAGGGATTCGTACTTGAGTGGAAAATTTGTGTCGAAAAAAAATTCGCGAACCGTGTTATTTCAAAATCGTTTAAAAAAGCGTTGGGTGTATGTAAGTATTAGCCATTACCCATCCACTACGCTGGATATTTCATATTATGTTGTAAAAATATATACTATTTACATATAAATTATTGATATCTTAGTATCAAAGGGTTCAATTGTATTAAAAAACATGCTTACAACCTTTGACAATAAAGTTCGGTCAATATTCCGGTAACATTAAAGTAGATAAAGTATTAACGAAAGTTACCTTACTGTCCTTCGAAATAGTCACCTCCCATAACTATGCACCGCTGAGATCTGCTGTACATGTTCTGGAAACTTTACAAGAAATCTTCTTTTGAGATGGAGTTGAAAAGCTTCATCACACACGCACGTTTCGTTAAATGTCAGAAATATCGTCAAATCTCTTTCCTTTCAAAGCGAGCTTGAGTCGTGGGGATAGGAAGAAGTCTGGTGGATTGAGATTTGGCAAGAATGGTGGATGTTCAACTTGCATTACCCCTTTTTTTCGAGGAACTGTTTGATGATATTTGCTATGAGGGGACGAGCATTGTCATGAAAAAAAAACCATGAGCCTTGTGCGTACTGGGGTCGCACCTGCATAGACGTTTCTTGAAACGGGTCAAAACTTCAATTTACCTTGCAGCATTCATCGTCCAGCTATCATGCCCACAGTTAATTGACGATCTTCCGAGGTTAATTTACTCACTTTCTCAATATTTTCGTCACTGACGGAGGTTTCCAGTCTTTTACTACGGCGTTTGTCAGAAACACTTCCCAGCTTACTCAAAAACTGGCGAACCACTCATACACATACTTCAGGGACAATTCTTGATCTTCATAATACGTACCAGCGTTGAATAAGTTTCTATCGGTGTCTTGCCAAGCTTAAAACAAAACTTTAAATTTATCTTTTGTTCGTTCCTTTTCCTTCTCTCAGTTAAGAATCAACGCACTAAACAAGTACTTTGTAAAACAAGTCTTAGATGGAACACAAACGACGATTAACTGAACAACGGTGGGGACAGATGATCCAAACACCTGTGCCGCTACGCATATGCAGCGTTTTGTTTCGCCAGTGTTACCAGATCGGCTATTCTGACTTCATTCACCGAACTTTATTGTCAGAGGTTGCATAACTCTCACCTTGATTTAAAAAGGACAGGTCTTGAATTTTTAAAATTGAAGTAAAATTATTCGTAACCCTTCCCCTCAGGAGTCTATTTCCGCAAAATTCTTCCTAGCAGATCTCTACTTCATGAAAGGACCAAATTTCAAAGGGATTTCGTGATGAGAGAGTCGCTTTTCTATTTTATAGACGTATCATTTTTTAGATATGTTACCATTAAAGCGTGAAATCCGTTATTTCATAGAATAACTAGGTATTTCATGAAATAACTAGACAAGTCAGTTAAAGTATACAAAATTATTGAATTCCTCGATTTAACTAGGTATTCTATAGAATAACGATTACTTGATCGTTAAAATATGAAATACGTCCCCCGAAAGTTCTTTGAATCGGTTCTAGCTGGTTTGAGTGAATTATGAACCACTTCTAGCTGTTGGCTTGAGTAAAAAAAATGTGCAAAGCGTTTCAAAAATAATATGTAATGCAATCCCAAGTGTCATCACAGCAATCCTAGCTTTAATGAATAATGAAAGGTAAAATAAAGGTATTTCATAAAATTTATATTAATATTTGTCTTAAGAAGTTTACACAATGTTTTTATGAAGCAACATTTTTTCTTCCCAGTATGCATTTTTTAATAATATTTAAATATAACTCTCTCTCTCTCTCTCTCTATATATATATATATATATATATATATATATATATATATATATATTGGCAACATATTCCCCCCCTTTCTGTTTAACTAATGCTAGCAATAAACTAAACCAGTGGTTTTCAAACTTTATCAACTCACGGAATCCCCAGAACTAGAAAGAATTTTTGTGGAACACCATTTCATATACATTAGAAGAATATATCTCAAAATAATATTTAAAGTAGATCATACATGTTTTAAGTACTTTATGTAAGGGAAATTAAAAAAATTACAGTTGAGCGTCGTTTATCCGAATCAATTGGGATCGGACATCGTGCGGATACGCGATTATTCGGATAACCAAAAACCGAATCTGATCCCTGCAGTATATGAAACTGGGCACAATACGAATATTGAAAATCATGCCATACGGGAAACGTGCTTGAAGAAAAAGCAAAATAGGAGCAAAGCGTCGCAATTTTACCCTTGTTGCGGAAAATAATCACCTATTTTTCCCTGTACCGTTGTACACCTTCGCTTTTTCGCAGCAAGGTCTCTGATTCTCTTGAGCAGCAGTAATTGAGTAGGATAGCACTCAGATTGTTGTTCGTACCACTCCATAGCTGTCTCCAACGCAGAAAACGCGTCAGCATTTGATGGAGCCTTGCTACTTTCGTTGTTGTTCTCGTCTTCACCTGTTTCATCGTCGACGGGGTCGGATTCTTCTTGCTCGAAAGTCACAATCTCGTCATCATTTAGCATTTGAAATCCACAGTCTTCTGCATCGCATGCCATCCAGGTTTCTACAACTTCAACGCATTCTTGAAATCCTTAATTTAAAATGGCTTTATTTTATGTCAGAAATTGACTTTCCAACATTATAAAACTGTGCTCGAGACGCTCCTGTTTCTCCCTTCACGAGACGGCAGAATATTTCAAGTTTTGTCTCTATGTTAAAGACGTTGCGCTTCCGTTTTGAATTCGAAGCCAATGCAGTTCGCAACTCAACAAAAGAGCACGTATACACCCGTTCACTTAAAAACAAACTGACCTAATATTCCGCGCAGATGTTTACCAAATCACACAACTGAAATTCCTGACCATGGGTTTTAACGTCACTTTTGGCCTCACGCGAAACAACTGTTGAGCATTGCAATGTTCGAAAACGTATTCATATACAGTACATGTGGTTGACAAAAAAAAACTGGTCCGGATATTTGACGCTCTGGATAATAAACGTTCGCATAAACGCCGTTCTACTGTATTGCATTCATTAATAAAAAATTATAATCTAACTTGTTAGTATAATTTACTCATTAATAATATTAATGTGTGATTCAAGTGTCACCTACTCATGTAATTACATTTAGTAATTGGGATATGTGTTTGCTTTTTTTTCACACTAAGAGTCGATGTATAGGTCTTTTGAGATTAAATGCGCAATCGCATTACATATTCCGAGTTTAATTTGTTTTTATATTTTGTTTTTGTAGCCACTCACTTTAAGAAATATATTTCCCTTACACAGTATGTTCTGAATGGCATTAAAATATTTATAGCTGTATGAGAAATACTATGAATTTTGCATGAATTTGCAACCAAAAATTTCGGAGTTATTCTTGGTTAAATTTAGATTTTAACATCGAATCTGTTGATAAGTTGTTTCCTCACCTTCATTATAAGTTCTCCCCCCCCCACAAATGTGCAAAAAAGCTGCTTTTTCCATTAGAAAACTATTTAGTTTTGAAAGACATTGTGCTAACTGACGAGTATAAAAACATAGTATATTCACAATCTTGTAAGAAATATATGTAAAGATAAAACGTTTTAATGTTCTTTTATTATATTATAAAAAAAGTTTAAAAAGAGTTGCAAAATAAAGTTATTATATATAAATAAAATTTTCAGTTTCAATGAATAGGATGAGCTTTAGATACTTGTAGCTATACAAACTTCATAGAGAACGTGAATCCATTTTGCAGGCCTATTTATAAGTTTCTTTTCGATTTTTTGTTTTATTGTAACTCGTGGGACCTTTGGGTATGCCTTGTGGAACCCCAGGGTTCCGTGGAACACAGTTTGAAGACCACTGAACTAAACTAAATTCTAGCGCAATAGTCCATGAGGGACAATGCCTACTGTGTTCATCTCAGTATACGTGAGGCGCATGAGCAGATGTCCCGATCAGGTGGGCAGTCTGAAGCGAACTCTTGTAGATACATCTAAGAACATTATTTCTGTCCACAATCATTTTTCTGTGTCGTGCAAAAATATGTACATACTGCTTCATTTATCTAAGAGATGAGCAGTGTATTAATTTGGGCGCCAGTTTGATATCGAGGGTAAGAGCGTCAAGTTGTTGTTGTTTATGTTCGCCAAGATGGGCGATAACATTACAATATGGTTACCTAATATTTTCGTCTGTCGATGTGGTTGCCATGGAGATAACGTATATTAGAAATGACTTTTATTCGTCTTTTCCCGCTGTAACCCTATTAATTTCAGACGATATTAATAAAAATTTCTAATTTCTGTAAAAATTTAATCATTTTCAGAGTAATTTTTCTGTTTGCGTCTTCTGTTTAATTATGTGCTATTTTCGAATATGGATGTTTCTAAAATGAGTGAGTACTAGAATATTTTTTTCTCAGAAGAATAAGTTTTGTGCTTTTAATTATCGCTATAAATCGTTTATTTTCGTTTTATTTTACGTTTTAAAAATGTTTTTTTTACGTTCTTTGTTCGATGCAATTCGTTCAAGGAACTTGTAGCGCAAGTTCACTACATTGTACTTAGAATTCTTAATTAATTTTAACATACATTATGTAATTATTTTATTCATAATGCAATACAAAAATGCAATTATTACTTTTTTAATAATCATCTAATATTCGTTATTTATAATTGTTTCTTTTAACATTTATTTATAAATATTATTGCATATTTTCTTATTTATTTATAATTAATATTGTTAATTATTTATTAATTATTAGTTATTTATAATTATTATGTTATTTATTTATAACTATTTTTTTCGTTCATTTATAGCTATTATGTAATTTATTTATAATTATGTAATACGAGTTATGCATTATTTTTATTTTTTAACAATTCGACGATTATTCTTTTTCATAATTACTATTAAATTATATTATGTGATTATTAATTCTAATGACTGTTATTAAATCGTAATAAACGAATATTATATATATATATGATAAAATAATATACTTTAAAATTATTGTGCATCATTAAATTTCCGTTAGGCCGCGCGAGCGAACGGCCTCGGCCAATCAAATCGCAGGAAAGTGGAGCGGCTGTCCCACCGGTCGACAGACTCCGTCTCTCGCCGTTCCAGCAGAATTGATCTGCCCATTTATTTAAATCTTTTAAATTTAATTTATGTAACTCCAATAATTCGGCTCTTAATTTTAAAATTCTGATGAGGAGGTACGTCCCTCATTTAGGGACAGGTACTCCGTAATTGACATGCCACTTGCCCGTTAGGCCGCCATATTTGATTTCATTCCAACTACAGCAAACGCTGCTAGGCGCGATCTTATCGCGCCAAGCAGCGCTTGGCGCAATTACCCCCGATATCAAATTAGTTCCTTAATTTGTTCAATCAGTGATGAAAGTAATGATTTGTCTCTCAAAACACTTTGGGCTCTAGCACTAAACTTCACAAAAACATTTCAAAGAAAATATCCTTCGGAACTTAATGAAGGAGTTGTTTACCTCGATTTTGACTCTCCTCCACATTTTTACTAAAAAGCTTTTTATAAAATTTTATTTGATAATCTAACCAAGAACATGAAATTACGTTTCGAAAAAAAACCCTGCTAAATTTATGTGTCAAAAGGAAGCATTACTTACTACTTGGATGAAGAATGGTTTGATTTGTAATGATCTATTAAAAAAAGCTTATTCATCTGTGAGAGAAGTGTTTGGAATTCATAATTATTGAAATACGTTACGTAAGTGTTACGTATGCTTTTAAACTTTTTTTATAATTGTTCCTGTATCTACTGCATTGGCAAAACGATCTTTCTGTGATTTGAAAGTATTATTTTCTCTAAATCTCAAATATTTTTCACTCCTAGTAGTAGTGAAAACTAGTAGCCTTGCTTCTTTTTGTGCTGCCATCTATATTTATTTTTCTGAAACATGCAAGACAACTTCTCTCTCGTCTATGAAATTATTTATTCGTAATACTTTTTAAACCAGAGATCGGCAACCTTTTAGCTGTGGCATGCTAAACCAATCAACCAATAGGATTCAGCGTTCCTCTGACTAGGACATGTTTGAAACAATTCGATTCCCATGATGATAATGCATGCAGAATTAGAGAATAGAGATCATTAATTTAGATATTTACTGCTTCATTATATATTAACTTTGCATCATTCAATGATGTTTCTTAACATAAAAATAAACAGCATAAAATATAAATACAGTCGAACCTCTACAGTGCGAATTTTTCTATATAACGAACTTTTTCCTGGAACCTTGAACATTTCACGATTTTCTTCGTAAAATAACCTCACTATAGCGAAGTGCATTTTCCATATAACGAACTTTTTCTTTTGTGATTCAATTTTTGTTCTCCCTTTTTTTTAAAGTACATATTCCTGAAAAAATTTCAAGTTATTCTCTCTTTAATACATTTTATTGTGGTCATAAATCTTGAACTGGTTTTATTAGATCCTAATTCGCCGAGATCAATAGAGATCTGGACGTGTCAACCAAGAAGTGCAACCTTTAACACCCATATCCCAGTTCACTACAAATATCTTCGATATCCTCTTTCACCCTCAGTGAAGTTGTCCCGTGTCCCCATGTTTTAATTATAAAATAATGTATGTTTAATATTACTTGTATAAAATTAATTAGTTGTGTAGTATAAAAAAATTTTTCTTAATATTCAAAATACAGTGAATTCTTCGACATTCTTTTTTCTTGTTTTCCTTGCAGTTTTTCTTTCTTTCTTTTTTGATGGGTAAGATATATAAAACAAACATATACTAATATAAAAATCGGTGTGAATAATTGCTTTTTTTAATATATATAGTGTTTATGAATTTAAAATATTTTTTTACGTGTTTTATAAAGTATATTAAAAATAAACCTCTATATATATAACGTATTTTCCAAATAACGAACTTTTTTCGGGAATTTAGCGACTTTGTTATATAGAGGTCTGACTGTATTTCTTCAGCAAATATATAAAAAAATTAAAATTGTACACATATTATGTACTTTTAAAATTATTTATTAAAATAAGAAATAGACAACATAAAATACAAGTATTTCCCTTCATTATATTTATATAAAAAGGTAAATAAAAATTCTAATGCGAACCTAGTGCTATATCGCAAAATCAGGGGTATAATCAACACCTCCTGAAATGTTGGCCGAAGGCTTCTATCTAGGAAGTGTTAGTTTACTGTGTGACTTTCAATTTGACACATTTCTGAGCATTCAGTTGTTAAACAATTTCTTTGTTGACTCGAAATATTTTTCATACGAGGAAAGATTTTTTACGTTGATATATTGAACTAAAAGCGGAAAGCAGAGTACATGCAAATTTCTCTCTTCAAACAATTAAATTTCTTCGGCAATGACAGTCAATAATTTACAAAATAACTGTAAATTTACCTTTAAAGTTGTATTTATATAGATGGTTTTCGTAATTCCGTAACGGTCCATAATTCTGAAAATGTTTGTCAAATAAGATCCATTACAAATTTATCAACTTCCATCTACTCAAAATTTGACAAATTTGTTGTAGTGTAGAGTGCCACTGAGAGAAAATTGTACCATGTGCCATAACATGCCGCGTGACCCTGTTTTAAACCTTTATTGTAATACTAGCTGGTATGCCCGTTCTTCGCATGGGTGAATTGAAAAATTAAACAATACAAATTGAAGGATAAAGAAGTTTTTAATGAGTTAATTATACATGAATAAGATCTTGAATGATGAACGATGATCTTGATTAATTTTACATGAGATCTAATAGCTAATAAAAAGTTTGTTTTTTTATTTATTTATAACTCCCCGTAACTCTCTTGTGCAGTAGCACACACAGGAATTTTTCAAGGGGGGGGAGGGGTCCGGGGTCGAAAGTTCACCATTCTTGTATCATGATGCTCTTTTTGATTTTGTCGATTTACGGGAACAAAACACAATAAAAACTAATTTTTGAATGAATAATTAGCATTAATTAATAAATTTAATCATTAGTAACAAGTAATTAATTAAATTTTACGTACTATATACTTAGGTTATAATCAATCGGGAAAAAATCAAGGGCTTTGGGGGGGTCCGGACCCCCAAGACCCCTACCCCCTTGTGTGCGCCACTGCTCTTGTGGGTCGATTTTTGAAAACACCTTCCTAAACTGATCTCTGCTCAGCAAAAGTAAGACATTATAACAAATTTCGTGTAAAGAACGCTTAAAATAGTGTAAATAATTTATATCTGGAAGTTTAATACGTTAATATTACTTTCTGTTGTATTTATTTTACGTTAAAATTGTAATATTCGCAAGCAGCACTATTCCTTAAATTATAATGGCGATTCAATGGAAACATAGCGAAATGTTAGCGATAGAGCCAAGTTAGCAACTGTCTAGAGCTACTTTCATAGCTCGAGCTTTATTAGAGCTTTGGGACTTAGAGATTAGACTTACACTTTCACGACATAATTCCTAGTAGATACTTTTTCTGCACTTCCAAAAAAATACAGTTAGTAGTTATTATTATTATTTTTATACTTAAAAAATGCAATACCTACCTGTTCAATTAAAATTTTACCGTTATAATTAACTACTAACCACACAAGCAAATTTGTCCAAATGATGTAGTGTGAAAAACAAAGTTTATCTACTTTAAATAACAGAAGCGATAAAAGTATTTATTTTGACATAAGGATCTGTTGGTTACAACCAAATTTATTTATTAAAATCATAAAAAATGGGCATAGAAATAAATTATAAACTTTTATTGCATTTATGGTCCACCATTTTGGCGATAATGGCTTACTCATGAAAAAAACAATAGTAGCTATTCAAATAAAGAGACTTGTGTGCCACAACCTCTCCCTTCGAAATGTAGTTTTATTCTGAAATATAAAAAAAATAGTGATTACATTGACAAAAGCAATAAATTAGAAGCGGGGGTCTTGCGTAGACAAAACAAAAAAGGGAAAGTTTTGCTTCACACATCAAAGATAGATATATGCTGTCGCGGGCTTTTTTTACAGCACACGCCAGAATAGCTTGCAGATGGCAGAATTTTTTCCTACTTACTTGACAGTTATCATTATATTTTGTACACTTCACACAATATTTTTATAAAGTATAGCCTATGTATTATTCTGATGTATAAGCTATATTATTGTAAAGTTTCATTAAAATCCATTCAGTTGTTTTTGCGTGAAAGAATAACAATCATATATAAACTTTCGCGTTTATAATATTAGTAAGGATAATAAATTAATTATAACCCTTAACAGCCAAGGCAAAGTTACAAAACTCACCCGCATACCCCTCCCCTCCCCTCCCCCCTGCCATCAATGCCCCCGTTTTTTCCACAGGTGCACGTTGCTAAGCGGTTTATAGGGGGAATAGAAAAGGCGTGTTTTTTCCCCTAAAAATTGTTTACTTTTACTTTAAAAAAGAAAAGGGGAGGAGGGGATGAAATAACAAAATGAAAATGAAAAATTTAATCTCTAGAGTTAAAATATAATAAAAAATAAAGTATAATTTATCTATTGTGAGATATATACTGAAGTATGGTTGAACACGTAAGCCAGCATCACATTTGGTACATTCGTACAAGATATTAAAAAGCTTCTATTACACACAATAAGCAAAAATTACAGCAAATAAAAAATAGCAAAGATCACACTCAAATGGGGAAAAAAATGAAAATCTGCTTAGCAATGAGTTTCATCGTTCCTGGACAGTGGCGCACACAAGGGGGGGTCCTGGGAGTCCGGACAGCCCCCCTCCCCAAATCCCTTGATTTTTTTATAATTCTAAGTACATAGTACGTAAAATTTAATCAAGTATTTGTTATTAATGATTAATTTTATTAATTAATGCTAATTACTTATTCAATAATTAGTTTTTTACTGTGTTTTGTTCCCGAAAATCGACAAAATCAAAAGGAGCATGATACAAGAATGGTGAACTTTCGACCCCGGACTCCCCCCCCTTAAAAAATTCCTGTGTGCGCCACTGTTCCTTTCAAATCCCTTCCACACCCCTTCTCCAAAATTAGTAAATTCTTTAGATTGCCAATGACACTGTCAATGTGATATTTTGTATTCCAAAGCCGTGTGACTAGTTTTAAACAGAGCAGCGCAATACAAAAAGTCATCCTTTGGAAGGACTAGTATACACGTCCGGGGCACTAAAGGGGTTAATCTTTTCTTTATCGTGAATATTCTATTGTTTGTAATCCTGAGATTCACGAAGTATTTTTATTCTAGCTAGTACAATATTTTGCAATCTTTTGCATTTGTGGGGGGGGGGATTTTACAATGAAAAAGAAGAAACAATTTATCGACATATCAACGGATTCAATGTAAGAAAATAAATCTAATCCATAAATCCTAAATTTTAGGTTGTCAATTCAAGCAAAATACACAGGATTTCTTACAGAGCTAAACATTTTAATGCCACTCAGAGAAAAAAACATTTAGTAAGTGAAAAATATTTCTCAACGATGGCTACAAGAAGAAAATATAAAAACAAATTAAACGCAGAATATAAAATGCGACTTCATATAATTTCATAAGACTTAGACTTCGACAGTTTGTAAAAAAAAATGCGAACACATCCGTTACTAAATGCCATGCATGCATAGGTGACATCTGGATCACAAATTAATATTATCGATGAGTATATTACATTAAAAATACATCATAAAGTTTTTAAATAAAAAATGCAATACTTTTTAAAAATTGTCTTTACATATACTACGTACATGTTGAGCTACTTTAAAACATTATTTTAAAGTAAATTCTTCCAAGTATGCAATGGACTAAATTCATGTGACGTCATAATCACATGATAAATGATAAACACGTGTTTCTAGCCAATCAATTTATAAATTGATGTGACATCATAGTCACATAATAAATACGATCATGTGTTTCTAGCCAATCGGTTCAAAGTTCTTCGTTGTTGCCAACTTTTCCTTTTTACAGAAACTTTCTTTTCAAAAGTTCATATTTGTCAACAATTATAAATAAGCAAAATATGGGTGCTAGCTGGAGTGTCATCCTCGTCCCTTGATTGCGTTTATAAATGCTGAGGTCCACAACCAGCAATCATCATATAGCTTCAGAACGTGACGTTGATAAAAAAAGAAATAAAAAAAAGGAGCTATCTATCGGACATTGCTGCGAAATTTTATCTCATCTTCCATGAACAAATGAAATTTATTCCAGTTGCACTTTTAGTGCTGCCATCTATATTTAATTTTTGGAAATTCACCTCCTGTTTTTGTTAAATTAACAAACGAGGAATATAAGAATATTTTTCAATACAATCGATAATTTAACATACTTAACAGATGTTAATGTAACTGATGTGTTGTCTTACATCATAAAATACCCAGATAAAAGGTGCGTAACGGCTAGTAAAATTCTGCAACTAGAATTGTCATACTAAAAGAATCAAGAATGGGTGTCAACTTACTTAACGTAAAATCAGGCTGGAGTGTCATCCTCGTCCCTTGACTGCGTTTATAAATTCTGAGTTCCACAACCAGCAATCATCATATAGCTTCGGAACGTGACGTTGATAAAAAAGGAATTTAAAAAAAGGAGCTATCTATCGGACATTATTGCTGCGAAATTTTATCCCATCTTCCATGAACAAATGAAATTTATTCCAGTTGCACTTTTAGTGCTGCCGTCTATATTTAATTTTTGGAAATTCACCTCCTGTTTTTGTTAAATTAACAAACGAGGAATATAAGAATATTTTTCAATACAATCGATAATTTAACATACTTAACAGATGTTAATGTAACTGATGTGTTGTCTTACATCATAAAATACCCAGATAAAAGGTGCGTAACGGCTAGTAAAATTCTGCAACTAGAATTGTCATACTAAAAGAATCAAGAATGGGTGTCAACTTACCGTAAAATCAGGCTGGAGTGTCATCCTCGTCCCTTGACTGCGTTTATAAATTCTGAGTTCCACAACCAGCAATCATCATATAGCTTCGGAACGTGACGTTGATAAAAAAGAAATTTAAAAAAAAAGGAGCTATCTATCGGACATTATTGCTGCGAAATTTTATCCCATCTTCCATGAACAAATGAAATTTTTTCCAATTGCACTTTTAGTGCTGCCATCTATATTTAATTTTTCGAAACTCACCTCCTGTTTTTGTTAAATTAACAAACGAGGAATATAAGAATATTTTTCAATACAATCGATAATTTAACATACTTAACAGATCTTAATGTAACTGATATGTTGTCTTACATCATGAAATACCCAGATAAAAAGTGCGTAACGGCTAGTAAAATTCTGCAACTAGAATAGTCAAGAATGGGTGTCAACTTACTTACTGTAAAATCAGGCGTAAAACGCGTACTTAAGAGAATAATAAATAAGATCGTAAAAATAAGATCGAAATTTACGTGTGCGCGTTACACGCCAGATGTAAAAATAATAAGTTTTAAAAATAATGAAAGGAGATTAGCATAAAAAAAATTTGACTTCTGCATAGATTGAAATACTAATTATTTAAGAGAAATGACATACATTATGAACTTAAATGGTTGTAATTCTAGAATTATACTATTTTTCTAATGCTTGAGCTAATTCATGGAATAAATAGCTTCAATACATAAGAGCCTTGTGCACAGGGTCGTCATAAGGCATGGACCAACTGGGCTCGGGCCCAGGGCCTCGGCCACAATAGGGGCATCGTCTCGTTCTCGACTCAACCTTAACAAGATCATAATTCGAATAATTTTAATGGTCAAATGTTATTTCCGGTTGTATTCTCCAAAAAACTGGGAATTTCGGATAATATGTCAACTGGCTGTATGACCGTCGTCCACGTATAGGTCTGGGCCTACCACCATAAACCATCATTACTCATTTAATCTAAAGGCAGAAACTGGTCGAGCCGGTTTGTGCGACTGTAAGTCAAGCACATTTATTAGTTTCGGGTTATTGTTTGTACTAGTATTTGAGAATGCATGCTATGTACTGTCTACTTTTAAGAGTCATAGGTGGGGCCTACGTGGGTCTACAGGGTCTTAAGAAGTCTTATGACGTCCCTGATGGCGCAAGTACATTTTGGGTTTCTTCGTAAAAAAGAGGGCTGCACTTTATACGGCACCCCCTTTTACAAAATAATTAAAAATACGTAATTACCTAATACCTAATTAGATAATTATGTATTAGGACCTAATTACCTAATGTACCTAAAAATGTACCAAATATTATATACCTAAAATATACCTAAATATACGATATACCTAAAAATATATACCTAAATATATATACCTAATAATTAAAAATTATATATACCTAATTTACCTAAATTGTACCTAATATTAAAAAAATTAGGTATATTTTAGGTATATACATAATATTAATAGGTATTGGAATACACCTAAAAATTTTAAGAAATCAGCTTGAAAGTATTGGTGCGCTTTATTCGCCGGATTTTACGGTAACTAAAGTTGGTTTCACGTAAATACTTTTATTTTCATATTTTACAGAAGAAAAAAAAAAGTTTAAGAATTAAATAAATTAATGTGTTGGATTGGAAATATAAATGTTTTCAAAATATTTTTTGGAAACAAAGTAGTTTAATTAAAACGTTATATATTATTCTCTTCCCTATATTTTAAGAAAATGTCTGCTTATCTTTATACTATTTACAAAAGGAAAAAAAAGTTTTGAAATTATTTTATGGTTAATTTGTCTTTGATTTCTGACATACAGTAAGACCCCCCGCTCTCTCAACGCGGGGTATATGTTCCATCGAAGCAGAGCGTAATATGAAACAGCGTTAAACCAGGTTATCTCATCATGTAAATCTGGGGTGTCCAATCCAAATGACCTTGCGGGCCACTTCGGAAAAATATTATAATCTCGTGGGCCGCACATAAAAATGTGTACAATTATATCAGATTTGGAAACAAAAAAACATTTATTGGAGTGAAAATTTAAAACAAAAGGAATTAGTATTGTTTTCATTATTTTTCATGTATACAGACATAGATAATATAATAATAAAATGATCAAATAATGTTTAAAATATTACAGTTGCCATTTTCTTGAAAATTACGGAGCTCCTTTTGAATTGATCTTTCGTTACTCACTGTTGAAATTTAATTGTGCTGTCATTCTCAAACGATTAAGTATACATTGCCCTTTATCTTAACCGTCCCGAATATATTTTTTTAAACTTTAAAAAACATCTCTGACTGCCTCTTGTTTTTTGGGCACTCCAAACAGAAAAGGAGAAACGAAAGTCGCACACACAGAGAATCATGTACCATCCACAGTAAAGGATATACACAATGCAATTCAAAATTTATTAAAAAAGTAATTTACTATAGTAAAGGCAAATGTAACTATTTGATAAAATATAAATCTATTTTACTATAAAGGACGTTTCTATTATCAAAAAAGATTTATTTCAAAACAAGAATATTTAACAAGTAAATACATTGTAGATTTAGATATATATATAATTTCCCCTTTAATAAATTTCAAACAGGAAAAAACTTTAAAAACCAGATATTTTAAATTTTTTTTAAAAGAGTCGGTGAACCGCAACTTAAGTACTGGCGGAACACATGCGACCCGATGTAAGACAACATATCATTTACATTAATATGCGTTAAGTTTGTTAAATTATCGATTGTATTGAAAAGCATTCTTATATTCCTCGTTTCTTAATTCAACAAGGACAGGAGGTGAGTTACCAAAAGTTAATTATAGATGACAGCACTAAAAGTGCAACTGGAATAAATTTCATTTGTTCATGGAAGATGGGATAAAATTTCGCAGCAATAATGTCCGATAGATAGCTCCTTTTTTAAAATTTCTTTTTTATCAACGTCATGTTCCGAAGCTATATGATGATTGTTGGTTGTGGAACTCAGAATTTATAAACGCAGTCAAGGGACGAGGATGACACTCCAGCCTGATTTTACGGTAAGTTGACACCCATTCTTGATTCGTTTAGTATGACAATTCTAGTTGCAGAATTTTACTAGTCGTTACGCACCTTTTATCTGGGTATTTCATGATGTAAGACAACACATCAGTTACATTAACATCTGTTAAGTATGTTAAATTATCGATCGCATTGAAAAATATTCTTATATTCCTCGTTTGTTAATTTAACAAAAACAGGAGGTGAATTTCCAAAAATTAAATATAGATGGCAGCACTAAAAGTGCAACTGGAATAAATTTCATTTGTTCATGGAAAATGAGATAAAATTTCGCAGCAATGTCCGATAGATAGCTCCTTTTTTTATTTCTTTTTTTCCACCTATGACTCTTAAAAGTAGACAGTACATAGCATGCATTCTCAAATACTCGTACAAACAATAACCCGAAACTAATAAATGTGCTTGACTTACAGTCGCACAAACCGGCTCGACCAGTTTCTGCCTTTAGATTAAATGAGTAATGATGGCCTATGGTGGTAGGCCCAGACCTATACGTGGACGACGGTCATACAGCCAGTTGACATATTATCCGAAATTCCCAGTTTTTTGGAGAATACAACCGGAAATAACATTTGACCATTGAAATTATTCGAATTATGATCTTGTTAAGGTTGAGTCGAGAACGAGACGAGGGCCCTATTGTGGCCGAGGCCCTGGGCCCGAGCCCAGTTGGTCCATGCCTTATGACGCCCCTGTGCACAATGCTCTTATGTATAGAAGCTATTTATTCCATGAATTAGCCCAAGCATCAGAAAAATAGTATAATTCTAGAATTACAACCATTTAAGTTCATAATGAATGTCATTTCTCTTAAATAATTAGTATTTCAATCTATGCAGAAGTCAAATTTTTTTTTATGCTAATCTCCTTTCATTATTTTTAAAACTTATTATTTTTACATCTGGCGTGTAATGCGCACACGTAAATTTCGATCTTATTTTTAGTGTTAAAAGTACGCGTTTTACGCCTGATTTTACAGTAAGTAAGTTGACACCCATTCTTGACAATTCTAGTTGCAGAATTTTACTAGCCGTTACGCACTTTTTATCTGGGTATTTCATGATGTAAGACAACATATCAGTTACATTAAGATCTGTTAAGTATGTTAAATTATCGATTGTATTGAAAATATTCTTTATATTCCCTCGTTTGTTAATTTAACAAAAACAGGAGGTGGTTCGAGTTTCGAAAAAATTAAATATAGATGGCAGCACTAGAAGTGCAATTGGAAAAAATTTCATTTGTTCATGGAAGATGGGATAAAAATTTCGCAGCAATAATGTCCGATAGATAGCTCCTTTTTTTTTTAAATTTCTTTTATCAACGTCACGTTCCGAAGCTATATGATGATTGCTGGTTGTGGAACTCAGAATTTATAAACGCAGTCAAGGGACGAGGATGACACTCCAGCCTGATTTTACGGTAAGTAAGTTGACACCCCCATTCTTGATTCTTTTAGTATGACAATTCTAGTTGCAGAATTTTACTAGCCGTTACGCACCTTTTATCTGGGTATTTCATGATGTAAGACAACACATCAGTTACATTAACATCTATTAAGTATGTTAAATTATCGATTGTATTGAAAAATATTCTTATATTCCTCGTTTGTTAATTTAACAAAAACAGGAGGTGAATTTCCAAAAATTAAATATAGACGGCAGCACTAAAAGTGCAAATGGAATAAATTTCATTTGTTCATGGAAGATGGGATAAAATTTCGCAGCAATGTCCGATAGATAGCTCCTTTTTTTTATTTCTTTTTTATCAACGTCACGTTATGAACCTATATGATGATTGCTGGTTGTGGACCTCAGCATTTATAAACGCAATCAAGGGACGAAGATGACACTCCAGCTAGCACCCAACTATCCAAACTTCCACACCACACTAACGTAAGATTTCAAGTCTTGATAGATTTCATGTGCTTCAAACCCTTTACACGGCAAAATTGGCACTCGAATTCCAAACTGGATCGATTTTTTAATTGAGAAACACGAAGGAAAAGAGCTATAATTGTAACCCAATACCGTAAAGCCGCATTCACACCAAGGCAGCCAGCGTTGAGCGTCTAGCCCAGCGGTGTCCAACCCAAATGACCTTGCGGGCTGCACATAAAAATATGTACATTAATATCAGATTTGTAAACAAAAAACATTTAAATTGGATTGAAAATTTAAAACAAAATTCATTACTATTATTGTTTTCATTATTTTTCATGTATACAGACATAGATAATATAATAACGTTTATATAATGTGATAATAAAAGGATCAAATAATGTTTAAAATACAAAAGTTGCCATTTTCTTGAAAATTACGGAGTTTCTTTTGAAATGATCTTTCGTTACTCATTGTTGAAATTTGATTGTGTGCGCGCGCGCGCGCTGTCATTCTCAAACGATTAAATATACATTACCTTTTATCCTAACATCCTGAATAATTTTTTTAAACTTTAAAAAACATCTCTGACTGCCTCTTGCTTTTTGGGGCATTTCAAACAGAAAAAAAAGGAGGAGAAATGATAGCCTTACGCACAGAAAATCATGTACCATCCACAGTAAAGGATATGCATAATGCAATTCGGAATTTATTAAAAAAGTAATTTATTAAAGTAAAATCAAACGTAACTGTTTGATAAAATATAAATCTATTTTCATCTAAAGGACATTTCTATTACCAAAAAGGATTTATTTTAAAACAAGAATAGTTAACAGGCAAATACACATTGTAGATTTATATATATATAAATTTCCCTCAATAAATTTCAAAATGAAAAAACTTTAAAAACCTGATATTTAAAAATTTTTTAAAAAGAGTCGGTGGGCCGCGACCTACGTACTCGCGGGCCACGTGTTGGACACCTTTGCCTTAAGATGTCCCTGCCTCGGTTTGAACTGTCATCGATTAAAATTCCTCTAAGGTGTATCATAATGTCTATGATACACCTCCAGTAAGTACTTGTTGATTAAAAATATTCCCCATCAAAATTCCGAAATTCCTCCAACAATTTTTACTTGCATCAAGAGCTTTGGAGAAATATTTGTCGAGAATCTTGAGTTAGCATATCGCATTTGGAAGAAAATTCCATTATATTTTAATAAAGCACATGTTTTAATATCGATTCACTCTTTTATTATGAAAAATCAAATTTCGTCAGATGTAAAAGGTGAACCATTCTAAGATCCATCATTAAAAAAAACTTATTTCTTTTCAGTGAATATTTATTCCTTAAATGCGAAATGATTTTTTTTTTAACTTTAACCTTACATAAATATAAAAATTAGGAACCATAAATAAATATGATTTCAACATTTGATCTCACTATGCAATTCACTATTCTCCAAACAAAAAAAAATATTTCTGAAAATAATCCATTAAATCTTAGAACATATAACGTATTTACTCTAGAATACCGAATCTAAGCCGCACTTTTTCATTGTTATTCCACTGAAAATACTATGCGGCTTACAATCAAGGGGGAAAAATTCGTTGGATGGGGCAGTTAGAGTAATTACAGTTTCATGTATGTATTTAAAAAAAGTTTACAATACTGATAAAATAACTAATTATTCACTTCACAGTAGTTCTCGTTTTAAATTTATTTTATTTCGGTAAAATTGGATATCGTTAAATCACATTTTACACAATTTTTCATTTTTCAAAAAAACTGGTTGAGAATTTGGGGTGTTGCTTAGAAGCGATGGTGGCTTAGATTCGAATAAATACTGTATAAAATTATACCGTATGAGACTATCATTTTGAATTTCGCGTATTAGTTTTTGTACATTTCGCTAGATGGCGGCATATGTTTTGAATAGTATGCACAACCAGTGAAAAATTTTTCCTCAGATGGAATACACGCGAGTTCTAGATGTCGCAGGGTCGTAGCTACTGTCGTATCAATGATATGGAGACCCCAACATGTGTAGTATTTTGGCGCTTTCAAATGTTTTACAAATGTGAACATTTTTCATATTATTGGAAAAAAAAAAGAATTAATAATATAAATAATTGGAAAATAAATAATTTTCCCACAAAGGGCCCACTTAGCATTTTAGTCGAATCTATTTAATTCAGAATTACATTTTAATTTCACTGGAATTAGAGATTATTACAAAAACTTTTTGAACAATCGTTTCCCCGTTTGAGCTTTTCGAAAAAAACACATTTTAAAGTTTGACATCTTACGTAAAGTTATGGCATCTGCCTTTTGTAAAACACTTGTAGTTTTTGTTCTAGTGAATGGAAAATAAAAAATTTGGTATTTTTATAAAGCTAATAAAATGGCTTATAAAAGAAAATCATAAAAAAATTGTCAATTTTTTTTAAAAATCGTGATTTTAGGGTATTTGGGTAACATAAAATTTTATTTGCGATATTATTAAATGGTACTTTCAGTCGCGCTACCTTCCTCACTTTGTAAAATTGAGCAACAGTTGAACATTCCGACTTTTAATAACTATCAACAAATAATGAAGTTTCTCTCTTACATAAATTCATTTCCTTCAAAAAATTTAAATCTTTAGCTCTAGTCAATGGTGGGCAAAAAGGCCAATTGACCCATTTTTCTCAACTTCCCAAGTTTCACAATAAATCAAGACGAAAGAACTTATTAATCAATGCAATTGCACTTTCACAATGAACTGGACAGAGAGTGACCACACGATTTCCTGTAGATCTACTGGTAACCCTCGCTTCCGGCCATTGAATTCAAGGTGTTTCCGCCGGTGTTTGGGTATAACAGATAAATTATTATTTACCTTTCAGCAATACACGTGCACCTTTCAAGTAGGAAATTAACGCACACACACATAGTTATTATGATGAAAAGGCGCGCGTGCTTGCGAGCGTGTTAAATTTAAACCGAAAAATAATACTTTCTGCTCACAAAATCTTGAAGTAATATTTAAAATTATTTGAAAAATAAAATACAGCCAGACCTTTATAAAACGAAGTCGCTAAATCCCGAAAAAAAGTTCGTTTTATGGAAAATTCGTTATATAGAGGTTCCTCTTTCAATATACTTTATAAACCACATAAAACAAATATTTTTAGTTCATACACACTATATATTAAAAAAAGTAATTATTTGCTCCTTTTTTTAAATTAATATATATGTTTATTTTATATATCTTACCCATCAAAAAATAAGAAATAAAGAAAAACTGCAAGGAAAACAAGAAAAAAGAATGTCGAAGAATACATTGTATTTTCAATATTAAGAAAATAATTTTATATTAAAATTAATGAATTTTGAGGACATTTTCTAATTTGAAGCATACAAGTTTTTATTAAGCATACATTATTTTATAACTAGAGCATGGGGACGCGAGGCAACTCCACTGAGGGTGAAAGGAGATATCGAAGATGTTTCTAGTGAACTGGACAATGGGGGTAAATGTTGCACTTGGAGGAAATGTTCAAAACTCTATTGCTCTCAGCGAGTTAAGATCTAATAAAGTTCAAGATTTATGACCACACCATAAAATCTATTAAAAAGAGAATAACTTGAAAAGTTCCAAAAATACTTTAAAAATTGAGAGAGAAAAAAATTGAATCACAAAAAAAAAAGAGTTCATTATATAGGAAATGCACTTCGCTATAGATGGGTTATTTTACGAAGAAAATCGTGAAATGTTCAAGGTTCCAGGAAAAATTTCGCTATATAGAAAAATTCGCAATATAGAGGTTCGTTATATAGAGGTTCGAATGTATAAGTAAATTACCAATAATCATTCTTTTTAATAAAATTATAGTTTAAAAAAAACTATTAACACCCTTTTATAGATAGTTGAACTAAGTTGCAACTTAATCTTTTAGTCACCAAATCTGGAAATGGAATCTGAAATTAGTCGCCAGATGAGGGATGGGGAGATTTTAAAAATTAATTAGAGATTAAAAAAAGAAACCTAATGGTGCGTTTAAGCGCAAACAATGACAAGAGAGAAGATAGTAAAAAATTGTAGCTTTGTATATTTAAAATATTCATACATTTTTACTTGATAAAATCCAACCATATAGAGCTCTCATTTTTTTTAGCACCAGAGCCTTTGGATACCTAGCTACGCCACTGGTACTATATCAATATAAACCGTGGCCAACCCGCGGCCCACCACAATTCTTAGAGTGGCTGCGACATTCATCATACTTTTAGAAATAAAATATAAACCGTAAAATTATTGTACTGGCAACACCGTTTTGTTAATACTTGTACTCAGTAGCTCACACAGGAATTTTCAGGGGGAATCCAGTGTCGAAAGTTCACCATTCTTGTATCATGCTCCTTTTGATTTTGTCGATTTTTGGAGGAAAAAAATTAAAAAACTAATTATTGAATAAATAATTAGCATTAATTAATAAAATTAATCATTATTAACAAATGCTTAATTAAATTTTACGTACTATATACTTAGAATTATAATCAATCGGAAAAAAATCAAGGGCTTTTGGTGGGGTTCAGACCCCAGCAACCCCTTGTGTGCCACTGCTGGTACTAGTAATAGTGTTTTGTGTCTTATCAGTTGATATTGTCGTTGAAGGTCCACGCGTTGAATCTGTTACTACACATTAACAATTTTCTCTCTATTTAACTTTATAACTGTTTAATTCATGTAGAGAATATTGTTTATGATGTTCTCTGATTGCAATAAAATAAAGAAATATTAAGAATCGTTATATACTTTTTTTTAACTGCGCCCGGCAGCAATTTCTTGTTTGTCGGATGTGCCCAGGAGGGAGATAAGGTTAAGAATCCCTGTCCTATAGAATCCCTATTAGAGATGAAAACCTTCAAGTAAATAACTTCTTAAGGTATCCGACAACCCTAAAATCATGACATTTTTTAAAAAGTGACATATTTTCACGATTTTATTTTATATGGGCTATCTTATTAGCTTTATAAAAACATCAATTTTTTTCCATTCATTAGAACAAAAACTACAAGTTTTTAATGCCATAACATGTTAAACTTTAAAATGCGTTTTACTCGAAATGTGTTTTTTTTTCGAAAACCTCAAACGGGGACAGCGATTTCTCAAAAAGTTTTTGAAATAATTTGCTGAATTTTTTTGTGCATATTCTGTATAACATTGTAGAAGTGTTTTAACCTTCAGATTTATCAATCACTGTTTTATTTAAAAATTTACAGTTCATTATGTGAATATAATCCCTGTTTTTTAAGCAATTTCTTATAATAACTAAGATAAAGGGCGCTCTAGTATTTGTAAAAATTAAAATATCTCTTATCCTGTAGGTCATTTCAAAAAGGAATAGCAAAGTAATTCATCAAAATCAAAAAAAAAATTGATAATTTGTTGATTTACTTTTTCTTTAGAGTGGGCCACGTTTATGTAATTTTTTGTCAATTTTTACCCTTTTTTTCCATTTTAGTAATAATAGTTTCTTTTTCTCTTCTTAATTTTAGCATTTCTCAAAATGTACTAAATAATTCTAAACCCCCTCCCCAAAAAAAAGTTGTCGCAAGTCGTCGGATACTTTAAAGTAAAATAAATTAATTATAAAGTAAAGGGTGTGTTTTTTTAGGTATAGAACTTTAAATTGCAATAAAACAACAATGTATTATTCGATTGACATGAATTTTTTTTCATTCGAAAGATAATCTTGTGGCATTACATTTTAAATATGATTTCTGGCATAAGACTGCCACGGCTGGCTCGGATGTAGTCCAATCTGGACGTCCAATTTTCGATGACTTTTTCCTACATTTGTGGCCGTATATCGGCAATAACACGGCGAATGTTGTCTTCCAAATGGTCAAGCGTTTGTGGCTTATCCGCATAGACCAATGACTTTACATAGCCCCACAGAAAATAGTCTAGCGGTGTTAAATCACAAGATCTTGGAGGCCAATTCACAGGTCCAAAACGTGAAATTAGGCGGTCACCAAACGTGTCTTTCAATAAATCGATTGTGGCACGAGCTGTGTGACATGTTGCGCCGTCTTGTTGAAACCACAGCTCCTGGACATCATGATTGTTCAATTCAGGAATGAAAAGTTAGTAATCATGGCTCTATACCGATCACCATTGACTGTAACTAGGGTTGCCAGATGTCCGGTTTTCTTCATGTTAGTCCGGTCAAGAGAATCTGGGTAAACCGGACAAAAGAATGTCCGGTTTTAAATACATTTTGCGTAATATCTGGTGCTTTGGGCAGACAACCAACACATCGAGTAGGATTGTAGATACCTAGGTGTATATCTACATGGTTTGGACACGCGTGTGCATGTGGATAGGATTGCGCCACCTTCAGTTCGGATTCGATTCGGACTCTCGACCTTCCTCTTCCGCTCTTCCCTTCCAAGCTCCGAAGGAGAAGGGGCCGGTAGCGGGGATTCGCTGTCAGTTCATAATTGTTCTTGTTGTGGGTATATTCGATTCCTATTATCTGTGTCGCTGTCGTGGTCGTGTATGTGTGTGCCAAAATGGAAGACAAGGAAGCATCTAACAGCAAGGGAACTCCAACTAAGAAAGAAAGAAGAGTTTGTCATTATAATGTTGATTGGGAATCGCGTTTTGTTTGGTTAAATAAATGCGATGAAGACAACACAAAAGGCTATTGCAAATTATGCAAAAATTCGTTCACTGTAGCTTATGAGACGGCTTAAAAGCAGTTACCCACCACGCTGAGGCAAAGAAGCACAAAGAGTGTGAAAGTGCTGCAGCCATGTCTCACCGAATGAAGTCTTTCTTTACACCAAAAGGCAGCGCCCAAAGTGAAAAAGTTGGTATTGCCGAATTAACTGAGGTTTACCATAGTATCAAGCACCACATTTCTTATGTTGCTCAAGATTGCTCCTTGAAAGTATTAAAACAAGTGATAAACGATTCAGATATCGTAAAGCAAATGACAGGAGGACGCACTAAATGTACAGCTTTGGTAAACCAAGTTTTGGTTCCGTATTCAATGGAACTTGTGCAGGAAGATTTAAAGAATGATGTTCCCTTTTCGGTAGCGACTGATGCATCAAATAAAGTTAATAGAAAATTTTTTCCAGTTGCTATTCAATATTTCTCACCAAAAAGCGGCATCTGCCATAAAATATTGGATTTTTACGAAGACTCATTTGAAGGTTCAACATCTATTAAAGAACGTTTATATGAAGTCATGGATAAATCATGACTCCCATGGAGCAGAGTAACAGCATATGGAGTGGACAACGCGTCTGTTAATTTTGGAGTCAATAATTCCGTTTTTCAAAAATTGAAGTCTGAAGAAAACAACGACATAATTGCTGCTCACTGTAATGACCACATATTTCATAACTGCGCTAAAAATGCATTAAAAGTAATGCCTGTTGATGTCGAAAATATAGTGATGAAAGTATTTACAGAGTTCTCTTGTTCCGCTAAGAAACAAAAAGATTTGAAGGAGTGCTTTGGTTTTTTCGAAAGCGAATACAGAGAAGTCATTCGTCACGTTCCTACAAGGTGGCTTGGTTTATTTAAAGCTCTTGATAGGATGCTTTCATCATGGGGGCCATTGAAAAGGTACTTCATAGAACGAGGTTCTGATAATTGCCCTACGGCTCTCTGGGCTATCTTATCAGACCAAGAAAACGAAATTTCAGGTGAAGCTAATCCTACTTATAATGAACTATATTTGTATTTCCCTCATAACTTTATGGCTTCTTTTCAAGAAATTATTCTGCTGGTAGAGAAACATACCACATCAGCATTTAATCTACATAACATAATGGTGAAATTTCACGACACAATTTCAAAGAAAATAAATGACAAATATTTCGGAATTAAAGTCCATGTGGCATTAAAAAAAGGCCATCTTCCAGACCATGAAGTTAAAAAATTTACTAAAAACGCTACAAATGCGTATCACCGAGGTCTAGCTTACATAGAGAAGTGGTATCCATTTGAAAACTAAAATTATAAAACGTTCAGTTGTTTGAATCTCGAATGCTGAAGATTGCCCACGCTGGATCAACTGCTCGAACTATGGTCAATATCTCCATGGAAGCAGAAAACTCCCCCTGAAAAGATTTACGATGAACTGGCTGCCCTTCAGAGTGTTTTTCCTTCACTCAAACTCGAAGGTAACTCAATTGAAATGTGGTGCAAATTTTTCCAAAAAGAAGAAGCACCAAATCTGCTGAAAAGTGTGCAGTTTGTGTGCAGTGTTCCTGTGTCCAACGCTTTTGTGGAACGTATCTTCAGCGTCATGGGAAACGTATGGACTGACGAAAGAAATCGTCTCGCTGTAAATACAGTAAAAAGTGAAGTGTGCATTTTTTTTCAGTATAAGCTCTAGTTCCAATGAATTCAAAGATGCCATTGCGACCAATAAACCTTTGTTAAAAGCAGTGTCATCAAATGCCAAATATACAAAGAAGTAGATTGTAAGCTTCTTTGTCATTTTCAGCAATATTTATGAGATAATAAAAAAATTGAAAAGTTGTCCGGTTTTTTTCTCGAACACATCCGGCAACCCTAACTGTAACGTTGTGGCATTCATCGTTTTTGAAGAAGGATTCCACCAGCCCATAAAGCGCACCAAACAGTCAGTTTTTCTGGATGTAACGGTGTTTCGACATACACTTGTGGATTAGCTTCACTCCAAATGCGGCAGTTTTGTTTGTTGACGTAGCCATTCAACCAGAAGTGCGCTTCATCGCTAAACAAAATTCGCTTATGAAAATCGGGAACAACGGCAATCTCGTTTTGGGCCCATTCCACGAATCTACGCCTTGCTTGATGATCGTTTTGAATGAATTTCCAAACCAAACTGAGAATAAATCACTTGACAGCTGTTAAATCGGTCGCCATCTTGGAAAGTAATGCCAACTTAAACTTCTATACCTGGAAAAAAAACACTATTATAAAAAAGTAGAAATTAATAAGTGATTTATATTATTTCTCTTCTGCAATCTGTGCTCTTTCAAAATCCCCCTCCCCATTAAATGTGTACGCACAACGATTTCGTGACGAAACTCCTGTTTTCAGTTCCCATTCATAAAAAAGAGAGCTGCGAGAGAGAAAAGTGGTAATCAGTTTTTAATTGTTTAGTCTACGCTCGTGGAGATAGCGTGCTTTCATTGATTGATTCGTCGCACTACTCCGAGAGATGCGCTCTGCGCCATTTCGCACACTCTTCAAGGACAAAAATACGAAGGGAGGGGAAAACGCCCATTCACCTTTCGCGTTTCCCTTCCAGTGTAGAAATGACAACGCCATCTACTTTTGATCGGGAGAGCTACAGAGTGTTTTTTTCCAGGTATAGAAATTTAAGTTGGCATTACTTTCCAAGATGGCGACCGATTTAACAGCTGTCAAGTGATTTATTCTCAGTTTGGTTTGGCAATTCATCATGAATAGACTCACGCCTGAACAACGCTTTCAAATTGTGCAATTTTATTTCGAAAATAATGGTCGCGCGCGCGCGCGATTTTCATAAGCGAATTTTGTTTAGCGATGAAGCGCACTTCTGGTTGAATAGCTACGTCAACAAACAAAACTGCTGCATTTGGAGTGAAGCTAATCCACAAGTGTATGTCGAAACACCGTTACATCCAGAAAAACTGACTGTTTGGTGCGCTTTATGGGCTGGTGGAATCGTTCTTCAAAAACGATGAAGGCCACAACGTTACAGTCAATGGTGATCGGTATAGAGCCATGATTACTAACTTTTTCATTCCTGAATTGAACAATCATGATGTCCAGGAGCTGTGGTTCCAACAAGACGGCGCAACATGTCACACAGCTCGTGCCACAATCGATTTATTGAAAGACTTGTTTGGTGACCGCCTAATTTCACGTTTTGGACCTGTGAATTGGCCTCCAAGATCTTGTGATTTAACACCGCTAGACTATTTTTTGTGGGGCTATGTAAAGTCATTGGTCTATGCGGATAAGCCACAAACGCTTGACCATTTGGAAGACAACATTCGCCGTGTTATTGCCGATATACGGCCACAAATGTTGGAAAAAGTCATCGAAAATTGGACGTCCAGATTGGACTACATCCGAGCCAGCCGTGGCAGTCCTATGCCAGAAATCATATTTAAAATGTAATGCCACAAGATTATCTTTCGAATGGATAAAAATTTATGTCAATCAAATAATACATCGTTGTTTTATTGCAATTTAAAGTTCTATACCTCTCAAAAAAACACCCTTTACAAGGACGATTCAAATTGTCATGTAAAAATCTAGGCTTCCCAAACTATTCAACATCGACCTCTCTCATAAAAGAATAATTTTCCTCTCATATAGTCTTATATATTTTTATTTTACATGCAGTGTAATACAAATAATCGTAAAGCTAAAAATTGCACAAAAAAAGATAATGTAACTAATATGAACACAAAAAAGGTAAACACACACACACATAGTCAGTCGAGTTGGTTTGAAAAATTGTGAATCACGCATATTGATTTGTTACTGGCAAAGACGTCTTGAGGCATGGCCCCAGAGCCTCTACCCCAAAGGGGGCCACGTCTCTTTCTAGACTCAGCTTTAATAAGATCATAATTCGAATACTTTCAACGCGCGCGGTCTGTGATAACCCCCTACCTGGAGAAACCATCACTTCATCTACTCAACCTAGATTTGTGGGAGGTAATGATTGATGCCCCAAGCTAGCCATAATAAAACCAATTTATTATTATCAATTATAATAATCAAAGACAGTCTTACTCTTGGAAGGAAATATAGGAGTGATGTATCGTAACCCTAAATCCTATGTGAATAAGCGCCTAGAATCCTAACCGCTTCACTTTAAGTAAAATTATCCTATGAATCACAACTTCCTTACTTTATTTGAATAGCTAAAGCCCGTTCTATACTTACGCGTCTAAGTTCGGATCCTTACCATAAGCGCACGGCGTTCAGCAACTCAGCTTCTTTTCCTCCTTCTATTTCGATTACAAAACCTCCGCTATATATCCACTAACTCATCTGCATATCAGGGTTTCTTCTTGAGAGGGTTGCCTGTGAAATAACTGAATTGATGGCCCCAAAGATTCCCCAAGAGGATTAGTTGAAAGATTCCGTAAAGCCCCATCACAGGCCAAATGTCGCTTAGGTTGAATTCTACGAAAAACTGGGAATTTCGGACGATATGTCAACTAGCTACCTGTGATGGGCGTCATCCAAGTAGAGACCTAAGCCTATACCACCCCATACACCATCTTTACTCATTCAGTCAAAAGGCGGTTTGCGCGATTGTACGTCATGCACATTTATTTGCTTAGGATTGTTGTTTGTACAGTATTTGACAACGTATGCATATGCTGTATTCTTTTAAGAGTCTTAGATGGGGCCTACTTTTGCGTAGGGCCCAGGGCCTCAAAATGTCTTAAGACGCCGCTAGTTACTGGTTATCTTGAATTTGAATTGCAGATGGAAGCACATCCCAAAACAACATGCAATATGTTGCCAGCACGATAAGAGAATATTCAAGCATTTCTGATATAATGTCCTAACAAGTCTGAGACACTCAAGTCACTGCCAATATTAACGAGTACAGCGCATGCGTTAAAATAGATTTATTATCTCGATCAATGGACTATGCTCTAAATGGCACTCTTTGTAAAGGAGGATGTATATCAATTATAAGGGGTGAACCAACAGCCTTGTGATTATAAAAATTCATTACAAAATATCAGATCAATATACATGTAACGTTTGTTATCATTTGGATAGGTTACTTTTAAAAGGTTTTTTCTTCTTTGTGCAGCACATGACGCGAATGCTCCTTAAGATTGACATAGGGGTACATTTGTAAGGAACACATCATTTTTTTTTTTTTTTTTTTTTTTTTTTGCCGTAACAGCATCGATTCCGTTGAAAACCCAAAGTATGATTTGGTTTCACGTGACGAAATCGCAATTTAATTATCAGCATAAATTTCGACTTTTGTTTATGGAAGCAAAACTTCCGCTGCAAAATCAATAAGACGATGATATAAAATGTTTTAAGAAACAGGTAGCGTTAAAGTTCTTCCCAATAATGACAGGCTGAGTGTGAGTGAAACCAATGTTGTGAAAAAACCACTGTGAGTGAAACCACCGTTCGGCAATCGTTTCAACGGAGTCCTACTAAATCAACTCCTGTAAAGCATGTTAGCTGCCAAATATCACAAACAAGTTTAGTAAGAATTACTTAGAATAGATTGCATGCTTATATAAAGTGCAGGACGTGTTGAAGAACACTTGGGGGGAATTGGAATACCGCTTAGACAATCTCCGAGCTTCCGGGGGCAGGGCTGCGGTAGCCCAGTGGTTAGGGTATCAGACCATGGCAGATATGTCATGAGTTCGAGCCCAGTACCACTAAAGACCCGCCGTGTAGGGCCGCGATGCACGTTAAATCTGTCGAGAGCTGAAACGTCCTCCCGTTGGTGTGGTGTGGTAGTTAGGAGAGGGGGTACTAGCTCAGGTGTCGTCCACGTCACTTGACCATGGTTCAAAATTACGTGGTCCGTCGCCAAAAGCCCTCGTGTAGCTGAACAGTGCGACGTTAATATTCAATCAATCAATCCAGGGGGACACACGTTTAGGTAAATAAATAGTACAGAATAGTACTGTCTAATTATAATAATTTGAACACGATAAGTGTCTACAAACAAGGCAAGACTTTTGGTTCATCCTGTATTAATGGTTCTGGTGCTATTGGTTTTAGGTGCGTTTCAGTGAATCCATGAATAGGCACTTTAAATCTACTATAAAAGTGGAAGTAATATCTATCCCCATAAAGTAAATTTTTTGAAAAAATAGTCACTGGATGCACATTAACTAAAGGCCCTATCACACACGCATGTCTCGGAACTCGATTCTCTTTTGAACAACCGTTTGGAGCAGCAGTGTGGGTGAAGTGTTGCCGTGAACAAAACGATACGATCTGATATCAGCCACGTCCAATCTTCACATTGAAAAATTTACTCGCTGATTTTTCTGCTTCGGAAAACGAACATCCAAAATTATTTCTATTAACATCCTACATTATTTTTTTTGTCGTCCATCCAGTATAGTGGTTAGCGACGCTGACTGCTATGCCGTAGGGCCTTGGTTCAAATCCCGGGGAAGATATGGATATTTGTAAATGTATAGGGCCTTCGCGGCAGGGGGGTACTCTAAATAGCCGTCAAGCTTCAAATCCTCTCGTGAGGTTGGTGGAAGAGGAAGAGAGGTGGGAGATCCCCCCAAGAGTGTTCTCCCTCTAAATTGGGGTGGAACTGAGCTAAATCGTATTGTCACCTGTACGGTGCTCAAGGCTAAGGCCAACGACAGGAGTACATATAGAAGTACAACTAGTCTCAAGCTCTGCCAACTTTTCTTACTTCTCCTTCGGGAAGGACAAGACAACAACAACATTATTTCTTTTATTCCATTCACGCTTTTGTTGACGGTTGTAAGCAGAAATGGGGCACCATTCTGTTTAAAATATTGTACGCCATTTCTGATGCGTTTGACGAAGTAGAGGCTGCCATCTTTACCTCCGTTTTAATTATGACGTAGGGAGACGAAGAACCTCATCGGCTGGAATTTCGAGCAATCTTAATTTCGAGCTATTCTTTCAGCTCGTGTCAAGTGTCTGCAAGGAAAAAGTTGTTTGAAGCTGTGGCAACTGAGTAGAAATTGCTCAAAAGTAGTTGCTTTAAAGAAAAATTGCTCCAAATATGTAAACGTGTGGTAAGGCCTTTAAATTGAACCTCTGTTGAAAGACTCCTGATGTCTGCTGCCCACCGCAAAAATCCACTAACTTATGCTCATCGTAGCTTTGAGCTAAGGTCATTACGAGTACGCGCGCGGTACAGAGCTTGTACCTCACACACCACACCCATACCAGGAATAGAATTTTAAAATCATCCTTCAGTTTGTTGTGTTGATTCAAATAATATACTTGTCTATCGTGAACGTTGAAGTCTGTCTCCACGAGCCCATCTGCGCGGCTCCAACGTGACGTTGTTTTAAGGCTGTCTTCGATTAATGTTAAAGAATAGGACCCGAATTTAGAACATTTTTTCAGATATAAAAGAAATGAAAAATTACTATGATATTCTGGCCTCACTATCTTTTAGAGAGGAGCATCTTTTATCATACTTCCCATTTCTAACCGAGTTAATTCATTTTTTCTGGTATAAAATGTGTTTCACATTTTTTATCCTATACTGTTATGTTAAATGGGCTTTGCCTTCATGTATTAAAATAAAAAAGAAAGTATTCACGGAATATTTTGAAATTATTAAAAACACTAAACACTATATATTGTTAACAGAGGTACGAGTTATAATATTGCAAATTTCCATGGAAAAATTGGGTCATTTTCCTGTCTGAAAATGTGCTTCGCGTTTAGTTAGAGCTCTCGTACTTTTACCGAAAACAGCCTCAATAAAATTAAACCAGTAAAGAAAAACTTGTTTGTATACCTATTTTCCAGTGGCGCATTCAGGAATTTTTCAAAGGGGGTAGAAGGGGTCCAGAGTCGAAAGTCCACCATTCTCGCATTATTTATTCTCCAATACGACGTCTAACATTCTTTTGTTTTTGTCGATTTTCAAGAACAAAAAAAAGAGTAAAAAATTAATTATTGAATAGATAATTAACATTTATTAATAAAATTAATTATTAATAAAAATACGAATTAAATTTTGTTTACTATATACATAGGATTATAATTTTTTGGAAAAAAAATATAGGGCTATGGAGGGGGGGCCGGACCTGGACCCCCATCCCTCCTTGTGTGCGTCACTGCTATTTTCGTATCTTCGATATTGTCTTAGCGATGCATCCATAAAAATATAACAGAATATGACTCATATTTATATATGTATCATTTTTCCTCTTCCTGCTTGAAAAGATTTTAGATCCTTTTTCCTTCTGGTTACACTTTTACGAGAACATTAAACATTGCTATTATTGATCTTTTAACGTTGGTAACTGAGTCATTTGTGACTCTGACTCACTTTTTTTTTCTTTTTCCTTTCAGAAAGATTGGCTATCGAAGTCGCATCAATCGCACGTTCGCGTTCTTACAACTGATAAGTAGTGAAAAACAGCGATTAGTGGTGGTAGAAAAAAAAAGCTTTAACACACAATTGAACATATGTTTATATATCTTGAGACGGGAGAAACCAAGCTTTTGTTTCTCCATAAAGTTATTTCAAATAATAATAACTTACAACTTCTCATTTACTTCAATTCCTGTAATTTACCATTGAAAAATAGTCTTTGATTTGTTTCATTATTATAATGGTAGAATACCCATTCTTCAAATGGGGAAAGATTTTAAAATATTCAATTATCAAGCTTAAAATTTTTTTAATGAGGATCTAACCCAGCGATACTCAATCTGCGGCCCACCGGGCCTTTATAAGTTGCCTGGTCATGGCCCATTGCTCTGAAAAATTCATTTATTTATGAAAATTTGGTGGGAAATTCTTTGTTAAAAAAATCAAATATATCAATTTTGTTGTCCATGTCGTATGGATGCGAATTGATATTTTTTTTCGGATTAGTGATAATAGACAGCAGTGGAGTAGCGACCATTTTATGAGTGGAACTAATTTTCAACTATCTTTCATATCTTGCAAGCGAAAAATATTCGAAAAAAATAGATTGTTTCAAGACAATTAGAGGAAGTTGACTATTTTGTAGTGAAAAACAAGCATGGCTCAGTAATTGTTTGACTTGTCACGAAAGTGTTGTATTTAAAAAATACCAATAAACAGGAATCGCACACACATTCAATGACACATTTCCTCGAAGATCCGAAGATCTCTTTCAAGAGGTGATAAATCGGCCTTCTCTTGAATAATCTTTACAACAGAAAAAAAGTGTTTTGTCAGTGGTAATGTCACAACGGTAACAAAGACACCCTATGAAATTTGTTACATTATTAGTAATCATATAAAACTGTTTACTAATGCAAAAATTGTGAGAGTGATTCTCAAATGCTTCCAATTTAGAAAAAAATAGTGACAAAAAAAAATATATAAAAAATATTAATTAAAAAAAAAAAAAAAAAAAAAGCAAAATTGGGGATTTTTAATATTTTGATCAATAGCCACATTTTAAATTTTCTATGTTGTCTTGGTCTTAAAGCATTCCTTCCCCCCCCCCACCATTAATTTTCATGTTGCGGCCCGCGTGAAATAGCCATCATATGTTTGCGGACCGGCAGAAAAAAAAGGTTGAATACCCCTGATTTAATCTGATGGTAGACAATATACCCCAAAATATTTTTTAATGAGTTCCCCCCCTTTTTTAAATAATTATCAATGAACTGTGATTCAAATGAAAGGATTATTTAGCATATACAGTTGGACCTCTGTATAACGAAGTCGTTAAATCCCGAAAAAAGTTCGTTATAAGGAAAATTCGTTATATAGAGGTTCATCTTTCAATATACTTTATAAATCACATAAAACAAATTTTAAATTCATAACCATTATATACTAAAAAAAGGTACTTATTCACACCTTTTTATAAATTAATATCCATCTTACCCATAAAAAAAAAAAAAAAACTGCTAGGAAAACAAGAAAAAAGAATGTCGAGGAAGAATACAATGCCTTTTCAACATTAAGAAAATACAGTCAGACCTCTATATAACGAAGTCGCTAAATCCCAGAAAAAAAAGTCGTTATATGGGAAAATTCGTTATATATATAGAGGCACATCTTCTAATATACTTTATAAATCACATAAAACAAATTTTAAATTCATAAACACTGTATATTAAAAAAAGAAATTATCCACACCTTTTTATAAATAAATATATGTTCATTTTATATACCTACCCATAAAAAAAAGAAAGAAATGAATAAAAACTGCAAGGAAAACAATAAAAAACATTGTCAAATGTGTCACTGTCTTTTCAATATTAAGAAAATAATTTTAAATTAAAATTAATGAATTTTAAGGACATTTTCTAATGTAAAGCATACAACTAACATTAAGCATACATTACTTTACAATTAGAACACGAGGATGCGGGACAACTCCAATGAGTGTGAAAGGGGATATCGAAGATGTTTCTAGTGAACTGGACAATGGGGTTACAGGTTGCACTGCTTGGATGAAACGTCCAGAACTCTATTGCTCTCGGTGAGTTAGGATCTAATAAAACCAATTCAAGATTTATGACCTCCATAAAATGTGTTAAAGAGAGAATAACTTGAAATGTTCAGAAATACTTTAAAAATAGGGGAGGGGGGAATTGAATTACAAAAGAAAAAGTTCGTTGTATAGAAAATGTACTTCGCTATAGAGAGGTTATTTTACGAAGAAAATCGGGAAATGTTCAAGGTTCCAGGAAAAAGTTCGCTATATAGAAAAATTCATAATATAGAGGTTCGTTATATAGAAGTTCGACTGTATTTGAATCTGAAAGAGAAACTTAATAGGCCAAAAAGATAAATAGAAATTAATCAATGAGCACAAATTATAATAGAAAAGTAATAAAATCGGTGGTATGTTTCTGCATTGTTGACTCTAGAACAAAAAAATCTGAAAGAACTGAACTAAGCAAGTAATACAATTGGTTTTTTTTTTAAACTCAGGCGTCCTGGCACCATCTGCTGCAACCTGTCATAACTTTGACAGAAATAACACAGAATAAAATTTAATTAATGAACTAATATTTGAAAAAAAAAACTGTATTAACATCAAGTGTTATCCACAACAAGTTAAAAAAAATGTATTTAAACTTGAGTGGATGAATAAAAAGTATTTTATTAACGATTAAAAATTTGAACAAGATATATATATAGAGAGAGAGAGAGAGAGATTTATATCTTATAGATATCTATTTAAAAGGTGTTTTATGCCACTTAATATTGTGATTTATATTAATTCTAATTATTTAATAAGAAATACCTAAAATAAAATGTTTCTTTGATGACCTAAGTAGGAATTAACTTTAAGAAAGATTTTTTTTCATATTACATGTTAGAGATAAAATTTATTTCCAATTAAACAAAAAAAATGTTTTTCACAGTCTTTTTGATAGAACAATTATGATGAAAAAGATTAAAGAAAAAGATGTGCGTGTGTGTGTGTGAATTTGATGACAGAAACTAAATATAATATATGCACACATAAGTGAAAAAATTCATCACACACACGCAGAGAAACATTTTCATTCGATTAATTTATAAAATCTATTTTAAATATTTAAGAAAAATGTGATAAACCAGAACTTGAAATAAAAATCATTAAGATTTTTTTTAAATAAAAAAAGATAATAAAGTGGAGGTCATTCCAATACAATTGTTGTTCCTTGTCCACGGCATCTCTACTTATAGCTCTGGGTTGACCTTCAATCAACTTACGGTGGTGTTATGAAATTTTGAAAGCATTTTTTGTTATCGTCTTTATCCCATAACGTCCACTCCAAACGAACCAAGCCAATAACTTTGTTGCCTTAAAGAAACTGATTTTTTTAACATGCAGATTTAAATAGTTTTGTTTAGTTTCCACAACACATTGCAGAATTGAAAAGGTTTGGACCTTGATTGATTGATTATTAATCAAGTCTACATTTAGCCTAGAAACAAGCCTACATTTAAAGGGTATTGGCGGAATGCCCAAAGAAACAGAGCTCACCCGAAGAGGCAATAAACCTTGTAATTTTAAACAACGGCCAAGGGATTACGGGCACCTGCTTGATCTAGTACCCTACTTTCAAACTTCCAACGTAAGAGTTTGATGGGCTTTTGAAGGATGTGTGAAATTTGGGTGAGTGAGTGAGTAAATATTAACGTTGCACTGTTCAACTACACGAGGGCTTTTGGCAACGGACCTCGTAATTTTGAACCATGGTCAAGTGACGAGGACGACACCTGAGCTAGCACCCCCCTCTCCTAACTACTACACCACACCAACGGGAGGACGCCCAAGCTCTCGACAGATTTAACGTGCCTCTCTCCCCTACACCGTGGGTCTTTAGTGGCACTGGGCTCGAACTCGTGACATGCCAGTCACGATCCTATACCTTGACCACTGGTCTACCGTGGCCTTATTTGAGCCATACTCAATTTCATGAGCTGTAAGGACATTCAAAGCAAGTTAATAAAATTCAAAAGTATTTACATACCCGTCTGTCAGACGGATGTTTCTCAGTGTTGCAAAAAAATTGATGTTCCAGTCAGAGGGTTTAAGTTTTTGAGTGACTGAGTGAGTGAGGTGAGTGAATATTAACGTCGCACTGTTTAGCTACACAAGGGCTTTGGAGGATGGACCTCGTGGTTTTGAAACCACAGTCAAGTGACGAGGACGACACCTGAGCTAGCACCTCCTCTCCTAACTACCGCACCACACCAACGGGAGGACGTTTGAACTCTAAGAACCACTAAAGACCCGCCGTGTAGGGGAACGATGCATGTTAAATCTGTCGAGAGTTCAGAAAGACCACTAGGCTACCGCGGCCACCGTGTTGCTTTTGAAGTGCGACGTTAATAAACTCTCCCTACCCTCTCCAAATTGCCAGACAGTACTAACTTGAGGACTGTGGACCTAGAAAGATTTAACCTGCTTAGTCCCTTCTACACGATGAGTTTTTAATAGCACTAGAAATTGAACCAAAGGCATAAGTACCACCGTATCGGCGTTATCATGGATACGGGGCCCCCAACCTACAGGGGCCTCAACACGCGTAAGCAAAAATTCGTAAAATATTTTCAATGCTTAAATAAATAGAGCTCCCATTTCTAAAAAGGGCCTCCAAAAAATTTTGACCCAATGCCTACTGAGGACTAGCTATGCAAGTTAATTGAACCAACAATTCTGGGAAAGCAACGCCAGCCACGCGCTCGTGACCTTGACCATTTGGCTATCAATGTAGGGAAATAATAATAATTATTAGTTTAGAGCTTAAAGATTTTTGAGTAATTTATTATGTGGCATAAGATACTGAAAGTTCTAAAACGCCGATCAACGAAACCGCAGCCTTCGCGCCTATTCTGAAACTCGATGGCGCCATAATGCATCAAATACAAAGTGGGGTTGCCCCTTTCACCCCAAAAATTAAAAAAAATGCGAAATCTCTCCCTTTTTATTATAAAATTCAACATGCATTGAGTTTAGCTCATATCTTTTCCTTGCAGTTAAATATCGGGTCATCAAAATTATGCTTTTTATGCTAAAATGTTAGTCTCATACATAAACGCCGAAATTTATTCGCTTTATCAAAAATTTCTAAGAGGACATAATTTTTTGTACTTTTGTGGTCAGTATTTTCTGAGAAACTACACACATTTTAGGACGTAATTGTTTCCAAAGAAAGAGGCAGCAAGATTTTGCTTAAGGGCGTTTTTGTGTATGGAGATCTGCCGAATCTTTCGAATTCGTGTTAATCCCATGGGATTTCTAAGTTCTTCAAATGTAGAAAGGGGCTGCGGTATTTTAGTAGTCACGGTTTAGTAGTCACGTGACCTGCGTTGTCGAGTCGCGGATTCGAGTCCTGGTGCTACTGAGGATCCTTGGTGTAGAAGGGTTGTTACATGTTAAATCTGTCGCGACTCAAAACTCTACCGCTGGCGTGTTGTGGAACATTGAAGAATGGTTTGCCGATTCAGTAGTGGCAGCGGTAGCCGAATGGTCAAGGTATCGGATCGTGGCAGCCTTGTCACGAGTTAGATCCGAGTACCACTAGTGACCCACCGTGTGGGAGAGCTATGCACGTTGAATCTGTCAAGAGCTCGGGTGTCCTCTCGTTGGTGTGGTGTGGTAGTTAGGAGAGGGGGGTGCCAGCTCAGGTGTTGTCCACGTCACTTGACCATAGTTCAAAATGACGTGCTCCGTCGCCAAAAGCTCTCCTGTAGCTGAACAGTGCGACGTTAATATTCACTCACTTGCCGATGCAGGCATCGTCTTCATCACATGACCCTGGTTCAAACTTGTGAGTTTCTTTACGTGTGTATGGGGTATTTTCCAGCAGTCCCGCTTGTAGCTCTAAGCCCCTTTCGGATGAGTTCGGTTTCCTTGAACATTCTACCACTATTCAGGGACCGTCGTATCAATTATACGGGGCCCCCAAATGAGTGAAAAAAACAATGATTGAACAAACAGAAGGGCCCACGCAGGACTAGCTACGCAAGTGGCACTAACCCTCGTGTTATTTTAAGACCGACGTTAAGAAACATTCACTCATTTCGTATACTTGTACATTGATTTGAATCTACTAATAAAAATGATTGAAAAAGAGTAAAATTTTTTCCGGCATTGTACATTTATTCTCCAAAATTAAATTTTTTTTTAAACAATATTAAAAAAAATTAAGTCAATTCCTACTAAGATCAACAAAGAAAAATTTTATTTTTGCTACTTTTTATTAAATAGCTACAGTTAATATAAATATGTATAGATACATATGACAGAATCACAACATTAAGTGGTAATTAATGTTTATTAATTATCATTAAAATATCGTATTGTCATCCAAAACAATCGTGTGAATAAAATTTCAGTTCAACTGAATGTTTTAAAGGGTGAGAAAAAAACCTTTTCAAGTTTTGACACAAGTCGCCAAAAATGGTGTCAACGTGGCTGTATTTGCTATTCTTTAAATAATTAGTTTTAATCAATTAATTTTTATTAATTATAATTAAAGTACTGTATTGTCATCCGAAATAATCATGTATATAAAATTTCAGCTCAATTGAGCTCTTTAAAATGTATTGTTAACGAGATTGAAAATTCCACCAAGATAAATAAATAAATATAGAGAGATTGTGAGCTAATAGTAGGAATTGAAAAAGAAAATTTTTCTTGAAGTTTTTTGTTTTTTTTTTTAATTTCTAAAAGTTTTGTTATATATTTCTTTGAAATGCTTTCAAATCAATGTGCTAGTTTGAGTTTGAGCGTCCAGTATTTTTTGAACAAAATCAAAGTTTACATTTTTTCAGCGGTTCAATATAACATATGGCCGTCAAATTCTTTAACCAGTTTGTAAACTATTTTCACTTCGCTGCCACATTTATCACATTTCAGGAAGGCCAAAGTATGCGAAATCTTAATTGAAAATGAGAATAAATAAAAAAATAAATGAATGTAAACCTAATTATTCGAAAACAAAGTAGACAGAAATAGTACGAATCGCCAATCCTTTTCGTCCATAAAAATTGAAAGTGGGAAACTAATACTCTTTTAAAAAAGATCCTTAGTTCTGACCAATAATGTTCGAATAAATGACAGAAGATGAAAGCTATAATCTAGACCAGTGATCCGCAACCCCCTATCCGTGCATCAAATGTTGCCGGGTCGCCTAAAGAACATTAAACTATTGCCATTTTATTTAAAGTGGTACATTTCTCTCTCGGATTTGCGCAACTTTCTCCACGGAAATCACTTTATATTCCACGTTAAATCACTTTCATTCACTTTTGATGTAACTCTATTTTATTCTGAAGGCATATTTAAATGTAACTAAATTAAAATTGTTAAATCAAAACAATCTAAAATATAAACAATCAACGTGTCCCACCCTCAGCGGGCCGCGGTAAAATTATCAAACGTTGACTGGTCTGTAGAGATAAAAAGGTTGCGGAGCACTGATCTAGACTACGCAAAATATGGAAACGTTCGTGAAAGAAAAATCGACTGAAATTAATATGGATACTGAAATAAAAAGCCAATAAAAAATTTATTTTAATTTACATAACAATAAATAAAACAAATAATAAGATAATAAAACAAATAATAATAATAAAATTGTAATTTTGAAAAAAATTTTAAAAAATAAATGGTTAAAATAATGATGGCAATCACAGAACCAAAATAAAAAATCTAGGTAAGCATATTATAATGTTACCGCCCAACTTGGTGAATGCCTACAACAACTTTGCGCGTAGTGTACTGATATGAAATTAATACGCTCAGCTACTATATATGGCAAAGACATTTAAATTCCTCTATTATTCCTATCATGCCCTCAGATGGTCCAATCTAGTTTAAGTAATTCCTAATTGTTTCGACTTTGGTATGAGCATCAACAAAGGAAATTCCCTTCAGACCTTAGGGCTCTATCTGAGAAATGTTTGCTCCCCATCCCCCTAACAACTTTATGATGATTGCTTAAGAGTCTGCCTTGCAGAAAATTTGCTCAACTTTGGATACTTATCGGTTATAAGGACCTTGGCTAAGCCAATGATTTTCCTAGTCGTCAACAAACTGAATATTGGTGATATTATCAATCCACAGTTGTCTCTGGGCTAAAATTCATTTCTACACAGAAGGAAGTTTGTCAACCCAACAGTACGTGAAGAATATAAGGCTTTTGTAAAAAGAATCCAATCCAACAGACAAGATCTCGAGAGTCAACTCATCACACAAATATCAATAATACACTGATAACTGTCTGTCTGCAGGGCATGATCATTTCTTCAGAAAAAAAATTGTTGTTATAAATTTTTAGCTATAAAAAACGTATTGCTTTTTTCTTAGTTCATCAGCAAGTTTAAAACTTCCATCATTTTAGTAAAATAGTAGAAAAATATATCAATACATATGAAAGGATAAACACTACTAAAATCAAACTAATTGCTATTAATCCCTTCCGGGCTTTTTCCAAGCTGATCTCGGGCAGGTGAAACGTACCATCCAAAGTACGGATCCCAAGGCACCATCCAAATTATCATGAAACGAACCAACGTTGGTAAAGCGTACCATCCAAAGTGTGTATTCCAACGTACCAGTGGCCGCGGTAGCCGAGTGGTATAGGATCGGATCGTGGCTTGCCTTGTCACGATTTCGAGCCCAGTACCACTAAAGACCCGCCGTGTAGGGCAGCGATGCGCGTTAAATCTGTCGAGAGCTGAAACGTCCTCCCGTTGGTGTGGTAGTTAGGAGAGGTGGTGCCAAGCTCAGGTGTCGTCCACGTCACTTGACCATGGCTCAAAATTACGTGGTCCGTCGCCAAAAGCCCTCGTGTAGCTGAACAGTGAGACGTTAATATTCAATCAATCAATCAATCCCAACGTACCATTCAAAGTATGTATCCTAACGTACCATCCAAAGTATGTATCCAAACGTACCATCCAAAGTATGTATCCTAACGTACCATGCAAAGTACGTATCCCAACGTACCATCCAAAGTACGTATCCCAACGTACCATCCGAAGTACCACGAAACGCACCAACATTGGTAAAACGTACCATCCTGTTACATCTCAAGTATAGCTTCGGGCAAGGGGAAATTTTTCAATGTGCAATCGGTCTTTCCCGATTTATTTCATATGTGCTTTTTATGGTTTCGGATAATTGAAAAGTACCACTCGGTGGAATTTTCTGCAAAAAGAGGGTATCCGTCTGCTGAGCACCCCCACCTCTTTCCCGCTTGTCTGAAAAAACACTTAGTTGACAAAATTCCTCTTACAGAGAAGAAACTAATCCAACGCGATTGCTGCTTTAAGAGAAACAATAGAGCGAGTGATTTTTTTTTCTTTTGCGGCCCGCCTAAAGTTAAACTTTGCTTATTTGGTCCGAGTTAGCTTTTGAGTTTGATACCCAGATGAATGTAAGAAGAGAAACATGATTCTACAGTCCAGATTGCGACGTCGTGTTACGTGCGGTACCGTCTTTTCGAATGTATCATACACGATCAAATTTTGATTAATAATTTCATAATCATTTACGTAAATGCAGAAGATGTCAATAAAATTTGTTATTCAAGATAAAAGTTAGGTATTCTAAGCTTTATATTCATAATTAATGTGAATTGACTCCAAAATCTAATGATTTCTGCCATTCCGAAAGCCAACTTTATAAGTAAATTAATCATTTATTTAAATACCGTAAAGTCCAGGTATAAGGCGCACCTATACTTTCAAGCTTTATTTTTTTAGGTGTATTCGCTGTATAACACTCACCCCCTTTTTTACGGAAAAACTTAAAATGTACGTGTGCAATTTTCTTATGTTTTGAAAACATTATTTATATTGGAGGAATCATTCCAGACTCTCTTTTGAAAAAATAGTATACTTCAAGAATTATACAATCCTTAAGCGCAAGAAGGGGGGGAGACCAAATCGGCGCCATGGTTGGATTTTTCCCACGCTTTTCTATAAACATTGATTCCTTTTTCCCATTTCGTGTGATGTACGAGACGGACGATTAATTTTGAAATAAATTAGAACAAGCCTGAGACTTATAATTACGCTTGCTGTCTGTAATATATTCAGTACTACGAATACTATGAATAATATTGAATACGCTAGAAAAAAGATATGTTTATTTGAAAATGTGCGATAAAAAATTGACATTTATCAATAATCCAGAAATAAAATGAGCTTGGAAGGCGTTGAAAACATAGCAAATTCCCCCTACTTCTATCAGAAATCGGTAGAAAGTAGATATTCTAGTGTTTTCAACAAGTTACCATGCATTTGGCTTCATGGTCCTGACAATTCTTCCTTCAAATAAAGACATTGCTAATCAAGAAACTACTACGTGTGAATGAAAAGAGGCATCTTAAAGGGATTTTCTTTTAGATTTCCTTGAAATTCGGCGATGATGCAATTTTCCGTCACGAAGCACAATGCTTTAAATTTACTTTTAACAATCTATTCTTCAGGTAGCGTTTTTGGAGATCGTATATACACATATACATAGCATATATATTTTTTATACATATTATATGGTCCCAATGATGTATATTTTAAATATCACTGTAGTTTTATTTATATTTAACATTATATTTATTCATTTATTTCTCTTGTTCTTTTTAGTAGAATTAGTAAAATTCCATTTAAAAGAAAATTATTTTTAGTTTGGCAACTTAGTTTGTGTATTATTTTGCTTCGGTACTGGTGTTGACAGTAGTTGAATTAAACCTAGGCATATTTTATCTGGTTTAGATGGTTTTTAAACTTAAGTTAATGCTAATTTAATTTCTTTTCCCGTTAAAGGTTGTTTGATATAAAATATTATAAGAATATTTTATAAAACGTTTGAAGATAGCTAAGTATATATAAGAAATATATATAGTGTGTGTGAGTGAGTGAGTTAATATTAACGTCGCACTGTTCAGCTACACGAGGGCTTTTGGCGACGGACCACGTAATTTTGAACCATGGTCAAGTGACGTGGACGACACCTGAGCTGGCACCCCCCTCTCCTAACTACCACACCAACGGGAGGACGTTTCAGCTCTCGACAGATTTAACGTGCATCGCTGCCCTACACGGCGGGTCTTTAGTGGTACTGGGATCGAACTCATGACATGCCTGCCATGGTTGGATACCTTAACCACTGGGCTACCGCAGCCCGATAGTGTGTGTGAGAGAGAGAGAAACTAATGGTATACAAGAATTTAAAAAATAGATAAATAATGTTTAGGTTTGAAAAGCTAAAGCATTAATACCCAATAGCGAAATTTAATTTTTAATTGTCTTTTTAAATAATGTTTTAATACTTAAAAAAAATCTATATTTTTCCTTCGTCACAAGGGGTTTTTCCCTGTGACCACGAAAACACCAAGTGGTCAATGATTGTTAACTTATCATATGTGGTGTTCTCGAACGTGAACGAAGCTGACGTGCCATGAGTTCGAGCTTAGTGTCGCTGAAGACATGCCGTGTAGAGGGGCTGATGCACGTTATATCTGTGGGGGTTCAAACGACCCCCTCCCATTAATTTGGTGTAGAAGTTAGGAGAAGGGGTACCACTTCCGGTATCGCCCTCATCTCTTAACCTTGGATCAAAATTACGAAGTCCGTTGTCAAAAAACCCACATGTAGGTGACGTTTATATTCACTCGCTCAATGAACCAATAATTCGTGCACACAGGAATTTTTCAAGGAGGTGAAGGGTTCCAGGGTCGAAAGTCTACTATTTTCGTATCATGCTCCAATACGCCGCCCGACATATTCTTCTGATTTTGTCGATTTTCGCGAACAAAAAACATTAAAAAATTAATTATCGAATGAATAATTAGCATTAATTAATAAAATTAGTTATTACTAACAGATATTTCATTAAATTTTACGTTCTATATACATAGGATTATAATCAATCGAAAAAAAATCAAGGGCTTAGGGAGAAGGTTCGGACTCGAGGACCCCCCACCCACCCACCCACCCACCTTGTGTGCGCCACTGATCTGAATCAAACCCGCATCAGTTTTTATATTTACAGACCACACAGTGAGAATATTTTATTGCTTTTATCTGTTTATTTATATTTCTTTACCATTATAATTTTTAAAAAAAGAGAATACACCCAACGGAAACCATTATTCAGCGATCATTCTTTAAAAGGTGCAATTTTAGAGTAACAACAATAAAAACGACGCTAGCCCACGCAAGATGCAATCATCTCCACTTCCACAGATCCCAAATCAAAATCATTTTCTGCCCATTCAATCCAGAGATAACCTCTCCCCGGATAACCGTGAAGATAACGGGATAAGTAAACACAAGGGACTCAAATTCTTCCATTGTTTCGAGGGGCACCTTCGTTTCTCCACACATTCCGATATCTGGAAAGAGAGCAAAAATGATGGATTCTAGAATTCGATTCGCGGAAGAAAACAGCCGATCGAGCGAACGCGCAAAAATAGGCGGAGTTCTCATCTACTTTACCGGGAATTTTATTTCGGGTTTTTAGCGATAAAGAATCATTTCTCGGTAGCGAGAAAGAGATAAAGAATCTTGCGCGCGCGATGATGCTAATTGGAGGCTGTTGTTTGACAGTTGACAGGCCCTCTTCCTTTCTTTGAAAATTGAATTTAAAAAAAAGAATTGAATAGTTCCTTTGATTTCTCTCTCTCTCTCTCTCTCTCTACTTTAACCAGATAAATAATGAAGCCCCAAACACGTCTAACTGATTGATTGAATATTAACGTCGCACTGTTCAGCTACACGAGGGCTTTTGGCGACGGACCACGTAATTTTGAACCATGGTCAAGTGACGTGGACTACACCTGAGCTGGCAACTCTCTCTCCTAACTACCACACCACACCAACGGGAGGACGTTTCAGCTCTCGACAGATTTAACGTGCATCGCTGCCCTACACGGCGGGTCTTTAGTGGTAATGGGCTCGAACTCGCGACAAGGCAAGCCACGATCCGATACCTTGACCACTCGGCTACCGCGGCCACCCAAACACGTCTAAAGGCTAAGCCAGGGCCCTCGACCTTAAAAGGACGGAGAGCAGGGGCGAATCTACAACCATATCAGCCGTATCAATGATACGGGGACCCAACAGTCCCATTAGCAGGCCGCATATATCAGAAAAAGGGCCCCGAAGGAATTTTGATACAGCCCCCTCCCCCCTCAGAACTAGATACGCCAGTGACATTCGAACAGGGATGTAGCTACCGCCGTATCAATCATACGAGCCCCCGAAGTTACAGGGCTCCAACATGTGAGTGGACCAAATGAAGGATGTGTATAAAGAGTAGATATTATTGGAATATATGGGCCAATACACACTGGGCACTAACATTCTATTTTTCTTAACCTTTATCTACCGAAGGTACTTATAAGTACCACTCACTTTAAAATTACAAAGAATAACCATTTTTACGAATACTCTGATGATACTTAGCAGGAATATTCTTTTAAGGTGTCCGACTACTTTCGGAACCGTGATTTTGCCAAACCGTATAAATGGATAATATTTATATTTAGTGTCACTTAGATTAGAAAATGCATGTGAAGTTGTTTTAAGAATAGTATTACAATAAAAAAAATTTTAAGTACAATATTTTTTGACAAAAAATGTAAAAAGAATGACCCATTTTCAAAATATTCTCCTTTTCTGAAAAATGCTTCTATTATAATAATATTTTGCCTCTGTAAATAGCTCAGATCTCTGTATAGAGGCTCAACTAAAATTTTTGAAATATATTACTTAGAAGTGGGTTTATCCATGTTTTACGACAACAGAGGGGAGAAATTTTAATAAAAAAATGCTGATCATTATTTCAAATGGTTGTAACTCTGAAAATAATGTGAATTTTTCAAAAATCTTAGTTGATCCTCTGTGCAGAGGTCTGAGCTATATACAAGCAAAATATTATTATAATAGAAGCATTTTTCACAAAAGGAGAACATTTTGAAAAAAGGTTATTCAACGCTAATTTTTTACCAAAATATTGTATTTAAATAATTTTGTTTGTCGAAATGTGTCCTTAAAACAATCTTATGCATGTATTCTAACCTAAGTGACATTAAATATCACGAAAATTATCCATTTATGCACTTTTTTAAAATCACGGTTCCGAACGTAGTCGGATACCTTAAATCCACTCTTCCAAGATATATGACCGCACGGGTTCTATGATGAGTATTTTAGCGGGGAAGGCGAATAGTTTTGAAGCAGAAATTACGTTTTCAGCAAAGTGCGAAGATTGTCATTTTTGTTCCGAAAAAATAGTTAATGTCAAAAGGTAAGTGTCTTTGTGTGCGTGTGTGTGTGCGCGTGCGCGGGTGTGTGCGTGCGCGTGCGTGCGTGCGTGTGTGTAAGTTCTCAAGTTTCGCATCTCCAGAGCTCAGATGCCTCCCTCTGGGGAGGAAACTGGGCGTCAAAATTACTTGCAGTAATTGGTATCGCCTAAATGGTGCCGCACTAAAAAGTTATACCAGAGCTCCTATGGAATGTACTAGGTCGGAAAACGTAAAAATACCAGTACGCAGCCCCATTACAGAAAAAAAGAACTTTGAATCTACATAATGGTTATTGGTGTCGGATGTGGCAACCGTACCCAAGGGGTTATGGTCGCAAACCTCCGATCGGAATGTCGCGGTTTCGAGCCATTGTGCCATTGAAGATCCGCCGTGTAGATTGGGCTGATGTAAGTTAAATCTTTTGAGCTTGCAGTTCTCCCATTGGCATGATGGGGCAATTTAGAGAGGTTGGTGGTCTCGTGACTAGGTGTCGTCCTCGTCACTAGACCATGGTTCAAAGTTATGAGGTCCGTCGCCAAAAGCCCTTGTGTAGCTGAATAATGTGACGTTAATATTCACTCACACGAGTAACTTGAGATCTTTTACTGAATCTGAATTTATAAATAGTTCCGATAGTTTTATTCTGATTCTCAACAACACTGACAACAGGCGTATCGCGGATTCGAGCCTTTGTGCAATAGAAGATCCGTGGCCACTGTAGCCTAGTGGTCAAGGTATCGGATCGTGGCTGGCATGTCACGAGTTCGAGTCCAGTACCACTAAAGACCCGCCGTGTATGAGAGCGATGCACGTTAATTCTATCGAGAGCTCAAACGTCCTCCCGTTGGTGTGGTGTGGTAGTTAAGAGAGGGGGTTGCCAGCTCAGGTGTTATCCTTGTCACTTGACCATGGCTCAAAATTACGAGGTTCGTCGTCAAAAGCCCTCGTGTGTGACGTTACAGTACGACGTTAATATTCACTCACTCAAAGATTTTCGCAGTAGCTCTATCTAGACACAGATGTTCCGCAAGGCGAACTAAGTCAAACCGACCCTAACCAGATCCGAATCACTTAAAATTCAGCGCCAGACTTTCTGAAAACGGCGCAAAGACAAGATTTTTTTTTTCTGAACTGGAAAACTGGAAGGTCAAGCAACCGGACTGTAATGAGCCGTCTGAGGGATCCTATAATTATGCGATCACAATGGGTGATAAAAGATTTCGTCAAGCTTCATTTCTCGCGCTGACGAACAAAAAAAATTTTTTTTTGTTATTTGAAAAAAGTCGCTCTTTATCACGCCAAAAAAATTATAAGTAGATTTCGTGCGAAGACAAGGAGCAAAAAAAAATAAAACGGGAGAGTTTTTAAGTCTTTTTGTTTCGTTTTGTTCCTGTCAATGTTTCGCGTCGCGTAATCACAAGAACATGGAAGTGGGATTTTTTTTTTTCAACTTTAGAGTGAGTTTCTCGCCAAAAAAAAGGTGACAAAATAGCATGAAATAATGAACCAATGTGTCATGAGTTCCAGCAGTGGCGCACACAAGGGGGGCCTGGGCATCCGGACCCCCCAAAGCCCTTGAATTTTTTTCCGATTGATTATAGTTCTAAGTTTATAGTACGCACAATTTAATCAAGTATTTGTTATTAATGATTAATTTTATTAGTTATATAATGCTAATTATTTATTCAATAATTAGTTTTTTACTGTGTTTTGTTCCCGAATATCGACAAAATCAACAATCCTGTGTGCGCTACTGAGTTCCAGCTCTTGTTCCACTGAAGACCCGCCGTGTTGAGAGGCTAATGCCTGTTAACTATGTAGTGATACAAAACCTTGATAGGCATGGAGTCAGAGATGTCTTAAGACTTCTTGAGGCCCTGGCCCCTTACACACAAATGTAGGCCCCACCTATGATTCGTAAAAATAAACAGTACATAGCATAAACTGTCAAATACCCGTACAAACAATAACCCGAAACAATTAAATGCGCATGATTTACAATCGCACGCGCAAGCTCGACCAACTGCCGTCTTTTGACTGATGAGTAATGATAGTGTATGGTGGTAGGCCGAGGCTTGTCAGTGGACGACGATCATCACATGTAGCCAGTTGACATATCGACCGAAATTCTCAGTTTTTCGGAGAATACAACCGGAAATAACATATTTGACCTTTAAAATTATTCGAATTTAGATCTTCTTATAGGCTGAGTCGAGAACGAGACGAGGCCCCCACTGCGGCCCCGGACCCAGTTGGCCCTTGCTTTAAGACGATCCTCCATGGGGATGAAGTTCAAAGAGGGAACAGTAGCCCAGGTATCGTCCTCGTCACTGGACGGTTTAAAGTGCGTAATATCGTGGAAAGTCAAAAAGCGACAAATCACACAGCTAGTTGTCAAAACGACATTTTATTTCTAGAGTATATAATAAATAAACGACAAATTCAATTTAAAATGCCACACTTCACAGTTTTCTATTTCGATTTCAGTTCAGGTATTCCAGCCGTGGCGCCACTGACTCCGGCAGTCCGTATTTCTCCCTCAGGCAGAGTTCATTAGTTGGTCAATGAGAGCGGCTGCGTCCACAAACTCAGCCGAGAGTTTTCGAAAAACCCAAAACTTCAGAGAGCAGTTCTTTGGTAAAAGGTAAGAGATTAAGAGTCCATATCCCTTGATCCTTGAGGGGTGGCTGCTTTCGCAAACGTGAAATTTAAAAAGCGAAAAAATTCAGTCAATTGACGGAGATTGAAAAGTCCAATCCTGCCCACTACCGAGCCGACTCGTTTAAGCTCCGTGGATGGGTTACTTTCACGCCCCTCGTCACTTCTCATTATCGGGTACAACACATTTGCACACGGCTCTCCTCACCGTAGTTCCTCTCCATTGGTGTGTGGAAACAATCGGCCGGCACGTTTGATCCTTACTATGAAACGACATCATGCTGACCCACCATCTGGATGCTGTAACTTGTCTTGTCATTTTTTCACTGAGTGTGCGTGTTTGCCTCGCCCTTCAGAATTCTCTATTCAAGTTGTCTGCGTCCCATATGTGCGAGAGGGCCACAACACAAAGAGCTCTTACTCGAAGTTTCCTTCCTACAGAGCATGACTGACAATCGTCTGCAGGTAGGCGAAAGAGAAAGGTGTGGTGACATCAAAGACATTCTCCGAGGCAGTTCACACATGTTATGCCCTCAAGCATAAAGAAAGAACAGCTGGTGCTTTTTTTTTAGACACAGTGTCCCATCTGGACAACTTGACCCTCCGTACGTCAATCTTGACATTACAGATGGGAAGAGTTCTGCTATTAAGCAGACATCACAAGTGCGACATTAATGAACTCTCACTCCCTCAGTCAGAGGCGATAGATTTCGTTATTTCTACCAATGCTCGGGACGACTCCATTGAAACTTCTAGACCAAGTCATACGAAAACTTCGAAGTTTTGTTGCATGCAATAGGAGGATTCTTTCTCTCTTAGCTATTCTACCAAACCATGTTAAGATGAAATCAAGAGTCGGTACTGTTCAATGCCAAGTTTTTGGTGGAAAAATCACTTGACCTATAGGTCAAGTGATCTATAGATGAGGAAGAAACAGTTCTCGAGATAAACTTTGCAACCTCTCAGATGATGGAGGTGTCTCTAAATACGGTGCACCAATGTTTTTTCCTATAGTGATATCCCACTTTCTATGTTAAGAATAATCGTGGATGTATCAAATATGTATTTGAGGTTTTGGAGATAAAATATTCAAATTTTTCCGATTAGTCTACCGTAAGAAAAATTTGAAGATAAATTGGTTAATTAATTTGCACTAGAAGCAAAAAGATGGCTAATGGAGTCAGATCTCGTAAATCTCGAATGACGAGGTTAGCTCCTGGAGGGTACCCCACCCACCACGCTCCCACTATACGACGGAATGAGGGAACTTATCCAAGTCCTTTACAATGTCCCGAATTTTCGAAATCGGTTCAATAAATTACATTTAAATGATACGAAAGCATGGAAATGTAATCTCACACAGAGATTGCAATTTACTATACTGTTCGAATTAATTGGAAGAAACATGTTTTTCTTGTTTAAATTGGTATGTGATTACTAGTGATGTCCGAACCACCTCAAACACATTATATCTGTCTTTACGTAGTGTGACAAATCGATTTTGACTATAATTTATTCATTTTAATGTATCAGGAGCTCAGTTGTGATCCTTTCGGTGGGACAGTTGGTAATTTTAATTTTGCGTTCTGTATAAGACGTGTTACTTTTACTTGTTCAAAGATGGATATTACTCCGAGGAACTGTTCTAAAATAAATCGCTCTCAATGAACACACTTCTGTGACTGTGAGAGATATAAATATGGCAGTTGGTGTGATCAAATTAAGTGTTTTAAGAACATTTCAAAATTCTGGATCATCGTCTCCTAAAAGAAAAGAAGAATGTGGGCCAAGGGGAAAACTACTCCAAGAATTGATGAAATTTTAATAGGAAGTAGCAAAATAAATCCAAGAAAGATAAGAATAAACCTTTGGAGGGATTTATTGGATAACGATGTTGAAGTGAGTATCTCAACTGCACGGGAAAAGCTTCTGGAAGGTGGCCTTAAGGCAACAAGACGGAGAAAAAGAACTATTTCTGAGAAAATGATGAAAAACGTTTAGAATTGCCAAAAAATACCGATCATGGACTGTTAACGACTAGAAGAAGGTGATTTTGAGTGATTAAACATTTATTTGTGCTTGAGTACAAATTAAGCGTAGTTAGACGAAGTGAAGTTGAAACTTTGCTACACACCAGATCACATCCAACAGAGATTGTAAAACACCCTTCTAAGCAGATCTTTGGTGGTTTTCACAACAAATGACCCTTAAATCTTAGTTCCTCTTAAATACATGATGAGTTCTGTCAAATATATTGAAATATTATGTAGTAGGATTGTTCCATTCATGCAAACATTTGATGGAATATTTCAATATAACTTGGCCCCTCGTCACAATTCGATATTGGTCCATACTTTTATGGGGAAAATAAAATAAAATTGCTCGATTGGCTTGAAAATTCCCCAGACTTATATTCTATTCAAAACTGATGGCCTATTCTCAAGAATCGTTTCACTAAGATGAATCGCCTGACAACAGAGAAAGTGATAAAAAGGGCTATACCAGTGATTCCCAAAGTGGTCTATATAGACAGCCAGGGGCCTATGACGACCTGCAAGGGGTCCACGTAAGCGAAAAAATAATTTGTGGGTCCATGAGGCGTAAATGGGGATCTACGATAGTGGCTCTCGTTAAACCAGATCGTGACTTTAATTTTAAAAGAAAATTTAATCAAGTGGAAACCAAATTTACCTATTTAACAGATTTACTTACTAAATCGAATGAGGTTAATTTGCAGCTACAAGGCGAGAGCATAAATTTTATTAAAACAGGGACCACATTCCAGCCTTTCTCGGCAGAATTAAGCAAAAGGAGCATAATAATGGACGTGTGTGTGTCGCAAATTTTTCCAGTTAAAACAAGGAGCACAATTTAGCCTTTCTTGCCTGAATTAAGCTAAAAGAGTGTCATTTTGGGCATCGCAAATTTTCCCAGTTTCTCAATTGTCACAGATAATCTACCAGGAATAATGGCGCTTTAACCTACGTCGAACATTTAAATGCCCTTATTTTAGATTATGAAGCTCGATTTGTGAATGTTTTGACTATCGTAATACCAGGATACGCAACGAATTCATATAATCACTTTGTAAAAAAAAAATATCAGATTACAAGAATTAGGCACTAACGAAGATCTTAAAGTAAAATTTTAGAAACGGATGTCAATAATTTTGGCTTTAAAAAGATATATGCCTTATTTATTCCATAGTATGGAATATCGTGAGAAAGTTTTTAATTGTTTTTTCGGTTGAGAAGGAGTTACAGTGCGCTTGCCGATCTCCAAAACAAAAAAAGAAAGTAGAGAAGACTGGATACTATTAACTCAGGAGATATTTAGGGTTAAACCTGACGAGATTGACTTCAAATGTTGAAAATATGTTATTGCATCCCCAGATTCATCCCTTCCACTAAATCATTTGTTTGATGCTCAATTATTTTATGTATTAATTAAATTTTAATTTAATTGACTAAAATGTCTTTTCTAAAGTTTTAAACACTATACCTGACTGAAGTAAAAAATTTTAATCGTTTTAAAGGCTGTCAAAAACACATTTAAGTTGATGAATTTACAAAAATTTAATATTAGATTAGTAGGGGGTCTGTATCCTTAGCCGAAAAACCTGCCAAGGGGTCTACGAGGCAAAAAAGTTTAGGAACCTCTGGGCTATACTAATGCGTTTCCCAGATGATGAAATCAAGAACATGTGTGCTACTCAGGTGGAGTCATGCCAAGACGGGTGAGAAGGTCATTCTGCTAAAGGAAGACATACTTCACACTAATATACAGATTTTTCAGTCTATTTAAGGTATGTAATGATAAAAAGCAACACTAATATACAGATTTTTCAGTCTATTTAAGGTATATAATGATAAAAAGCTAAGGTTTTAGAAAAAAAAATCATTTTTTTTTCGCATTTCTCTCGATTAATTCAAACAGTATGGTATATAAAAACAGTAATACCCTGCTTAACGCTGTTTCGTTTAGCGCTGTTTCGGCTTAACGCTCTTTAATTTGAATTGTGGGATTCCCCGAAATAGCAGGCAGCGTGTGTTAGGCTTCCCGATATCCGAAACAGTTTTTCTGTGTTTCTTCTTTCCGGCGGTATTATACGAAAGTATTTTTATCGTTTCAAACATTTGATGACGTTATTGTAAGTATGAGTTTATATAACATAACTATTGCTATAGTGACAAATATTATGATTTTTAGTTTTTATCATGGGTGATAATAAGAAACACGAAAATAAAGCAAAAAAAAAAAAAAAATAAATCATTACACTAGAAACTAAAATGCAAGTGATTAGAAGATTAGATTCTGGTGAACGTCAATCTCAAATTGGCGCTGCATTGAATTTGGCAACTTCAACAATAGATTACTTTTTTCTTAAGAATAAAAAAAAAAAATACTGTCATCGGTAACTGCAACTGCGACAAGCTCTGCTACTAGAATTACCCGTTCTAGAAACAATACAATAGAGGAAATGGAAAAACGACTTACTATACGGATTGACGATGAAATTGAACGCAAAATGCCACTAAGCCAATCTATCTTCTTGATAAAATGGCCGAAAATTGGAAATACAGAAGAGAGACTGAATGATTTGAAATGTAAACATACTGACTTAAAATTTTATTTATTTTTATATGTTTACTCACTTATTATGTTTCTATATTTGTAAAAAAAAATTCTTTTATTGTTATAAAAAACACATAATTAATAAATTTAATGGTAAAATACCTGACCGATTTTCTACCCATCTTTTCCCCTAACCCCATTACTTACATGATGAAATAACATCATTTAACGCTGTTTCATATTACGCTCTACTTTGATGGAACGTATACCCCGCGTTAAGCGCGCGGTCTTATTGTATTAGAATGAGATGCAATACTATTCATAAAAAAAAGTAGATAATTCCCTAAACATCGTTGTTGTCCTATTGTGTGTTTGTGAGTAAAACTGAATACAAGCCCTTCGCAAAATTAAGAACAGAGAACACTTATATTTCGGTTAATTTCTGGCGCCAGTTAAATTTTAAGAAGCATCCCACTCTGCTATCATTTGTGATATTGAACACTCGACCCTGCAGACTACGGTTTGTGATGTCATAAATCGTTTATTTTGACAGCAGGGGGGTAGGCCTAACAAACATATCTATGCAAAGTTGATGGCTTCCTGTTTAATGTTAGCCTTATCAGCAAAACTCCCAGAGTCAAAATAAACACCGAAGTAGCGGATGTATTGGGATAATGCGTAATTGGTTCATTTTTTTTAATCGATCTTTTACAGCTAACAAATATTGGTCTATAAAGGGGTGTCCAACACGCGGCCCAACATTGCGTAAGTTGCGACCCACTGACATTTTTTGAAAAATTTTTCAATATCCGATTTTTAAAGTTTTTTTCATTTTGAAATTTATTTTGAGGGGAAATTTATGTATTTATATATATATATATATATATATACAATGGATTTGCCTGTTATCTGTTTTTGTTTTAAAATAAATCCTTTTGGATAATAGAAATGTCCTGTAGATCAAAATAGATTTATATTTTATCAATTAGTTACATTTGATTTTACTGTAGTAAGTTACTTTTTTAATAAATTTCGAATTGCACTATGCGTATCCTTTACTACGGATGGTACATTATTTTCAATGTGTGCGACTTTCGTTTCTCGTCCTCCTTCTCTGTTTGGAGTGCCCAAAAAGCAACAGGCAGTCAGAGATGTTTTTTAAAGTTTAAAAAAAATATTCAGGACGTCTAAGATAAAGGACAATGTATGGTGAATCATTTGCGAATGACAGCACTATCGAATTTAAACAATGAGTAACGAGAGATCAATTCAATAGGAACGCCTTCATTTTCAAGAAAATGGCAAAAACATTATTTCATCATTGCATTATTACATTATATAAACATCATTATATTATCTATGTCTGTATACAAATATTGAAAACATTAATAATAATTCATTCTGTTTTAAATTTTCACTCTAATAAATGGTTTTTTTGTGTTTCCAAATCTGATATAAAGGTATATATTTTTATGTGCGGCCCGCGAGATTATAATGTTTTTCCGAAGTGGCCCCCAAGGCCATTTGGGTTGGACACCCCTGGCCTAGAACATGGGTACTGAACTTTTTTTTCCACCGGATCACAATTATTTTGACCATGCGAGCCGCATCACGAGAATTAATGGGGGGAGGGGTGACACAATAAAATCAAGGCAACATTTTAGATTTAATATGAGGAAAATTGATCAAAATATTCACTAAATGTTGACTTTTATTTTAATATTACATCTTTTTACTAAGTTATGGGATACTTTCGATTTCCTTTCATACATGATCAGTCTCAGTTAATATCTTTATTAGGGATTTCGAGCAACAAAGGCTATTATCCCTCATACATGATCAAATCTCTTGTTTATGATCTGTCATACAAACAAAGCTGCCATATGTAATTTTATAATCATATCTTTTTTTTTTTTTAGAAAAAAGGCCTCGCTTATTTTTATTTCAAATTTTAATGTCTTGGATATATTGCAGTAATAATGATTGATTGAAAGAAGACATTTTCTGCATATATTTCTGTTCATTTCTCCTTTTTATTAAAAATAACTTCTAGAATGGCATTGTTTTTCATATAAATAAATGATCAATTAGCTCTGCGTGATTACGTGCAAACAAGTGCCGATATTATTGCTGCTTTTAAGTGCCAAGGATTTTCTACGAGTAAAAGCATATTCTTGATTTTTCCTAAATTCTGAAATCTACTTCGAAATTCATCGGATAATGGCTGTTATATAATATGAAATTATTGTAGTTTTCCTGCAAAATTTCACCATACTATTTAGCTTTTTTCATGGTCGAAAGAGATTGTGCATTATTTTATTTTATACTTCACTATGAAATAGGCAACATCCATATTGTCTTGAAACAACCCTAAAACAATCAGCTTCAACCATAAAATGGTCGCTTCTCTTCCTCAGTTCAGTACTGTGAAACCACTGTCACTACGCCACTGGTATTTCTTATTACCAGTGGCGCACACAAGGGGGGATCCTGGGGGGTCCGGACCCCCCAAAGCCCTTGATTTTTGCCGATTGATTATAATTCTAAGTACATAGTACGTAAAATTTGATTAAGTATTTGTTGATTGATTATAATTCTAAGTACATAATACGTAAAATTTGATTAAGTATTTGTTATCAATGATTAATTTTATTAATTAATGCTAATTATTTATTCAATAATTAGTTTTTTACTGTGTTTTGTTCCCGAAAATCGACAAAATCAAAAGGAGCATGATACAAGAATGGTGAACTTCGACCCCGGAACCCCCTTGAAAAATTCCTGTGTGTGCCACTGCTTATTACTAATTGTTTCAGTTACAAACAGAAATATATATATATACTTATATCTTGTACAGGAAAATTGATAGATTTGATTGTTTGATTTTGTTAGAAATTCCCTCTAAATTTTTAATACATTGTTCTTAATGGAATTTCTTAGTGCAATGTAGCCTGATTGGGGCCACTTAGAAAAGCCCGCCGGATCGCAGGCTTAGTATCGCTGGCCTAGAACTCTATTTGTATCCGTTTTCCAAATTAGTTTCATATTGTGATGGTTGTCAAGTTAAAAATTACATTTCATATCCTCAAGACAAAATCGCGTTTACTACAATGGAAATTCATAACCAAAAGAACATTATTAAATGTAAGTAAAAAAAATGATGATGAGCTAATAAGCAAGGAAATTAAAAGCCTTAATAAGCAAACTTGAATTAAAAATAAAATATTCTTTTCGGTTACTTAGTTCTTTAAGAAGTGTACCGAATGTTTAAGCTTTAAATCTTTTCCTAATATGCATATTATTTCAATTAGCAGGGTGCTCTCCCTCTCAACATTGGGGAGGAAAAACGAGCCAAATCGTACTGTCACCTGCATGATGCTCAATGCTACGGCTAACGACAGGAGTGCAACCTAGCCCTTTGCCATGATGAATTTCGTGGGCCTCGATCTGTCTCAACCCATCAGGTGGGCGTCATCATACGTTATCAATTAGCTGTTTATTCTTTCTTTATTTTTAAGTTTAAGTCAGAACGGCTGTGAAAGATTTGAACCTTGTTTTCATTCATCGTCAATTAACATCACGTTTAGGAGCAATACAAGAACAATTAGCAATGAAACTCATTACTGTGGGCCTCGATCAAATGACAAGGATGACGCTTAAGCTAGTACCCAGCTCTCCTAGCTTCCTCACCACGATTACCTGAGAACTTTGAGCTTCAACAGATGTGACGAGCATCAGTTTCCTCTATAGGGGGATCTTCGTGCATTAGTAGCTCGAAAGAATTAAAATTATGAATTTTCTTCAAAATCTAACTCATCTCTTTTTTTAAAAATTTAAATTACATTTTTTTTCTTTAAAAAACTTGTTAGGGTAGAAATCTATCACCTCCTCCCCCTCCCCGTGCCTCAAGGGTCGATATTTGAGTTACTTTTTACTTACGATTTATACGACAACGAGTCGGGTTTTTCGTTAGCACCGGATGCGCACACGCAAGGTTTATTTAAAAATTTTAAGTTCTTATTTCAATAAAGTTCGTGGGCTTCCTTAAAAAACTTTAATATATAAGCTAGGGATTTTTTTAATTATTTTTTTTAAAATTAGGAACAGATTTTTTATTATTATTATTATTATTATTTACATGAAACATGGCCGTTTGACATAGATATTCCGAAACACTGAAAGAAAATTGCTAAAAGCCTTACAAAAAAAGTTATACATTTTTATTCGTAATTTATCTTTTTTCTGTCATTTTGATTTGCGAACTACACTCACTTACACTCCCTCCCTCTATCAGCCATCTTTCAAAAGCCGACATCTTCTACCTGCAGGAAAAATTCATACGAGCAAATTCGGATCTTCTACAACGTACGCCAAACTACGCTTCCTTGCCGTCACGTGTTTACGCACAAATTTACGTATTAAGCTTATTTTTCAGGTGATCAACTCGAAAAGGAGTTATAACAAGGGTGTAGCTACCCCCGTATCAATGATACGGGGCCCCACTACCTGTAAGAAAAAATCGTAATACTTTATCGATAGTCCCCTTAATAGAGTTCCTATTTCCAAAAAGAGGCCCCCAAAGAATTTTTGATACAGGGCCCACTCAGGATAAGGTACATCAGTAAGTAATAAGAAACAATGAAATTATATTTTTCAGTAAATGGGCTGAAAAAGACCTTACTTTCTTTTACTTCAAAAAGATGCACAATTTTCCAGTAGACTTTGTCTTTATTCGAAGCACAGGAATTTTCCAAGGGGGAAGGGGTCAAAAATCCACCTTTCTCAGCACGCCACGAAACATATTGTTCTAATTTGTCTATTGTCGGGAACAAAAAACAGTAAAAAATAAATTATAGAATGTAACAACTACATTTAAACTCTACCTTCCCTTGACCATTAGCGACAGCCAGGGGACACCACTTGTTCTTTTGAGAAGCGGGAACTACTTCTTCCCCCTCGGCTGCACTGGATCGACCCCGAAGAAAGATGTGTACAAGTGGAGTCAGGGAATGCCTGTTTCCCTCCTTTTAGTCCTTAAGTTATTTTCTGTAACTATAATTGATGTGTGTTTATTTAAGTGACCCCTTGTGTTGTGAAACGTAAGAACGTTAAATAATATTTGTTCCTGTTATATAGCCTTCTTTATTCAGTACAACGAAGACACGACATGGGGGATTGTCATAAAAATAAACAATTAGCATTAATTAATATAAAATATTAATAACAAATAATAAGATTAAGCATTTATTCGAAAGATAATAATCATTTTAAAAAATCTAGGCCGATGGATGGCGGGGGTTCCGTCTCGTGGACATCCCCTTTCCCCATCCCCCCATCCCCTTAAGAGAACAACATTTAATCGAAAATGTAATTCGCGAACAAACAACACTACTCACGGTCTGAGTGAGAGAGAGAAGCGGATTACTACACTTCTGGGAAACTCCAATAAAAATGAATGTAAAATGTCAACAATCTAAATTCTTCAGCCGCAGCTGCGAGTACGTGAGTCAGTAGTTTAGAAAAATCTCGCCTTCTGTTGGCTCAGTCGCTGCACTACAACTGCAGGTGCTTGAGGCGGCCGCAGCAGCAACCACTACCGCGCATGTCCCACACTTTATGTAGAAAAGTCTCTTTCTTTTAGAATATTTTTGTTATGAATCAGTCCGCTAAACTGAGTAACAGTGTTATATAAAGAGTGTTTTTTTTCCAGGTATAGAAGTTTAAGTTGGCATTACTTTCCAAGATGGCGACCGATTTAACAGCTGTCAAGTGATTTATTCTCAGTTTGGTTTGGCAATTCATCAAAACGATCATCAAGCAAGGCGTGGATTCGTCTAATGGGCCCAAGACGAGATTGCCGTTGTTCCCGATTTTCATAAGCGAATTTGGTTTAGTGACGAAGCGCACTTCTGGTTGAATGGCTACGTCAACGAACAAAACTGCCGCATTTGGAGTGAAGCTAATCCACAAGTGTATGTCGAAACACCGTTACATCCAGAAAAACTGACTGTTTGGTGCGCTTTATGGGCTGGTGGAATCCTTCTTCAAAAACGATGAAGGCCACAACGTTACAGTCAATGGTGATCGGTATAGAGCCATGATTACTAACTTTTTCATTCCTAATTGAACAATCATGATGTCCAGGAGCTGTGGTTCCAACAAGACGGCGCAACATGTCACACAGCTCGTGCCACAATCGATTTATTGAAAGACACGTTTGGTGACCGCTTAATTTCACGTTTTGGACCTGTGAATTGGCCTCCAAGATCTTGTGATTTAACACCGCTAGACTATTTTCTGTGGGGCTATGTAGAGTCATTGGTCTATGCGGATAAGCCACAAACGCTTGACCATTTGGAAGACAACATTCGCCGTGTTATTGCCGATATACGGCCACAAATGTTGGAAAAAGTCATCGAAAATTGAACGTCCAGATTGGACTACATCCGAGCCAGCCGTGGCAGTCCTATGCCAGAAATCCTATTTAAAATGTAATGCCACAAGATTATCTTTCGAATAAAAAAAAATCATGTCAATCGAATAATACATCGCTGTTTTACTGCAATTTAAAGTTCTATACCTCCTAAAAAAAACACCCTTTATTAACAAGATCTTGGTCTTAGGAATCAAGACTGTTCTTAACATTTCATTTTTAGGGCGGCAACCTTGCCCTGTATTTACTTTTATCACTGGACTGAAAAAAAAAGAGAAAATAGTTTGTGAAGAATTTGATTTCCTGACTTAATAATATCTAAAAATGTAAAACCTCAATAGTATAAGAATAACAAAAATCTACAAACGCAGAAGCAAGACTAAACCAAAAAGGCATGAAAAAACATCTAAATTTAATACTAGGCAAATTTATCAATAAAAATCCTCCTAAATGACCGCAATATGTATGCATACAGAATAACTTTTTTTTAACAAAAAAAAAATAATAATACTTTTAAAAATCCATTTTAAATTTTGCTTTCACAGCAGAAACCATATAAAAGGTTACAAAATATCTTACTCGGGAAGAAAGACATAAATAATTTAAAAATTAGAGTCTCGCAAAATTTTTAAAAAATATACCAAGTAAAATAACCGTTGGCAGCATCTAAGCAAACTAGGGAACAAATGTGAGTATGGAGAAATAAGAAATTAAAAAATACATAGGGGGAAAAAACATAATAACCCAATTATTGAATTGAATATATATCAAACTTATGTATTACACATGTAGGAATATATCATTCATTTCCGCAACTTCAGCAATGATACAATGCCTCACACACACAGAGTTCTTCACATAAAATCTATCATTCATTTCATAACTGTAAAATAAATTTAAAAAATCCCACAAAGTAAGTTAATCAGATAGCGATGATCTTAACAACAACTAATGGAGTTTTTAATATATAAATAATTTAGCAAGAAAATTATTTAAGTTGTGAATTATTAAGAACAATATAAATGAAATATTACTATTACTATTCCAAGAAGGTACTTTAAAAATATTAAAATCTAAAATGCTTTTTCTTTTATCGAAAGTATTACTACTTCATTTATTATCCATAATATGCAAGCTTTTATTAAGGTAAACTGTAGTAAATGAACTATAGTTTGTTTTGATGAGTTTCAAATGATTAGGATACACACATGTTTGCCCCTGTAGCTTGGGGGTCTCGTATCATTGATACGGCGGTAGCTTCTGATATAAATTATCGTAACTATTTCTAAAAAGTTCATCTTATGGTAGGCCTTTAAATTGTTTATACAGATTACAGAGCTATATATTGAATTCAAATAAATCCTTAAAATCATAACTACGTAAAAATTAAAATTATCTTTTAACTTTTTTTTTTTTTACTATTTTCAATAACAGCTTTATCACCAAGATAATATAAGCCATTTTACAAAATACTATTATGTAAAATGTTTCTATTAATTTTCTACAAGTAGCGATGCAAGTTTTAAAACCATTGGCAAACTGTACGCAATTTATAGGGTTGTTTGTAAATGTATATAGATATATGAACGTATATAAATGTATATCCACAGAAACTGACAAAAAGGCAACGGTTTGATTACACTTATATTTTTCATGGAACATCTTAAAATAAATTAAGGAAAGAATTCCCCAGTTTTTTGGGGGGAAATTATTCGAAATCAAATATGTATTCTGAGATTAGTCTATTATTTACTTTTAAATGAAATCTTTAAATAAATTTACATTTTTTTCGTGTTCCAATCCATCCAGACGATTTTTCATTGAACAAATTAATATTTTATGTGGAATATTAAGAATATTGAGAATTTTAATTAAAATAGAATATAATTTTAGAGTTTCTAGAACACTAGAGAGGCTTTTTTTCTTTTTTTTGTGTGGAATTTAGTGAATTTGCATCCAGTTCGTTTCCTTTCATAATCGAATCAGAGACCTAATTGTTTTTTTTTGTCCTACAAAATATAAAATATAATATTTTTCTTCCACAAAAATATTTTTTCAAAATATGAATGAAATAAAAATTTCTCGTTCCTTTTCAATCGTTAGTTAAAAGTTATATCTAAGTTTGAAAAAAAGCGTTGTTTCCGCGCATGCGTAACGTATCATTGAAAGCTGTCCTTGAAGTGTGTCTGAGATAAGCCTAGCAGATAGTGAGAAGTTCACTAACGAATGAATGAATGAATGAAAGCTCAGTTAGGGTCTCCAGTTCGTTATTTGTTCAATGACGGTTGTAAAGTTATATCTTTTCTAAGAACGAGCACCTTTTCTCTCAATGAAAGCTACCACTACACAGTCGTTTTTCCAGAAATTGGTTTCGAAATTGTAAAAACGACATAGTGAGAGTTTATTCATACACGCTCGTAAATTATTCTCTTTTTTTTTTTTATTACGAATTAATCGTGCCAATTAATTATGCATAAAAAAACTACTTTTTTTACTTACTCTGAGGCATCCTCCTTTTGACCGTGGTTTTGTCCTTTCGCTCAATTTTAAGAAGGCCTAATTGTCATTATTACTTATTATAATTAGTTGTATTTTGTCTTTTTCTTAAAAAAATGATGCTTGTTTTTAATTACAAGCGTATTCTTGGTGAATTAAAATATGGAATTTATTACGTCACAACTATTGAAAATTATTTACAAAATGATACATTAAAGTTATTAAAATTAATTAGATTGTTAGAGTCCACTATTTTGTGAGAGGAGGTTTCGTTGGTTACCGCTCCCGTGCAAGTTCAAAGCATCTCTCCTCTCTCATCTTCCGGTCGGGTCGCTAGATTCCTCGGGGGGTCAAACAGGGGTTGCGCTGGATCGGAAATTGCACGTGTGGGCGTCGAATCTACAAAGAAACCGACACCAGATGTTGTTGTTGTTTTCGAGACGTGACGTTACAGCTCTCGCCCTCTCTTATGGAACTTTTCCGTTGAGAAAAGTTTAATGGGATGACGATGAGACAACTGACAGATTACCGACACATCCCTTCATCAAGCACCACTATATTTCTGAGCTGCAATTTTAATTACTAAAGAAAACGCTGAACTAAATTTGGAATTACTTATTTCTAGTGAGTGAGTGTTCTTGCTAGGGAACTTACACAAATCTATATCACGAAATAGCAATGTAATCAATGTAAGAAAACATACTATACATTAAATAAAAATACAAACACTCCTATCACAATGCCTAGTATCAATTATACTAACATGTTATATCAAATGCTAGTGTAAGACCTTGCACATAAAATATTCTTCGCCACAATACTTAAATAAAATTATACTAACGACATGTTGATATGATATGCGAAGTGTACAACCTTACACACAAAATATTTTTCACAATATGTCTCTTGCGTAACCTAAATACTCATGTATATTTTAAAACCCTGTACACAAAATTAAGCATATTAATACATTTGCTTTTCATGGCTTTATCTTTTGACACGCATCGCCATTCGATATGATATACAGTACTAGTAAATAAATAAAATTTAATACAATTATTAACCTTTAACTAAAAAAACATAAGCAACAATTATTATTCATGAGCAAGAGAACATTATTAACAATCCCTAATTATCTATCACCGATCTGCTGAGACTATCTGCATTTTTGTGACTTTTACCCGACCGATGTACAATTCTAAAATTATATGGTTGCAAAGCCAAAGCCCATCGCATCAATCTAGGGTTAGAACTAACATTTCTATTCAACCACACCAACGGGTTGTGATCGGTCATAACTAAAAATGAATTTCCATCTAAGTAATAATGTAACCTTTTAATTGCGAAAACAATACTAGCACATTCCTTCTCCGTCGTACAATAACGCTTCTCTACCTCTGAAAATTTCTTACTCAGGTAAAGGATTGGATGCTCCTCACCTTGTTCAGTTAATTGGGTTAAAACTGCTCCCATACCTGCGTTCGAAGCGTCCGTTTGAACAATGAATTCTCGTTCAAAATTTGGCGCGTACAAGACGGGCTTATCAATTAGTTTCCCTTTTAGTTCTCGAAATGCGTTTTCACACTCGGTCGTCCACTTAATTTCTCCCTTCTTTGCTCTTCCCTTCAACGCATCCGTCAACGGAGCAGCAATTACCGAGAACAGATTTATATATTTTTGGTAATAACCCGCTATACCTAAGAAAGCACGTATTTGGGTTTTCGTGCGAGGGGTAGGGAACTCTAGAACAGCCTGAACTTTGATCTCGGAAGGAGTGCGAAAACCCTGACCCACAATGTGACCCAAAAATTTGACATTTTGTTGCGCAAACTTACACTTTGAAGGTTTTATCGTTAACTTAGCTCTCTTTATTCTCTGCAGAACCGTTTCCATATGTTTAATATGCGACTCCCAAGTATCTGAGAAAATTGCGATATCGTCTAGATACGGGACAACGAAATCCTCTAGTCCGTTAAGTAATTCAGCCATGAGTTTACTAAAGAAATATGGAGCATTCTTTAATCCGAAACTCATCCTTAGGGGTCGGTATGTACCAAAGCTAGTACAGAAGGCTGCGTATCGCTGTGCTGTTTTACTCAAAGGTATTTGCCAATATCCTTTAGATAAGTCAAAGACGGTAATAAATTTAGCCGCCGATACTTTTTCTACGCGTTCTTCGATATTCGGAAGAGGAAAATATTCCGTTCTAATGATCCCGTTTAATTTCCTGTAATCTATACATGGACGAGGTTCTTTCCCAGCTATCTCAACTAAAATCATAGGAGACATGTAATCCGATTCTCCTACCTCAATGATTCCTAATTTTAACATTCGGTTAATTTCGTTTTTTAAGATTTCATTTTGTCGGTGCGACATTCGATAGGGCTTCGTCCTAACTGGTTGATCGCTAACTAACTGGATTTCGTGTTCAACCAGATTAGTTAAACCGGGATTGTTTGAAAAACATTTAGAGTATTTATTTAATAATTCGCGCAGTCGATCCATTTGTTTGTCGTGAAGGTGTTTGTTCAACTCGCTAGCCTGGATTACGTCCTCGAAATCATAAATGAGAGAATTGTTTTCTAAGTATGGGATTTCTAACTCCTGGTCTGCGAGAGAGTTTTTTGTTTCATCATTAATAATTACGTTAACGTGTTCTGGCCTTTTGTAATATGGTTTTAGCATATTTATATGATAGATTTGAGATGTTTCGCGTCTGCCGGGGATTTCGACTAAATAGTTCGTTTCCGAAATTTTATTTAAAATTGTCCCAGGACCTATCCACTGCACTGCTAATTTATTTGCTCTGGATGTAGCTAACACTAGGACTAAATCTCCATCCTTAAATTCACGTTTTACTGCGTTTTTGTCATACCAAGTTTTCCGCTTAACTTGCATTTCCTCCATTTTATTTATAGCTACTTCTTGACATCTTTTTAATCTATTTATTAACTTAAACATATATTCAGTGACGAGATCACCCTCTTCTTCCGGTTCCATCCAATGTTCCATTACTAACGTCTCTGGGGTTCGCAAATTTTTCCCATACACCAACTCTGACGGTGTATACCCTGTACTTTCGTGCGATACAGTTCGTAACGCTAAAAGAATTGACTTCACCACGTTACCTAACTTATCTTCACGATTTTTGACCAATAATTCCTTCTCTAGCGAATAAACCTGATTGGTAACCTGCACTTGACTGGCTGCCTGTTCGTATAAGGGTTTAATCTCCTCGCTATTTTTTTGAGCATTGATTAAATTTTCTCGCGTAACCCTTAGCAGCGCTAATTCCGGAACATATTCCTGGAGTGCAGGTATTAAAATTTCGTCCTCTGCATCCGAAGAAACAATTATAACCTCATCTTCCCCTTTTTTAGCATCACCACTATCTATTCCCCTTTCTTCTCTAGCCGCTTTGACTTGAGACCTTGTTTGGACAGCATTCAATATTTCGACTGGCAGGAAATTATAGCCTAAATTTCCTTTTATTAGCTCGGCCGTTTTATTTCCAAGCAAATATCGACCGTGTTGATTTAAGTGATTTCCACAAACCGCTGCCTTAGTCTGCACCGTTCCAAAGTTTCCGGAAATTTCCACGACCGCCAAAGGTAAACAAACTAATTCTGGGCTTAACGGTTGTTTTACCCAAACATTTTCACCAGAGAAAGAAGAAGGATTTATGTATTTTGCACATACTAAATCTATTGTCGCTCCCGTATCTCTAAGAATGTCTATCTCGTGACCATTCACAGAGCCCTTTGTTGTATATGAATTAAGAAAATCCGGGTTTTCATTTCCTTCAATATTATTGAGAGTTTCCGTCGTTTTGTTTTTTATTAATTTAGGGCAACCGGCTTTTATATGTCCAGGCATATTGCAATGATAACATCTTTGTATCACGCGTTTTTCAAAAGTTCTCTCTCTAGTACTCTCCGGAACAGAAGCTCCTAATCTGGGGGAAGTTTTCCCAAATCTATTTTCTTTTTCCTTGATCCCTGAGTATGTCAAAATTTTATCATTTCTGCCCCACCTATCCATGGGTTTCGAATTTACCTTTCGGACGTCCTCATAATTATCAAAGAGTTCTGCTATTTGAGTAGCTGATTTAAGGTTTGCCCAATTATCTAAAAAATGATCTTTCATACTAGCATTGGCGCGTTTTTTTAATTGATCTACCACCATTAGATCTTTAAGATCTTGAAAGGTATTTATTTCTAAGCCAATCAGCCACTCATCTAGATAATTCGTAATTTCAAAAGTGAAATCCTTCCAGGTGCTATCGGATTTTTTCTGGTGTTGGACAAATTTTTGCCGAAAGACCTCCGGACTTAACTTGAATCTTTTAAGTAATAATTTCTTTACATAATCGTAATTTTCGGCTTGTTCCTCCGGTTCGCGAGCAATAAATTGCACGATCTCTAGGGGTAACAAACCCAATAATTGCCCCACCCACTCTTTCTTTTCTATTGACGCCCTTTTAGCCTGGCGTTCAAAGATCACTAGATATAAACTAATATCTGACTGCTTAGGATCGAAATCTGGGATCAATTTTTTTTAAGTTTAAATTAGAGGTTACAGAACATGCATTTGTAGAATCGTTTGATTCATCGTTTACCCTAAATCCGGATTCTATTTTAAACCTTTCTAAATCAAATTTCAGCTGTAATTCTTTCTCTTTTAATGCCTGCTCCTTTACTAACTCCTCCAATCTCATTTTTTCAGCCCTTTCTAACTTTAATCTCATTTTTTCAGCCCTTTCTAACTCCTCTAATCTCATTTTTTCAGCCCTTTCTAACTCCTCTAATCTCATTTTTTCAGCCCTTTTTTCTCATTTTTCAGCCCTTTCTAACTCTTCCAATCTTTTTTCCGTTTGCAATGATAGTCTCATACAGATTTTTAACAAATTCCTCTTCATAACCTTCACTGTTAGTGATTGCAATTTTTATGCTAGGGACAGTCATATTTAAAGTGGCATTTATTCCTAATTCCTCAGCAAGTTGCAACATGTCTTGCTTTTTCCCTTTACCAAGGAAAGCCATTTTTTAAACAATATCAAATAAATGTCACGCTAAATTTTGCACTATTGTTACTATTCTCTATTAATACAATAACACTGGTCCCATGCATACACAGAAATACACAAAGAAAAACTTAACACTAAAAATAATCAAAATCATTCAAGAGACTTAAAACACAATAAATCTTAAGCTAAAATTGCACACAATGCTTGAAATACAATTACAATTCTCTAGAAACAAAATAACACTGTTCCCATGCAAGAAAAACACTAAGTATTTCAAAATTTCTAAAGAACACTTTAACCAAAATTCCTAATACAATATGCAGTTTGCAACTCAAAAATATAACAGTACTCACCCATTTGAAGTACTCAGCTTGCTGTCAGAAGCAAATTATGTGCACTAGTGGTACGGCTTCCGAAAATCGCTTTTCCTTCGGACACTCTCGCCGTTAACACTGTAGATGTAGATCAGTTTGATCTTCTATGAGCAGGACGCTCCCTTTCTCCGAAGCTGAATTTACTTGCAGCACGGCTTCCGAAAATCGCTTTCCTTCTCGCCGTTAACACTATAGATCAGTTTGATCTTTGAGCCGTTAACTGAACTGAATCGCAGAACGGCTTCGAAAATCGTTTGACACTAGCCGTTAACACTATAGATCAGTTTGATCTTTGAGCAGGACGCTCTTTTCTCCGAAGCTGAATTTACTTGCAGCACGGCTTCCGAAAATCGCTTTCCCTTCGGACACTAGCCGTTAACACTATAGATCAGTTTGATCTTTTATGAGCAGGACGCTCTCTTTCTCCGAAGCTGAATTTACTTGCAGCACGGCTTCCGAAGATCTCTTTTTCTCCCTGCGTTGCGGTCCGTCCGTAAAAATCCAAAATTTTCCTCCTCTCACGGGTCCTGAATGCTAACTTTTTATCCCAAAGCGCTGCCACCAAAACTCTAAGCTGTAACGTTTGAAAGAATAACGGTAGCGTATTCTTGGTGAATTAAAATATGGAATTTATTACGTCACAACTATTGAAAATTATTTACAAAATGATACATTAAAGTTATTAAAATTAATTAGATTGTTAGAGTCCACTATTTTGTGAGAGGAGGTTTCGTTGGTTACCGCTCCCGTGCAAGTTCAAAGCATCTCTCCTCTCTCATCTTCCGGTCGGGTCGCTAGATTCCTCTGGGGGGTCAAACAGGGGTTGCGCTGGATCGGAAATTGCACGTGTGGGCGTCGAATCTACAAAGAAACCGACACCAGATGTTGTTGTTCCACGCAAACAACACATTCAGCATCTAGACTGGATCAGAAAAGGTGAACTGTCACCGACCGTCCCCCATCCTGATTTATTGCCTCGGCAATCCCCTCCCCCCATCCTTCGCCTTCATCCCATCGAACCCGCTGGCGCGTCTGCTTCGTTGAACCGCCTGGCTTGGGGCTACTTCGTGGCTTGCCTGGTCACGAGTTCGATCCCAGTACCACTAAAGACCCGCCGTGTAGGGCAGCGATGCACGTTAAATCTGTCGAGAGCTGAAACGTCCTCCCGTTGGTGTGGTGTGGTAGTTAGGAGAGGGGGGTGCCAGCTCAGGTGTCGTCCACGTCACTTGACCATGGTTCAAAATTACGTGGTCCGTCGCCAAAAGCCCTCGTGTAGCTGAACAGTGCGACGTTAATATTAAATCAATCAATCAATTGGGGCTACTTCATCTCTCCCTGCTTGTGCGGGAGAGTTCAGATCTGTATATTGTTCTCTTTCATGGTTTTTCTTTTTCACCCAATCTACTGGGTAAAAGCGCCTGTGGCGCGATCACCCGAGAATATCTAGTTTTAGTTTAGGAGAGGAACTTCTATTCGTCTTCTTGATCTCCATAAGTGGACTGATTTTTCCGCTCTTGAAATTTTTGTGTTTGCGGGGTCAACCCTAAGGTCCCAAGAACCTTTCCTCGACTTCTGGATTGCCATGAATTGATTGAAACTTTGCTCTCCAAATTTTGAGTTTCCGATCGCAGTCGCGCTCAAGGACATGTGCTGAAGAAGCTTGGGAGCTAAATAACTGTGGCAAATATTGACCTATGAAGTTTGCAGTCAGCGGTGCTATGGGTGGGCATACTTGAAATGATCTATGAACAAGAACTGCTAAAGGCTGTATTCTTTATTATTGTAATATTGAAATAATAATTATTAATTATTTAATGCAGAACTAAAATGTCTTTAGGCAATTAGCTGCGTAACTATTAATGCTACCCTTCCCGATATCGTAATAGAAACTCTTTGCCAATAGGCCACATATCATGAATCAAAAACTTACTTATATCAGCTGAAATATAGGGTAAAATACCACGCGCAAAACATGTAATTTATTCGTCACTTCGATAATTTTGATTCGTGTTGTTAAATTGAAACTATCAGTTTGAGTGCATTGTTTTAATGGTAATATGATAAAAGATTCTCCTTAAATAGTTATAGTAAGGTGTGGTTCCATTAAACAAAAGAAAAAAAATCTGTTTATAGAATCTTGAAACCTGTCGGGGATTAGAACCGCGACATATGGATTCGTAAACACGTAAGTCTGAAGATTTTGCTTGCTGCGTCAAGTGAGTCTGGCGATTTTTGATTGCTCTTTTTGCGGATAGATGGCGCCCCGACACATGATAAGGTTTTGAATTTTTCTTTTCAGCCAAGGTAACCAATGTCGGAGATTAGATCCCGGGACCTATGGATTCGTGAGCACGTAACATTCCACTAGACAAAAACGATCACTCCTATATTGAGGCTGTTACTGGCTTATTTAGATACCGCCAGATAACAATTTTTTTCTTAATATGTAATTTTGATGTTTGTTCTAAACTCTTTTAGTAGTTATTTTATAATTAAAAAAAAGAGGACTCGTACTTTATTGATTTGAAACTACGCAACAGTTAAAAATATTACAAATTTATTTAGCAATAAAAAATAACACGCAGTTTAGAAGTTTACAAAGGATTCACGGAGATGAGTGACAGTTATATAAGCGTTGCACTGTAAAGTAACACGAGGGCTACATTAGCGACGGATCTCGTTATTTTGAATCTCTGTCAAGGGACGAGGACGAAACCTTAGCTGGCATCTCCCTCCCCTAACTACCACATCACACAAACAGGAAGTCATTGAACCTCGACAGATTTAATGTGCATTTGTCCCCTGTACACGATGGGTCAATGGAAGGATGAGCCTCGACCGAGCGTCAGGACCCTCTACAGGGCGGATATTCAGTAGCACCGGGACTCAAACCCGTGACATTTTGACCGTGAGAGCGTAATTCACATGAGAAAAAATGATTACATTTTGGTCTTAATCTTTCATTCCGAATTGTTGCTGTTGTGTTCATTCAGAACTCAGTAGATTGAATTCAAAGATAAATTGCTTATAAACTAAAATTAAATTTACATGAAGAGTTAAGAAATAATTTTGAAAATTCTCATCTTAATAAATTGGGAAATTCTTTTTAGTGCAAATAAGAGAAAAAAATTTATTCCTAACTCAAAATCTATTTATATATAGAAATATATTTAAAAAAAATTTTAGAGCAAAAGCATTATAGTCTCTACTGGTATCAAGTAACGGATCAAATGAAATGCAAAAATACATGCGGTGTGTTTCAGGATGAAAATTTGATTTTGTCATTTTATTATATAAACCTGATTTGTGATTTCATTCAAAAATGAAATGCAATTTTCCTCCTTTTCTTTTTCACTCTACTTTTAAGGACATGCCCGTTTAAAAAAATTTCTTCCTGAGTAACTGTGAAGTATGAAAACGTTACCAATGGTAAAAGCGTCCACTTGTAACAAAAATAACCTTGAAAAGAATAAAATTCTTACTCAACCACGTGGAACGTGGCATGAAAGGAATAATTTCAGCAGCTGCGAAAAAGTCGAAGAATTTCGGAGTTGACGCCCTGTTTGTAAATCCTACAGAATGAATGCGAATGCAAAATTCTATTTTGGAGCAAAAATAAATATATAAAATATTATTTTAAAACTGTAATTTGTGTTACTTAAATCTAAAGAGGCGAAAAAGAAAAGAACATTTTTACTGACGATTTTTTTGTAGCCTTGTTTGTCGAGTATTCATGGTAACAAATTCGCGTCCGGCGTTTTTTACTTCCTTCGAATTGCTGCTACTGACCTATTGATACTACTGATAACTCACCATTTTGAGGAAATAATGCACGTTAAATCGGTTAAGGCTCTGAGTCCCCACATTGGGGTGGTGTGGAAGTTTGGAGAGTGGAGTATCAACTCATGTGTCGTCCTCGTCTTTTGACCGTAGTCCGTTGTCAATAGCCTTCGTATTGCTTCGATCTGCGCGATTTTTTTTCCTCATTTGTATGAACAACTGGTTGTTTAAAATTGTACTTTTTGCTTTTTCCTGGAAATCCATCTTCATGTAACAGAATCGAAAATTTGGGACATTTTTCAAATAATTCCATTACTGATACTGTTGTTGCTTTTTTTAAAAATTTATTTTTAAGTGACAGTAGATACCAACATTGTTTTTGTAAAAAGACAGGTCGTAGGCGTCAAAATTGGGATTAAAGGAAGGGTAAAATTACAAAAAATATTTATTTATTCGAATAAAACAAAGCCAGAGCGCTTCTTTCTTTAAAAATGAAATAAACAAAAATAATGTGAGATAAAAAAATCAGTTTTGATAGACTCTCTGAAAAATTTTTCTGAGTATCTTTATAAATTTACAGAATTAAAGGGAGGGTGGGTAGGTTACTGATTATTTCGATCGATTGTTTTATTGATGCCCCACTTTGAAGAGAAGCGAGGGCTATTGGTGACAGACAGGAACGAGAATGGCATTTGAGCTGGCATTCCGCTCTCCTCTACCAGTAGGTCACTGCGGAATCTAAATAAACCAGTAATAGCCACCACGCGATGACGATCGTTTTCGGAAGGAAGGTGCCTGGCTCTAATCTTCTTACATTGGTGACCTTGTCTGAATTAAGAAAACGCAACTTTCTGAACTGTCGTGGCGCCATCTACTACAAGCAAGAAAAATAAAATAAAATAAATATAAAATAATAATAATAAATAATAAAAGAAGAAAAATAAATAAAAATGTATAAATAAAAATAAAATAAAAAAATACACTCTCCCGTAACAAATGAACGAAAAAAATCGTTCGCCTATCCACCGACTCACTGTCGGGAGAGTATAGTAGCGGTATCTAAATAAACCAGTAATAGCCATCACGCGATGACGATCGTTTTGGCGTGATGGCTAAGATACTTATTTTCGGAATGGAAGGTGCCATGTTCTAATCTTCCTTCAAAGACGTGGTACACTGTTGTAATTGATCCAATTAATACCTATGGTGCAGGGGTATAGGGTAGCGCATTCACTTCCAATAAAATAATCAAGAAGAAATCAATAGAGCGTATTTATATGTTTAAAACTACTAAAGCGTGTCATACTTATTACTCATGCTCATAATAGGTATTCCACCAAAAAATTCACTTCATAATCAAAAGCATTCATCTTGAATATCAGATCTGGAATCGACGTAATAACAGTTATTTTGGAAACATCCCTTCACACAATATCGAATGCAATATTTTTCTACGTAATATATCAGTCCTATCCACAAATTAATTTTTTACTTGATAGAAACAACCAGGGTGAATTCTTGAAACTGGTTTAAAAATAACACCGATAAAAAACGAATTTTTTCAACATGCACTTTTGGATTCGTTTTTTTTTTTCAAACTTCGCACTTTGCGTAACATAATATTTTTATACCTTAAAATTTGAGTCTTTAAATAATACATTTTAATTCATCTTCATTAAATTTAATTAAATGATCATTTACACATATTTTCATCAAAAAGAATCGTGTATAGAAAATTTCAGCTCAAGTGAACTCTTGAAAATTTGACAATTTGACTCAGAAGAAGCCATCTTATTGAACTGGGAGAGTTTTTAGATTCATTCTAACACTGAGAGACCTACGAGTCCAAAATACGAATCCACCCTTACCAGTGGCGCACACAAGAATTTTTCGGGAGGGGGGAGGCGTCGAAGGTTGAAAGCCCACCATTCTCGTATTATACTCCAATACGCCCCCCAATATATTCTTTTGATTTTGTCGATTGTCGGGTGTGAGTGAGTGAGTGAAGATTAATGTCGCACTGATCAGCTGCACGAGGGCTTTTGGCGACGGACCACGTAATTTTGAACCATGGTCAAGTGACGTGGACGACACCTGAGCTGGCACCCCCTCTCCTAACTACCACACCACACCCTCGGGAGGACGTTTCAGCTCTCGACAGATTTAGCGTGCATCGCTTCCCTACACGGCGGGTCTTTAGTGGTACTGGGCTCGAACTCGTGACAAAGCCAGCCACGATCCGATGCCTATACCACTCGGCTACCGCGGCCACGTCGATTGTCGGGAAGAAATAATAGTAAAAAATAAATTATTGAACAAGTAAATAGCATTAATTAATAAAATCGATTAGAAAAACATATACTGGTATTATATACCCAGAATTATATCAATCGAAAAAAAAAGAAAAGAAAACAAGAGCAATAGAGGGGGGAGTGTTGGGGTGTGGAACAAATTATCACCTTCCTCAGCCCCCAATAAATTATGGTTTAGCTCTTAAGCTAACAATTTATCTGGAGTTAAATTTCTAGGAATAACGAAAGATATCTCCCCGACAGAAATCACACACACACATAATAATCCCCCCCCAATTTTTTCTTTTACTGAAAAAAGGGGGGGGGGTATAAAATGAATCATTTTTCTACCGGTAATGATTCATTTATTTAAAACTGAAGGAAAAATTAAGAGGAAAAAGTATTAACAGGAAATGGTGGCGTTATTTAAATAAATGTATTACCTAATTTTTCAGACTATATATATATATAATTTCGTTCTGTTTCTTTTATTTATTTATTTATTTGTACTTTTTTTTTCAATCTTTGATTTTATTCTAACTGGCATTAGAATTGGAGATTTTCGTTGTTCCACAATGTCTTTGCAAGCAGACTCGAATGGTACTTTTTACTTTCTGACTGTATATTTTTTTAGCTTTGTATATTTTTTATTCTAGTGTATTATTTTAAAACGCGGGTATAACAACGAGTCTTTGTGCCACTGAAGTCCCGCCTTGTAGAGAGGACCCCTAAAGAGAGAAGACCCCTAAGAGAGGACCGAAGCCCGTTAATGCTCAATGTCTTCCCGTTTGTGTGGTGGGGGTGTCAGCTCAGGTACCGTTCTCGTCACTTGACCGAGGTTCAGAATTACCAGGCCCGTCACTAATAGTCCCCGTGTGGCTTTAGAGCGCGATGTTAATAAACATACTAAGTCTCCCTATTTTCTTCATTAATAAAAATGGTTATTAAAAAAATTTTAATTCGTTTTTTTCATTGAATTTATATTTATATAATGTGTCAATCACACACGAGTAACGTTGCTGTTTACGACATGGTTTTAAGTGCAATATTTTAAGTAAAACGAGTAATATATATCTATATGTATATAGGGGAAGGTTGAGGTCTCGCAAAACACTGCTTAACCCTGTTTCACTGTCCTAAGCAAGTGACAGCTCGGGAAACCATGATAGTTTTTTCCACTCTAGCTATATTTCTCTTTTTTGGTTTGTAATGGTTCCATGTTCTTGGTTCTCTTTCGGTTTGTTCTTAAGATGTTTTTAGTATTTATTAGTCTTCTTTAAATTTATTTACTGCTATATATATATATATATATGTGTGGCATCCAGGAAATCCAGTCGTTCTCGTCATCTAGCCACGCAGTCTTCGCGCGCAGGCGCAGCAAATCTAAACCAAAACTGAAACCTGTAGACTTTTAAGAAAAGAGAGAAAGAGCAGAGAAAGACGCAGGTGCGCGAGCAGGCGTTACCGTCATCGCATCATGTAAACCTATCTGTTAGAATAGCTACCTTTTTTAATTAATTTTTGTTAGTTTTTTAAAATAAATGTGAAGAAAGACAAACGTCTTGGACCCCTTGTTGTCTCCCACAAATTATGGAGGCTCGGCCGCGATCGATAAAATTTCGATTTGAACCAAAGTTTGGACAGTGAACTAAAGCAGCGTCCGTGAAGGAGACGCGCCGCCATTTTTTGGAAACTTCGTTCAACCTGTGTAGAGGTTGAATTTTTAAACTTCGTTCCGCCTGTGTAGAGGTTGGAACCATCGACGAAAATTCCGCCTGTGTAGAGGCCGGAACTATATTACCTGCGAAGAGGTGAAATCAGTGGAATCAACGTTTTTCTTCAATTATTGGATACATCGTACGTGCGAGCAACAAGGGAGCTAGAAAAAAAAGGTAGGATCTTTCCATATTTTTTCTAAAATGTATAAAAACGCTCTTAAAGAGGATCTCATAAGAATTGTTGAGGATCTAGACGGTACTGTGGAGAGTACGGACACCATAGCTAAACTAAAGACTAAAATTGAGAACAGTAGTACATTTGAAAGTGATCCAGATTTCGTTAAAACTTTAATTAAAAACTGTATAGATGAGAGGGTATCACGAAACGAAAGGGATTTAGAAAAACAGAAAATTGAGCTAGCGAAACTTCAGTTAGCACAATTAGAAAAAGAAATCGAACTTCAAACGGCTAAAAATGAAGCATTAAGTTTAAATCTCTCCTACAGTTAAAGTCGAAGAGAAACAGTTCGAAACAAACATAGAAAATATGATCAAAAGCATTAAAACTTTATCTCTTCCTGTTCCACCAGATCTGAAAATTTTAATCTGTTCTTCCAATCATTAGAACGCGCATTTTTAACCAAGAAAATAAATGACGAATATAAATCTGAAATTTTAATAAATCTTCTGGGTGAAAGAGCTCATAATGTCTTACTGTACATTAAAAAGGAGGAATTAAATGACTATGAAAAACTAAAATCTATAGTACTCAGAGAATTCCAATTAACCCCTCGCGAGTGTTTAAACTCATTTAAAAATGCTGTAAAATCATCAGGCGAGACATACATCCAATTTGCTGCAAGATTGACGGCAAACTTCCAATATTATTGTTCGTTAAGAAAAGTTAATTCCTTTGAATCTCTATGTGATCTTTTAATTTCTGATAAATTATTTGAAACTTTAAATAAGGAAACCGCAACTCATATTGGCATTCGAGAAGCAGAAGATTGGTTTAGGCCTATTGATTTAGCTAAAGAGTGTGATATTTATATTTCAACTAGAAGCGGATCACGTAAGGAAATTCCTATTGCTTGTGGATATACCGAAGACCCCTTTAAAAATAGACCACGAACCTTTAAACCAGAGATTAAAGAGAACTATCCCCAATATCTTGAAAGACAAAATAAAAATTGCTGTATATGCGGTGATTCATCTCATTACGCAAGAGACTGTGAGAAGCGTTTTAAGCCTAAAGAATCTAACAGCCATATCCATAATAGAAAAAACGCGAATACTTTGAAAGTCGAGAGCGAAAAACAAAATAGCGATGAGTTCGCACAACTCCAATATGTAAACATTTTTGTGGAAAATCAGCCCGTAACAGCCTTGATTGATTCAGGTTGCCAGATCCCAGTTTTAAATTCCTCACTAATTAGAGTGCACAAACTTTCCGAAGAAATCATAACATTAAGCTCGTGTTTTGGCGAACAGCGAATGGTAGAAGTTAAACCCATAAATATTTCTCTTAATCAACTCTCTCCCGGTTTAAGTGTTCGAACGGCAATATCACCGACCTTGACCGAAGAATTTATTATACATCCCAGTGTATATGCTGAAATAAAGAAACTAGGCCACGCAAAGAGCGATGTTTTATTGAATGAAAGTGAATCCTCTTTAGGTGTTGTTTCTGTTTCAAATGTGATAGAAAACTCTAGTTATGATTTGCCAAATGTTAAAAACTTTAATACTAGAAATGATTTGAGTTCTCTAGTTAAGAATTATAAATGCAATAAAATTAAGAGTACTAAGTTAAAAATGTGTATTAAATTGAAAATGATATTTCTGTGTGTCGGAGAGCCAGACGTTTATCTTGTTCTGATAACCCTTGACTTATGAAGACTAAACATACACGGTTTGCAATGCTCCGGAGAATCTTCCAGCCCTGGCAGTGGAAACGGAGGAAAAAGAGAGATCGTTTTGAACAGACGTCCAGAACTCTAGAGAGGAAAATATCGATGCGTTCAACCAAAGATCAACTTATTAAAAAAGGCGTTCTTATGCCTGATGGATATGATAAAGACCAAGATAGCAAAATAAATGATTCCGTTCATCCTACCGTACTATCGTCATCTCAGAATCATGCCATGCCTGTGAAAAACAATGTTTTCCTGTGGAACCTTCCGGATGTCGAAGAGGTGCCTTCACATGATGGAGAAACTGTCTAGTTCAGAAAAATTATGATATGTTAAATCTTAGTGTATTTCTCGTATACTCCTTGTCTGTTCCGTCTTTTTGTATGTTTCAGATTCTCCTCTGGTCTCGATGAAAAAGGAAAAAAAGGAATACGTACCGCTGCGGACAGCGTACAGTCAGGTTGGCCGGTTGTGGCATCCAGGAAATCCAGTCGTTCTCGTCGTCTAGCCACGCAGTCTTCGCGCGCAGGCGCAGCAAATCTAAACCAAAACTGAAACCTGTGGACTTTTAAGAAAAGAGAAAAAGAGCAAAGAAAGACGGAGGTGCGCGAGCAGGCGTTACCGTCATCGCATCATGTAAACCTATCTGTTAGAATAGCTACCTTTTTTAATTAATTTTTGTTAGTTTTTTTTAAAAATAAATGTGAAGAAAGACAAACGTCTTGGACCCCTTGTTGTCTCCCACATATATATATATATATATATAATTTTAAGTCAATTCCTACTTGATCATCAAAGAAAATTTTTATTTTAGTTAATTATCTTCTTTATAAGCGTAACAACTTGTTACAGGTCTTGGCTACCTCCCCAGCTCGTTTCCTCCAATTCCAACGATACGCAGCAACTCTCTGCCAGTTTTTAAGTCATTTTCAACATCATCTATCCACCTTGTTGGTGGTCTTCCTCTTGTTTGAGATCCCATAGGATTCTTAAATGTGTAAGCTCTGGTCTGGTTGTTTTCAGGGCTTCTCCAGATGTGGCCGAGCCATCTCAACCTGTTACTTCGGATGACTTGAGGTTTTAGTTAATTATATTTAATTAATTAATGAATATTTGAAAAAAACTGTTTTTTTCATCACTACAAGTTTTAAAAGAAATAAATTCGTTAGAAAAACTTACGGGTGCCATCTGTTGTAGCTATTTTAACTTCACCAGAAATAACGCAGAGTAAATTTAAAATGAAAAAATAAAATAAATTATTGAATTGATATTTGAAAAAAAAACTGTATTAACATCAAGTGTAATCTTCCCTACAAGTTTTAAAAAATGTGTTTGAACTTGAGTGGATCAATAAAAAGTATTTTATTAAGGATTGAAAATTTGAACAAGAAAAGAATTGAAAAAGAAAAGAGATTTTTATATCTAAAGTGCTGTGTTCGCTACAGACAAGAAAAGATTTCTTGAGGAGTGTGATTCATTCTTTTAAAGGAAATAGGAAAATAAATTGGTTTTCTTTTATTGAAAGTCAGAGTTGTACAAGAAAATATTCTCAACAGTTTTACTATAAATAATCTTTGACATTTTAGGTCAAGTGCAGTTGACATCGAGAGCCACGCCTCGCATTGTGTACACCGTGACAACAAACAAACTGTGAGATTCTGTTGGTATAGTAACCGACTGTGCAAGAATTTTAATTAGAAAGAGTTGTTAGGATATGTTAGCAGTCTGTTCTTACTTTTGTGCAGCTGCCGTCAGAAACAAAGAAAAAGTTGGTAAAATATTTGTATATGGAAAGATGTTTCATTATTAATTTTAAATTCAAGTTACTAGTAGATTCCGGATTGCAATGGCTGCAGCAAAACTGTTTAAAATGGCACAGAAAATGCTGTAATTGGACCTTGGTAGTCGAGTGGTTACGGTCACGAACTTATGGCTGCCATTAGTTTTGTCCGGTTGTGGCTCCACTCACCGTGTAGAGGGTGTAGCGTCGCCTCGTGAGATGGACGTTTACTAGCATTATTGTCATTTTTGAAGCCCTGGGGTGAAACAGATGTTGAGCCGACTGTTGAACTTTCTTCTTTTTTTTCTCCGACATCCAGAGGCAAATAAAGATTCACCAGATGCTTTTTCTTCACGGTGATCTTTAGAAAAGACACGCTGGCTGGGGATGGCCGTCCATGCATTCATTCCCTCGCACATGTTGACCGGAATGCACTTGTATGGATGAAGCGCAGTGGCGTAGCTAGGCCTTAATGGGCCCAGTATCAAAATTCCTTGCGAGCCCTTTTTTGGAAAAAAGTAAAAGACACTTAGTTGAAAGTGTCAGAATGTTACACATAATGGGGCCCCGTATCATTGATACGGCGGTAGCTACGCCTCTGATGATGTGTCTGTTTTTTGGGAGGAAGAAATACCAAGGAGTGTATTCCCAGTGTTGAAGTGACAGGTCGATTTTATTAGCTTTCATATGGCTTACGAGGCACGATTCGAATGCGCATGCTTGAATTCCCCTCCTCCTTTCTATAGAAGCTGTCAGTCTTTGGTAGACTGTCGATGAGTGAGGAAATGGGAGAGCCATTGGATTTTTCTTTTTGGCAGAATGGGGGGAAAACATGGACAATACTACAGCATTAAATTTTGAGTAAAGCTTAACGGCTTTGAAGAATCCGAAATAACAAGCAAAAAAAGGAGCAGAATTTTGATTTAAGAAAGTATTATGCATAATGCGAAGTACCCATTGCCCGCCATCTCAAACGAGATGTGCTAAAATATATTGTTCCAGACAGTGGCAAAATCGTTAGGGGAAGTGTATGGGGCAATTGAAGTGGAGTTATTTGAAAGAGAGTATCGTATTTAAATACAGTCGAACCACTATATAACGAACCTCTATATTGCGAATTTTTCTATATAGCGAACTTTTTCCTGGAACCTTGAACATTTCACGATTTTCTTCGCAAAATAACCTCTCTATAGCGAAGTGCATTTTCTATATAACGAGCTTTTTCTTTTGGGATTCCATTTTTGTTCTCCCTTTTTTTAAAGTACTTCAGAGAAAGTTTCAAGTTATTCTCTCTCTTTAATGCATTTTATGGTGGTCATAAATGTGGAACTGGTTTTATTAGATCTTAGCTCGCCGAGAGCAATAGAGTTCTGGACGTTTCATTCAAGAAGTGCAACCCTTAACCCCCATAGCCCAGTTCACTAAAAACGTCTTCGATATCCTCTTTCACTCTCAGTGGAGTTGTTCCGTGTCCCCGTGTTCTAATTATAAAAGAATGTATGTTTAATATTACTTGTGTGCTTTAAATTATAAAATGTTCTTAAAATTTATTATTTTGAATATATATATAAAATTATTTTCTTAATTTTGAAAATACAGTGAATTCTTCGACATTCTTTTTTCTTATATTCCTTGCACTCTTTCTTTCTTTTTTGATGGGTAAGATATATAAAATAAAATATATTTATTTACATAAGGTGTGAATAATTACTTTTTTTAATGTACAGTGTATATGAATTTTTAAAATTTGTTTTATGTGGTTTATAAAATGTATATTAAAAGATTAATTTATTTAACGAATTTTCCATAGAACGAACTTTTTTTCGGGATTTGGCGACTTTCAGACTATATATGATTTTAATTTCAAGCAGTAGCGCACACACAAAAGATTTTCAAAAGGGAGGGGGGGAGGTCGAAAGTCTACCATTCTCGTATCATACCTTAATAACGTATTCTTTTGATTTGGTTGATTTTGGGAACAAAAAACAATAAAAAATAAATTATTGAATTAATAACTAGTATTAATTAATAACATAAATGGTTAATTACAAACACTTAATTAAATTTTCCGTATTATATTTTTAGGGTTATCATCAATAGAAAAATTTAAGGGCTATGGGGGCCTGGACCCCCTCTTTCTTGTGTGTTCCGATGATTTGACGTATATATTTACTAGAATAATAACTTTTTTATGCAATATTTTATTATGATAAATCCCGCCTACCACCCAATAATAGATAATAAATAAAAAAAATTAAAACCCTTTTATTTGAGTCGGCATTGTTTTTTAAAAAACGTGAAGAAATTCAAAGTACATACATCAAAAAATTATACCGTTTGAAAAGTTATTAATACTGGACAGTGGCCCACCCAAGGAAGGGGGTCCTAGGGTCCGGCCACCCCCAAAGCCCTTAATTTTTTTCGATTGATTATAGTCCTATGTATATAATACGCAAAATATAATTAATTTTTGTCATTAATATTTAAATTTGTTAATTAATGCCAATTATTCATTCAATAATTAATTTTTGTTTTTGTCCCTGAAAATCGACAAAATCAAAAGAAAATGTTGGGCGGCGTATTGGATCATGATGCGAGAATAGAGACTTCCGACCATGGAACCCCCTCCCCCTCCTTGAAACACTCCTATGTGCGCTAATGATACAGGACGATTTTTTAATGTGAAATAAAAAAAAACGACATTCAAATTTTATACTTTAATTTCAGCGGGAAAAAACAGAGATTAAAATAAATGAACCGAAACATCTTTTTTTTTTTACTATGATATGCGATGAAACAAAATTTAAAAAAGTCTTTATTCATAGAAACTGTATTGCAAAACTCAAATTCCATCTCGAGTTTATCTCAAAAAGATAACTTTCCCATTGAAAACAACAAGAGTACTTTCAACTTAGCGAGGGTGACTAGAGAAAACGGACCACAACCCCTTCCAGAAACGAAATTGTCTTGAGTCAATGGAAGAGTCATAGGAGGGCGATGAGAAAAAAAAGACCTCAGAACTCGAAATACGATGTCCACGCTTTATTTGAAGATAGTGATTTTTATTTCGACACCGAAACCGGTTTGATTTCTTGCTCTGAGAAGTAAAAAAATCATATTCATTTTCATTCACAGTCGCACCTTGTTGCTGCTTCGATACAGGGTTGCTACGTCCAAGATACATTGTACGACGCCGAGTCGACATCTGAGAGCCAACAACGCCAACTTGGTTGTGAATTGGCGAGGTTTCCTTGAAAAGTTTTCCGAGTATGCTCAACAGTTGGGTCAGCGCCGATAACATCTAATTCAATTATGAGGGGGTGGAAAAGGGTACAGACGGAATTTAGGAGCGATATTTGTGTCTGAGAGGAGTGTGTAAAGAACTTGCTCTCACACCCATTTGTTCTGTGTCGAAGTAATTTACAAGTAATAAATAAAAGAAGCCTTTCAAAATCGGAATTTTCTACAGAAACGCAAATAAAGGGGAGTTGATATTTGTAAAGCTTGACGTAAGCACATTGACGCCTTAAGATTTCTTGAGATTCTAGCCCCTATGCCAGGGATGGCGAACCAGTGGCATACGTGCCATTGATGGCACACGACACGATATTTTTGGCACGACAATGATCAAAATGGTTTGCATTTTCAAAATTTCAAAATTCTCTATGAAGTATTGAGGGGTTGGTTCCGGGGCGGCGGGGAGTAGTACGCTTGCTTGTTATCGTCTGGCCTTAGTTACGTCGTAGACTACAACTACTTATGATGTAAAGTTTGTCTACGCATAGCATAGTCAATTTCATTAACATAACTGTATTTTTAAGTTTACCTCTATGTTATATTTACGATTTTTAATTGTTATTTAACATGGCTAGTTCAGCAAAAGAATAAAAAGAGCAAGATAGTAAGTGTAACAGAGAATTTCAAATTTATTGGACCGAGAAACATGGCATTGGTAGCAAAAGCGACAAAGCGGTGTGTGTTTTATGTTCTAGAACAGTGATATTCAGAACATCGTTTGTTAAACGGTATTTTGAAATAAATCACAAACCCTCTTGTCAAAAAAGGTGAACCACAGCAAAAATTGTTAGGCTTACATCGCTTAGAAATCGTTTGGCTGATGACTCAAATTCAGCATGTATTCTTACAATCCTAATATAAGTTATTTGTTATCCAATCAGCAGGAACTGAAGTCACACTAATGTTACTTAAATTTGAATTACACGCATAACTAAAACTTTTATAATTAAACAGTGCAAAAGGTATATTTTTGTAGTAGGTAGAGTTTTGTGTGTGTTGTTAGTATTTTATTATTTTCCCAATAATCACAAGTCAAAATTATTTGACGGCACGTCCATACCTCATTAAACACTTTTTTGGAAAAAATGACACGTTGATCCATAAAGGTTTCTCCAACCCTGCCCTATGCAAAGGTAGATTCCACCAATGCCGATTTAAGCTTGTTTCGGGCCCTGGGCGCAGAAGATCTACAGGCCCCCTCGGCACTGGAGGATCGAAATTTAAACCTAGAAAATCTGGTTAAGTCCAACTTATTCGGGCCCGTCTGGGTCCATACGGGCGTCTGGATGCCTACCTTCAAGCACCCAATGGATAAGCCGGCACTGGATTCCGCCGGGACCCTTTAAATTATGCAGTATACAGCATGCGTTGTCAAATACTCGTATGAATCGTAGCCAGCAACAAATAAATGCGTGTCACTCACAATCTCACAAACCTAGCCACAAACTGACTCGACTAAATGATGGCGTATGGTGGTAGGCTTAGATACGGACGATGGACATGACATACTAATGCAGTTTCGCCACTGTTACCAGTTGGCATATAGTTTGAAATTCCCTGTTTTTCGAAAAATATGTTCAAGAATTAACGATTAACATTATTCGAATCAGGAATCTATTGAGGCTAAGTCGGGAACAAAATGATGGTCCACGCCTCAAAATATCGCTGCATAAAAACAATTCTGGCTACAACTTGTCAAAGATGAGAAGAGGGAGCCGTAATAGTTGCAGGATCAAATAAACTTTAACAAGGAAGAAATTTCATTAATTTTTATTGTAAGAGTTATCTTTTATAAATTCCGAATTTTTACTTAATTAAAATGAAACTCGCAGAAATAAACGCAAAATACGTTAAGGTCATTTCCTTCCCCTTAAATTATAAAATTTGAAATTTCTAGATAAGTTATATAAAGGAACTTAACATCTCTTTAAGTAAATTTGTGTAATGATCGAATTAATACAGTCGAACCTCCGTATTACGCACCTCTATATTGCGAATTTTTCTACACAGCGAACTTTTTCCTGGAACCAAGAACATTTCACGATTTTCTTCGTAAAATATCCTCCCAATAGCGAAGTGTATTTTCTTTATAACGAACTTTTTCTCTTATGAATCAATTTTTTCCTCTCTTTTTTTAAAGTATTTCTGGACATTTCAAATTGTTTTTTCCTTTTAACACATTTTATGGTGGTCATAAATCTTGAACTGGTTTTATTAGGTGACTAATTCACAGTGAGCAATAGAATACTGGGCATTTCATTCGAGAACTGCAACATTTAATCCCCATCGTCCAGTTTACTAGAAACATCTTCCATGTCCCTTTCACCCTCAGTGGAGTTGTTTCGTGTCCCTGCATCCTTGAACTATTCTCCGTTTATTTGTAGTGTTGATCTGTCGAACTAGTAACTTCGTTTCTTGTAGCTCGAAAATGTCAAAACGTATGTGCTTAAGCATCAAAGAAAAAAATAATAATTCTTCAGGAAGTGGATGAAGGTGTCAAGAAATTTTCCTTGTAGTTTTTCTTTCTTTATTTTTGATAGATAAGATACATAAAATAAACATTTTTTTATTTACACAAATGTGTGAATAATAACTTTTTTTAAATATACAGTGTTACTGAATTTTAAATTTGTTTTATGTGGTTTATAAAGAAAATTAAAAGATGAACTTCTATGTAACGAATTTTCATGTAACGAACTTTTTCCCGGGATTTAGCGACTTTGTTACATTGAGGTCCACCTGTATCAAATAAAGATGAAAAAATGCACCTTTAATTTAGTGCACCTTATATGTGGATACTAATTGCCGCGATGTAATTTTTAAACTCAGTTTCCTTCCTATAGGGAGTCACTTAAACTCTGGCGATGCGAAATCGTGCTAGGAATTTAATTTATCTAAGAGCACCCAAACCAAACAGGCACTCTAAGGATTTTTAACATGCTATATAATCATACGATACGGACGCTGTCGATTTCCTACATCATGAAAATTCTTCGACTTGTTCGGGGTCGAACCCAGTAACTGGAAGTACAAGGCCAGCGCCAGACCAAATACGCCTCCTAGCCAGCGTTTATCTAAATTTTTTTCAAAAGGGGAAAAAAGGTGTGTTTGGGAGGGAATAAAACTAAATTGAGGCAGATATTTTAATTTTCATTTTCAACTTTTTTAAAAATCATGAAGGTTATCAACACCTTAATACTTAAGAGTTTTGTTTGTGTCTTGACAATATCTATACTCATAATAATAGTGATCTATATATATAATCTCATGGTCTATTACAATATATACTATAATATAATCATAATCTAAATTCATAATAAAGTTTACATTTGAAAAAAAAATAGAACTGTGTTGGAAACCTTTTACCAAAGAAACTAAAAATCTTTAGAGAAACAAAAACAGAAACTCTTTTCTAATCCTCAGGAAAATAATCCTAACATATTTCTTAAAAGCCACTCAGAAAATTTAAATGTTAGCTTTAATGACAGAGTAAGGCAGGGGTAATCTATCTTTTTCACTGCCGGGCCGCATGCATATGACAAGTATTTCACAAGGACCGCAACATGAAGATAATAGAGGGGGGACATTGAGAAAGCGACATAGGACAAAGCAAAACTGATTAAAATATTAATATGTACTTATTTATTTATTGGCTTTTGTTTTAATACTATATTAACCTTTCTATATAAAGCACACACACACAAAATTATTTACTTATATGCATTTTTCTGCTGATTTATGGAGTAGTTTCGATTTCCTATCATTCGTGACCAATCCTCTCTTGTTTACATTCTTCTATCAAAAAAGGCAAATTGATAACAAAATTGATAGATTTAATTGCCTGATTGACAGAATTTCCCACTACATTTTCCTTAAATAATTGAATTTCTTTATTGTTACTAGGCCATTCAGAAAAGGCCGGTGGGCGTTCAGTATCACTTGGGGAAGGGGAAAAGACTTAAAAGTGTCATTAGATACCCGCAAAGAAGTGAATAATTATTTATATATTTAATACTGAGTGCTCATTAGGAATTAAAAATACGTAATGAAGATCTAATGTGTGATGCATCTCAAGAAATCCTGTTTATTACCAACAATATTTTAATGTTGACGTTTCCATCGAATACACATTGCGCCAATCTAGCGATAAGCTATTCCCCACTATCCCCCATCCCACATTTCTTCAAAAAAGTATACTTCATCTCCCAACGCAGCTTCGGGCTGTGAACCTGCTCATATGACGTCACAATTCCCTCCCATTTCGCCCATTCACAAGACTCTTAGCCAATCAAGTGCCTTTCTCATTCACTGTCTCGACTCCGAATCGTTTCGAAGTTTTTGTTGAATGAGACTTGCTTCTCCTGAGCGCTGTTGTTCTGTGACGATTTCTTTTTAAAAACTACGGAATAACATCTCAACGCTGCTGAAGATCAAAATCACATCGGCGAGTATTCGTTTTGGGTTCGGCAACGGGATAAAAAGAATCGCCGAGAATTCGTTAAATGTGACTGTTTTTTTCTATTAAAAAACTGTTTCTTCAAGGTCGCTTCTGCCAAACGGTTTTGCCTATCCGCGAGCTCCTTGAAAGCGAAGACGCTTCTACTTAACTTTCATCTGTCGACGGTAAGGATTCCATTTTTGTTTGAGTAGAAATCGTGTGTATCTGTAGTGTTTTGATAGTGTTTTTTATTGATTTGTTTTCCGTTTTTTTAAATTTTTTTATGTGTTTAACTTTCTTGAATGTAAGATTTTGATGATGGATGTTATAAAAAATAGTGAAATCGCCGGTCGTTCTATGATCGGGGATGAATCACTCTTGAATGACCTTACTATGTTTTGTTGCGATGAGTAGTAGAGTCCAACCGAGTCCAGTTTTGACTTGGTTTTTAAAAAAAATGTGTTATTCACACACACATTTAAGATCAGTTACACTGCAATTTTGTTACTTTAGGATGTTTATTATTCGCATAAAATGAGATGTATTTCTGTATTCCGATTGCTTATTAATTAGTTGATTCTTCTGTGTACAAATATTTATTATTTTATAAATTATTTGTCATCAATGTTATCCATCTATATAACACATTGTAATCTATTCTATAATAACCTAATCTACCTATAATAATCTATGTGTCAGTTTGCTTTTATAAATAATTATTCAATTCTAAATATTTAGTTACTGTTTGACGAACGTACTTTTTTTTTTTTTGGGGGGGTTCCAAAATATGTTGCAGTTGCATATTTAAAAAAAAATTGTAAATTATGTGAAACACATCTCATGAAACACAAATGTTACATATTTATTAATATTAAGTAATGTAACTATCTAAGTTATTATTAATCTTAAGATATTTTTCGGGGTTAAAAAATGACTGCTGGCTCATTTTTTTTCAAAATATCCATTCAATAAAAGAGAATTATGAGAAATGTGTATTCATCACTTTCCCCCCTGTAACTATATACATTATTCATTTATTTACTTAGATAAAGTATTGATTATAATCAATTAATGAAGATAATTGTTTATTAATATGGATGAAATCATTCTGGTTGAAAGAAAGAGGATTTTTTTTTTTTGTTACTCCAGTGTCATTTTGTTGCTGGAATTCCCATGAGTATCCTTGTAATTCTTGCTTCATTGTCAGCTATTGAACAATGATATCCAATCAGTAAATGATGCTAATTTTTTGTGTAATTAATGGCTAATATAATGCTTTAATATACACATAAAAAATTTCCTAACGACTTGAAATAACCTATTAAATTGATGTACCCTATTTTCAATCATAATTCTATAATACAATTTGCATTAATGTAACTTTATTAAAAAAATAATTTTCGATCTTTTTTTTTTAATTAACCAACACATTTTTAAAAAGAATACTATTGTTTTTAAAGCAATATATTTGAATAGTTCTAAAATTCTTCATATGAGCATGAAAATAAAATTAATTAATAGCACTGCGTATTAATTTACAATACATTATCAAAAAACAATTCTATTTCAGATTCAAAATTCTGAAATCGATTATTAGATTTAAAACACTTCTCATTTTCGAATTTTAATAGATTATTGATAAGTGTGCATTATTATCAAAGCAGAAAGGTTTGTTTTCTTGTGTCAGCCCTTTTTTGTATGTTATTTGAGACGGGACACAGAAATTGTTTTCTGAATTGATTAATTATTGGACTCTGATATAAAATAAAAAGAGTTAAAAGAAAAATTATCTTAGTTTTTCATTATCATTGAAAGATTAGATCTTTGGTTCTTGATTCAGACATGGAATAAATTGCTTTGTGTATTATGATTACAATTACTAAGCATTGTGTTTATTTTTTACAAGTTTTAACTTTTAAGTAATATTTTTTTCCCATCATCCTAGAAACAGATTTTACCCTCTTTAAGGTTAAGAATGTGTAGGATTGAGAAAATTAAAAACATCTTATATCATTCAGCATTATCTTATTTTTTTTCTTAAGTATTTTAATCAAAAGTAAAAAAATTTCAAATTCAGTTTCGAACCTTTTTAATTTTAATTAGATAAGAGGTTAAATAATATTTCTGTTTTTTAAATGAGAACTAAATCATATTGAAGAGAAAATAATAGTATTTTAAAACTTGGTTTTGAATAAAATATTATTGACGAAATGTTTTTTGCAATATTTAATACTTTAGACTATTTTTTTTATTTTATAATTTTAATACTTCATATATTTTTCTCTATCTCTCTCTCTTTTTATCTGCTATCGATTTGTGCTGAATGAAAATTAATTGAATACATGTATACAATTTTTTCTGATTATTCATGAAAAAACATATTAAAATATTAAACAATTATGTTTACAAAAAAATAGCACTTGTAATATATATATATAATTAAAAAAGTGAATAAAATATACAAAATACTAGGAATAATGCTAAAAAGAGGATACTTTTTTAGCATTTTAAAAAGATTTAAAAAAAAATTGTGTGACATATTTGGGTTTTAAATTTGAATTGTCATTTTACATTAAAAACAGTAATAATTAAAAAAGTGAATAAAATATACAAAATAGTAGGAATAATGCTAAAAAGAGGGTAATTTTGTTGCATCTTAGAAAGATTTTAAAAAAAAATTGCGACATATTTGGTTTTAAATTTGAAGTGTCATTTTACATTATAAAAACAGTTATGTTTAATCATAGTTCCATGAAAGTTTTATTTTTTTTTAAAAAAAAAGGTTTCTTATTTATTGCTTCTGCAAAAAAAAAAACTGTATACTTGTAATACTTATTATTTTTATCTAATTTTATCAGTATTGCATTACTTTGCGGAAATATTTTAAGTCTCTCTTATCTACATAAATTTTGCCTTTCTATGAGATGAAATTTGTGTTTCATCGTCGAAATTGTATTAAGTGAGTGTTTTTTTATTATAAAAATCTTAACATTTTTTTTAATGAACATGGCAAATCTCTAAAATTTTTGAACGATTGATTTCATGTTTGTTCGGATTATTTGAGCACTTTTTCAAGCGTGTTTTAGAACTTTTTGAAATTAGATACTCTTAGAGTAATTCATAATTTCAACTGATTTCACTTAACCTCATTATTTTTTTATTGAATTTTAACTATAAAAGTTTCAACTTGGCAACTCATACTATCCGGACCACCGTCAAATTTCCGAGGAAGCTTTAAAAGAATGCATTTATTAATTTTTTTCTTTAGTTGTTATTTTAAGAAATGTGCCTTTTCGGTAAACGTAATATAACTTGAAACTGGCATTTTCAAAGTTTCTAAACAAAACCACAATCATTAATATTTACTCCCCTGCTCCTGTCCAACCGCAATTTTGCATCATTTATTGCAAGCCCGCATGCTGCTTTGGCCTTTCACTGCGACTTCTACCGAAACATCTGGTTCTACATTTCTCTTTGTGAGTTAAATTTATAATAAAAAAAATATGATGACCTTCGTCGACCTACGTGTAGAAAAATGTTGATAATGTGTGTTTATTGCTGTTTGATCGTGCGACTTCAATTGTTTGGTTCTGTACTTGACCCATTGTTGAAGTTGGACGTTGAACTTCCGAGAAAAAAATTGGCGCAAAATGTGGTTGTTTGGTCTTCTTTCATCATTTTGTACACTGATATGCTTTTCCTTTTTCATTTCAGATAAAAAATTTACTTAGTGAGAGTTCATTATGGAAAAGACAATGTTTGCCTTTGAGTGCAGCACCTGAGCAAACTCGTGCTACTGAAATCCAAGTTAATGTATTCCACGTTTACTAACAAAATAGAATCGTCTTTAGCCAATATGAAAATTCTTTTAACATTTCGAGAAAATGAGATCAATGATTCGTTGATGTAAACAGTACTACTACTTTTTTCGATTTAATTACATCATCGGGACAAATTTAAGTTTTAATAAATTTTAGAAAATCCATTTTTTTTTAGAAAATCCATTTTTTTAAAGCTTTTATTTTTGGAATGGTTAAAGCTTTTTAATGATAGTTGCTCAACTCCAGCTACAATCAATGATATAATGACATAAATAATTTTGTGAACCATATATATATTTTGCAGAAAGGCTGATTTATTAAAAATTTCTCAGACTTTCCATCAATTATATAAATGACTGAAACATTCATTCTTTCACAGTTAATGGATACAATGATGCACTTTTAGTTCAAATACGACCTAAATGAAGAATTTGTTTTCTTGTAAAAAATATATTTTTTTTTAACTCAAACTATTGTTAAATTAAAATACTTATATATTTAAGGGCAGAAAAACATTTTAAATAAAGTATCAAAGTTTTAATGCAATAATAAATTAATATATATTAGAATTACGCTGTTGTATAACACTGATAATCCTCCTAAATGGAAACATTTTAAAATTTCCTTTTTTTCATGAAATTCTAATGCATTTTCCATTTACAGAAATAAATCTCTTCTGCAAAATAGCTCTGTTAGCTCGTACTGTTACGAGTCTTAACAACAACTCAGGTCTCAGTAAGGACAATCTACGAACTCATTGCACTTGTAAATCTTGAAATTTCTTAATTCCTTGAAAATTACTGTTTATTAATTATGAAATTAAAGTATTCCACCACAAATCTCATCTTCGAATTTCGTCATTTGGTCGTATTTCAAAATTATTATTTTTTTTTAAATAATCCAATGTAACACTTTATTCGAAGTTAGTCTTACAAAACAAACTCGGAATCATATAGATAATATTTGAAATGTATAGGATGTAGTCCTACGTGCGAAATGTGACTCCCCTGAATGTTATTTTCCAGAACGCTAATCTATTTTTGTTCTAGCCTGAATCGGTTTTATATCTAGCTGCTTTGAATAGAAATGGTGGAATCGTGTTATCTGGATTGTGCGATAGTATTTCGGCAATATTCAATTTTTCTATCGTTCTGGACGAAAGTGGTACGATGCGTGAATGAATGAATGCTCATCTTTAATGTTACGCAAAGGTTATGTTTAAAATTTAAAGAACGATTTAAAATTATAGATAATTTTAAAAATGGCTGCTACAGTATATAACATGTTTAATCATTTACAATTGATATGATCTCGTGTTCAATGTCGTTATTTTTCATGAAATGTGAAATTGTGTTATACTCTGATGTGACCATGTTCAGAACCCTTGTGTCAACACTAGTTATTCAGTTGCTTTGTTTTGTGCTAATGTAGAATGTATGTTCTGTATTCAGCTCATCTCATTTCATTAAATAATTATCTTTGTTAAAATCTACTTATTTGCTACCGTAAGGATTTACTTTCATCGCAACATCATCAGGATTTTACTCTGGTGACCCGGACGTGATCTAACATGCAACCTTCTGATTTTACAATTCAATAAATATATCGATAATTAGTGTGACTTGAATTAGAAATACATATATAATTGTTTAAAGAATATTGTAACATTAAAAAAAATGTTTCAATGAAATTTTTTGACAAAAAATGCGGACAAATTATATGGTTTCAAAACATTCTCCATTTCTAAAAAAAGCTTCAGTAATAATAATAATATTTTCCCCAAGATTGTTGCTAGAATTTCCATACAGAATCTGAACTAGGATTTTTGAAAAATTCAAATTATTTTTCATAGATGCGATCAATTAAAATAACCGTCGTTTTTGTTAAAATTTCTCAATTCTGATTATTAAAATATGAATAAATTTATTTCTAAATAATATATTTCAAAATTCCTAGTTATGTTTTGTGCAGAAGTCTTTGCTATAAATAGGCAAAATATTTTTTTTATTGTAGAAGTATTTTTTATGAAAGAATGTTTTGAAAATGTCGTTCGTTCTTTATTTTTTGCCAAAAAATTGCATTTAAATGGTTGAATAGTTAATGAGAATAAATGCAAAAAGGCTAATAATGAGAAGAGTTTAAATAACATAAAAGGTAAATTAAAAAATTAAATACATGATCGTGACCAATAAAAGAGATAAAAACAAATATTGCTGGAGCTTATGTTTGTGTTGTAATAGTGAAAAAAAAGTGTCGACTGACGCAGCCTCCGGACGGAGGTGATCGAGCGGCCGATAGATCATTGAATGTACATTTAAATAATGGTTCCTAACGTAGTTTAGTTATTGCTTAAAATTTTATTTATTCAGGATTGGTGTACATCTCATCCGGCTAGAACTGATGTGATTTCGAATTCTTCGTTTTAATATATTTGCATTAAAGGATTTTTTAATAAATTAGAATAAAAACACAATTGGTTGAGACATTTATTCTGTTTTTTGTTTAATTGGGAATCTAAAATATTGTTTTAGATTGGTGGGAAAACTATTGCTTTATGTTGTTGAGTGTAATTTATAGAACAAACGTTCTTTTGCAGTGTGAAGACAATGGATGTAGAATTTTACGGTGACCACAACTTGGACACAAGAGATTTCTACGCACCCTTCAAAGACTACGACATGAGTATGAGCAACAAAAGAGTTCCCAAGGTATTTATATTCTAGTTTATGTGATCTCTGTGTTGGCTATAAGACTTAATTTCCAAGTCTGCTACATCTTTATTCGAACCTCACTTTAATATTTAAGCACAAATAAAAAAGAATTTAAAAATAATACGACAGAATAAAATACTTCGTATTGAGTATTATATATCTTAAAATGTATCATTAAAATATAGATAGCAGATTTTAAACTTTTATTATAATACTTTATTAAAAAAAGGACGTCATTTTCTTTCTTTTTTTAGATTTTTAGGTACATTTTCTGACTGGATCCTGGAAGTATTTCATATATTTTGTTTTATTTGTGCTAACTTCATAATTCAGTAATTTTTGTCACCAGAATATGTACTCGGTCTTTTTGTAAGAAAATTACCTTTATTAAATTTTAGAAGATAGTTTCGAGAAAGATTCGATTATACTGGTTGGAATTTGAAATAAAGTTTATAAGTAATTTTATTACTTTTTAGTTATAAATTAATTAAAGTATTTTTTTTTAATCTTGGGTAGTTTTTTTAAAAATATTTTTTTAAGTAATATGATGAAATAACAAGAATTAAAATTTTTGGAAAAAAGTTAATTTTTTTTTATGAGAGAATTTTATTTAAACATAGTACATAGTGGTATGTATTTAGCATAGGAAATGCCCGCTATGTTCACGTGTAAATTCTCGGCGAAATATGGTTTTCGAAACAAAATTAAAATATTTAAATAACATCCAGTTTTCGTATTGAAAATTAAATGAGTATCTTTTCATTTATATTCCAATCTTCTACGATTCTAGCTGATAAATGTGCAGTCGTACAGTTATGGGATGTTGTAATTAATAGATTGAAAATAAAATTTCTTGTTTTTCTGCAGGAAATATTTGTATATGCGGTATAAGTTAAATTTTTGTTTTATCAATGGAACATACTACATCTTATTTCCCCTTTTCAAATTCCTTTGTTTGGAGTGTCACATACCCTATGGCAGGGATGGCGAACCTTTTTGTGACGTGGGTCAAATTTCGTTCATATTTTTTTAGCACTAGCGCGTGGGTCACTAATGCCCATTTGCACCAGAGTTAAAAGTTTAAACATTTTTAACTGAGTATTTTTAAAACGAAACATCTTCTAAATTCAATTGTCTTAATGAGTAAGAAAGGGGGCAATGGAAGTCTCTTTCTACAATCAAAACTGAACATAATCTTACAAAAGTGCTTTAAATATAGTTATTTGTTTTGGTTTTCGATTTTTTTTCAGCAAATAAAATGTGAGTAAAATTGTACACTTTATTTGATTATTTTGTGAACACTTTTGCTTTATTTCAAATCCTACATACTTTCATATACAATCGTTGTCATTTGCGTAACTTTGGAACTGTAATGATGAAACTGAAGGTTATAGACAGCCTTTAAATTGCTTTTGTGTAAATGCAGTGCTTGAAAAAATTCGAATAGAATATAAATAATCCACACCAATTAGAAAATCTAAATAAACCCGCTTAAGCAAACAAGTGGTTTCCTAATAATTGTGGGTCAGTTAAAAAGCTTGCGTAGGTCAGTGTCTGACCCACGGGTCATAGGTTCGCCATCACTGCCCTATGGCGGGGGTGGCCAATATGTTGATTATTGAGCTAATTTTTAGATCTGGCATTTAATAGACTCCATGATTAAAAAAAAGTACTTTTCCTAATGCCTATGATTAGTCGATCGCGACACATTTAAACAGCGAAAATGGTGATCAACATACAAAAAAAAAAATAGCCACCCCTGCCCTATGACTTTACACACAAGTCTTCTATCTGATTAAATGTCATTAACGATATCAATATCAACTTAGATTCCTACAAATGTGTTTAAAATCGATTATTTTAGTATTGGTGAACATATGGAGGCTTTACATTTCGAATCTGCCTCATGGAAATCAATATCTTATTACTTATTGCTTTTATAATTGTCGCTCTAGTCTTTTCTAATTCGGACAGATTGAATTTAATTAGCGACTCTAATTAAAATCTACACGATCACCTATATAAAATGACTTACACGAATATTGATCGTAGTAGAAACCTTGTAGCCGCCATTAACGAGTGTTCATAATCGTGAATTTATTTTACTGTTGTTTCTGCCGATTCGTCCTACTGCTATTGAAGACCCGTCATGTAAAGAGGTTCGAACATTCAAGACTCAAAAGTCCTTCCGTTGTCGTGGTGTAGATATAGTGAGTAGGGTGACAAGCTGTGAGTATTATGTAGATCAGTTGATAGGACCTCCCTCTCCCCCTTTAACTATTCAATATTTCAATATTTTTTTATTGCTAAGAAACACATGGTAATGGTACATCAAGAAAATCATCAATAAGGTGACCAGTTTTTTTACAGGAGGACGAAAAATTTAAGAAAAAGTTACAACGTCAACATATGAAAAATTTTATTAATTCAAACAAAAATACGCTAATTGCGCTTACATTTCTTTTAATTATTTACTTAAACGAGTATTTTTCCATTGAATGATTTTATTTTGTCAAAATATCATTTTCTAATATATCGGAAATTTCGGAGCAAAAAATAACCTTCATACTGAAACTTGCGGTAAGCACTGTAGCTAATATATCAACATTCAATCTTGATTTCTCACTGGTCCAAAAAGCATTACCAATTGAAAAAATTCTTCCAACTGCTGTATTAGTTTGAGGGCAGCACAACGTAAATTCAACAAGAATAACTAAATTTTCATATGGAATGTGTTCATTTTGAAACGGGGTTAAAGTATTTCCACCCATCTTTTATCAATTTCTCTGCATGTTGATTTTCCAATTGTTCTAATTTATTAGAAGTTAAATATGCATTCAGTCTTCTTTCTTCTTCAAACAGACCATTGTCATCGATTTCAATATCAGGCATTTCTTTCGATAAAAGCTCAACACAATTTTCTATACCTGCCCACTTTATTTGCAATGAAGTCAAAAAATACCATTGAAAACTGTTATTTCCTGTGATACTTGTTTCAGACCAGTCTTCGACATATTGGAAACATGTTTGGTTCATCTCTGGATACAGATATTAACATATCAGCTTTAAAATATTGAGAAGGAGGACAGAACCTATAAAAGGAGGTATAAGTTCCTATATGGAGGACTGTCCTCCATATAGGAGGACAGTTGGTCACCTTAACAGACCTCTACTTTTCAGAATAACCAGTTCTATATGCTTGAAAATTTTACTTGAATTGTTGTTTTATATAGCAGACTTCTAGTAACTTTACATTATCTCAGTTTTTTGTTCATCTCTTGTTAATATCACATCATTTGCCCATGCTTCAGATACACACACCAATCTTCTGTAATTCTGTCTGTTGAAACGGGATTATTACAGATTAGGTAATGACGATTTATTATTGTCACCTGGTATATGTATTGTACTTACAAACCTGTTGCAAATCGACTTCTGTTGTCCATGATCTTTAAACCCCCTTCGTTCGTTCTTTCTGTTGATTTATACTGTAATGTTGTTCTGGCAAGTCGAGGTGCGACATCGATGGCCACGGGGGGTGCTGTAATTAATCGATCCCGAAGCAGCGGAAGCTCTTAATTGCACAGATAAACGTGTGTTCAAATGTGATTCATTTTCGGAGGGGTCAAGTGGTTGAGGACAGCTTTCGAGACCGGATATTGTTAATTGGTGCTCCGGATGCTTATTTGTGAACTTGGACTTTTTTATTCTCTCTCTAGATGTTTTCACAAGTGATATTAATTTTTTTCCCTCTCTATTTTCCCTTCCCCCTTTGAGCCTCGGGTCTTATCAACCGTCTTCCGTGGCCAGAAGCACTTCCCATTCATGTGTTTTTTTCTTTCTTTGTTTCTGATAGTGAAAATGTCGGCTGTGGTTTTTTGACTTTTGGTGTCCTTCAATAGTGTGTGTACGTCTGTCAGCGCTTGGCTGAAATATATTTCGTACACCAAACATCGTTGGCGTTGTCTAATGATTCAGTCATTTAGTACTTAATACTTAGAGTTTAACAAGGAAGATTGCGACGTCCAAACCACCATTTGAAAACTCTCTAGTGTTACACATTGAGAGTTAATTTTTGCAAAGAGCATTAAACCTTTTCGACGTGCATCATTTGCAACTATACATTATCCTCCCCGGATTTTATTTTAAATTCTAAAGGGTTGATTGGGTACACTTAAATTGCCACATCTCATTTAATATATGATTTCTTGAAAGTTTTTGGATTTGTTGACTTGGCCTGACCTTGCCTTGGTAACCTTGGCCTGGGTTATGTGGAATATATATATAAGTCACAACTACACCTTCCTCTCTAAAAGGAAAACATGAAGCTGAGTTATAGAACAGTAATTTAACTTTTAACTTTCGTTTTACAATTTTCAATGCGTTTACAGTTTAATGATTCAAGATCATGAATCATTTGAGGAACAGTAAGAAAAACCCTAAAGTAAAGTATGTTTAGAATGCATTAAAATTAAACTAACATTGAAAGTTCCTCTGAACAATAATATTAGTTTCGATTTTAGCAAAAGTCACACATTCTGTTGTATGACCATTCTCAAAATGGAATAATTTACTTCAAAAAGTTGTGGAATACAAGTTACATCAGTAATGTGGAAAAGGTCAATTTGAGATTAGTTATTACTATTAAAAATATGTGTGTGTAGTATTGGCATCACAGTGTGTTCCTTAAATCAGGTAAAAATATCAGGTTGTTTGTAAATTTTGTGAAGTTCTAAGTTAGATCGTCTTCTCCATTATCCATTCACTTGGATCCCACAAAGAATGCAGCGTAAGATCTTTCTCTCGAACCGACAAAATTACTCTTTCCATTAATTCAGGATGTTTGATAATAATCAGATATAGATTTTGTAATTTTAAAATTAAAAGCGTCCCTCAGAAATGCATCGAGCTAAGAACTTGCAGAATTTCAGAACGTTTTCATTGGAATTCAGGTACCCGTGCACAAATTAAGCGTGATAAAACTTGGGAAGAATGGAAGTCTTGCCCTTTTCCAAGCTCCAGTTATTCATTCAGTTTAAAGTTAGTGGCAAAAAAACAAATTTATATTCCTCTTGGCCATTGTTCTTCTAGCGAAGATAGCGAATGGTCACTCTGACATTCCTCGGTAATGGACATATTGTCTCCGCTGTCCAATCTACTCGAGATCTTTATTGTATCGTTGCAATTTTGAATTTATTGTCGTTGGAAGTCATATATTTTACATTAGGGTAGCTAGAGAAAGAGGGAGAGAAAATGTTGAAAGTAAGGAGATTGTGATATATCCTTTACTCCTTTCTGTTATCGATAACAAGTTGTCGTATGCGTTTAGACAAAGGAATGTATTTGGACATTCCTGAAATATTGACGGCCACGTCATTGTAGTTTCTTACTTTTTTCTTGTTTACTGACAGCATGAGGTTTTCAAATTAGATTGCGATCTTTTATTTGAAATTTAAACTTTTTGCCTGATGTTTTCATTAAGAGTTCGTTATCCAGTTCTTCTGCCGGTAGATTAGTGCAAGTTCAGTGGAATGGTGCATTGACTATTTATGTAGGTATTTTCAGCATTGCTCCTTCTATTTTCCAGCAGTGGATTTTATGTGGATCAGACAATATATAAACATTACTAAATTTTACAAAAATTCAAAAGAGATTTTTGATAGTTTTTATATAAAATTATGCAAAATTATTAATAAGCCACACGATTGGTTATCTGTCAGGCACTCCCAAGCTGAGGTACGAATATGCGTGGGGAAATTGAAATATTAATAGTAGTGATGGGGTGAGACAAAATTGGCTCAAATGTATTATCTTTTATTAGTTAATGCTTAAAAATTGTATCATAATTTAAGGGGTGTTTCTGAGATTTTATATATTTCGGTACCAGACACTGTGTTTCAAATCTATTCAACAAATCAAAAAGATTGTCTTTGAAAATAAAATTTCCAATAAAAATAAAATAGATATTATATGGGGGGAGTACAAAGAACTCGCTATTGAAGTAACAGTAAGTACTTATTAGCTTGTCAGGGAGACAGGGTTTGTTTCAAAGGACAGTCTCGTTTTATGTCTATATTAAGAATAAATATCAAAAGATGAGTTTCAAGCAACATCTCATTTGTAATAGTTCTTGTCTTAAATTGTACTTAAAAATTGGCAAAACTCGGAATCCATTAGGATCGCATTAAATAATTAAAAACAATGCATGTGGACAAGTATATCACGCACACAAGATAGGGAAAAATTATTTTAACCCTATCTTTACTTATTTTGATATTCTGTTGGGCCATTATCATGAATTTTTTTTTAAAATTGTAAAATGCGAATAACATTCCAGCCCTCTGCAGATGCCATCTGCTTAACTTGAGTTTTTTTTAATTACCTAGCTAACATAAGATCTAGTGTGAAAAAAGATTTTTCAAGGGAATCTTGACTAAAAAAAAATTAAAATTATATCTAAAAAGTAGACTGAAAAAAACTTGGAATTCGATGAGAGATCTGAATGTCAGAGAGAGTCTAATTATTAATTATTGTTATTCTTGTATCCTCTGTAATGTTTTTCACAATGAGAATGCCTAAGAAAAATTAATAGTACTCTAAAAACTTAAAGCTTTGTTTATTTATCCCATGTTAGCCCATGTTATCGTCGTGCGTTTGAGAATTTATTTCATCCCAAAGAAAAGGAACAAAAACCTTTTAAAAAAACGTGTGCCAAGCGTCGAGATAGTTTCGAACTTGGAACACTGAAAAGCGTGTAGGCACGTTTCTGGCGCGTATGAATGAGCTGTGTGTGTGTGTTTTTGTAATTGAAGCTCACGTCTTGGTAGTAGTAGGAAGTGCCTTTTCCTTGGGCGACATTTTGAGGACACAGGCCTCATTATCGAACAAAGGCACTGAGGGCCCATTTCTGTCTCCAGCGCTGGTGGTTCATTAATAAAAAAAATAAGGAAAGGGTTTTGTAACGATCTCCTCTTTCAGTTAGCGACCGAATGAATTGTGAGTGACTCTTTCTGGAAGAATAGTGACTCGTATTGTGTCTCGCACAGAAATAATTGTCGTTACTTGGCGCGCTTGTACAGCGTTGATTTTTTTTTTTTTGAAAACTATTGAATCGACATCGTGGAGTGAAGAGATAAATGCCTGCAATTTTGCGTATTAAATGGTAGTTATCTTTAATTGCGATATGAAAATAGTTTCTCCTATTATTCAAGACATTTTATATCTCATGTTACATATAATATCTATCGATGTATTGTTATATTACAATCGATTCTGTTAAATTGTAACGTGATTAAAGATGAAATAAATTCTTCCAATGCAGAGTGATTGCCAGATATCTTTGAATGGAAGTGGAATATATTTCACTCTTTTTTAATTATTATTATTTAAAGGACAAGTTTGCATCTTTTGGCACAGAAAGTTTAAATTATCGATACTAGAATCACTTCCATTTTAAAATAATGAGATTTAATTATTATTATTTAAAGGACAAGTTTGCATCTTTTGGAACAGAAATTTTTAAGTAATCGATACTGGAATCATTTCCATTCTAAAATATAATGGGATTTAATTATTATTTAAAGGACAAGTTTGTGTCTTTTGGAACAGAAAGTTTGAATAATCGATACTAAAATCATTTCCATTCTAAAATAATGGGATTTAATTATTATTATTTAAAGGATAAGTTTGTGTCTTTTGGAACAAAAAGTTTAAGTAATCGATACTAGAATCATTTCTATTTTAATATAATGGGATCGGTAAAAATGTGTAGTAAAAAAAATTAAAAATCAAATTTTTTAAATAATTTTGCCTTTATTTTGAAATTTTTAAAAAATTTTTTGCGAGTAATCATTCTTAGTTTAATTTTAAATCAATAAAATATTTTAAAGTAAAAATGAAAAAAATTAAAAATAGCTAATTATTTTTTTAAAACACATCTTATTTTTGACTTATCTCTCTGAGAGTCTACTTCCATAACCTTTTCTTCCTCCCATTAGAAGCAATGGGCTGGTTGAAATCCATGTTAGGATCTTTACTGCTGCGTCGACAAAACCGTCTGTTCCCCATTTTAGCTCGAATAAAAGAGCAAGAATATTTTAGTTGACATTTTGTTTTTGGATCATTAAGTAGTATATCACACTTTTGCTTTTTTGGAAGATATATATTTTGAATAACTAGTTATTAGTTTTTGAATAACTAGTTATTAGTATATAACGCTCTTCTAAATGTACTATATCTTTTCTTATATTTTGTTTAATCGCTCTATAGCAGTGATTCCCAAAGGGGTCTATGACGACCTGCAAGGGGTCCACATCAGTGAAAAAATAATTTGGGAGTCTACGATGGTGGCTCTCATTAAACCAGATCATCGTGATTTTAATTTTAAAAGGAAATTTAATCAAGTGGAAACCAGACTTACGTATTTAACAGATTTATTTACTTAATTGTATGAGGTTAATTTGCAGTTACAAGGCGACAGCATAAATTTTATTAAAACAAGGACCACATTTCAGCGTTTCTAGCCAAAATTAAGCTAAAGGAGTATAATAATGGGCGTCGCAAATTTTCCCAGTTTCTCAGACATCCATCAGGAAAAAGACGTTTTAACCTACGTTCAACATATAAATGCCTTTTTTTTTTTAGATTTTGAAACTAGGTTTGAGAATGTTTTGACTATCGTAATACCACAGTAGGCAATGAATTCATATGATCACTTTAAAAAAAAGAAGGAAAGACTGAACGCTATACTAACCGAAGAGATATATTTAGGGTTAAAACTGACAAGATTGATGTCAAATGTCGAAAATTTGTTATTGCATCCCCAGATTCATCCCTCCCACTAAAAGCATTTGTTTGTTGCTCAGTTATTTTATTTTTAGTTATTTATTGATTAACACGTATTTTCTTAAGTTTTAAACTCTATACTTCACTACAGTTAAAAATCTAAATCTTTTAAAGAAAGTAGATCTATACTTGTTCGGAAAAAGACACTTTTAAGTTGATTAATTTGTAAAAATTTAATATTAGGTAAGTAGGGGCTACCCCAAACCGAAAAACCTGTCAAGGGGTTTATGAGCCATAAAAATTTGGGAATCTGTACTCTGTAGGATCAATGAAAAATGCTTGCAGGTCTTCTTATTTAAAAAATTTAAACAAGAAGTAATCATTGGTTTTTGTTGAAAGAAAACAACGTAAAAGTTTTATTAGTATTTCGAAATATCCTCGTGTTTTCGAATAGTAAGATAGACGTTAGAGAATATATACACGAACATTTTTGGAAGGCTTCAAAGGATATATTTTTTCCAGTATTTTTACATTCTTGTTATTATTGTATGGTCTAGCTCTTTTTTTAAGCTATTATCTGTATAAGAGTGACTCTATAAGAGGAGAAAAGTGACTCACACATACACAACACACACACTCATCACGATATCTCCGAAAATATTAAACCTACAGACTTGAAATTTGGCTGCCATGTTCTTTTCATGGAGTTAAAATCTTCTACAGATGGGTGTTTTGCGAAAATAGACCCCCAAGTGAGTTGCGAGGGGTTAGAGGGTGTTATAGATAAATATTTCCATTTTTGAACTCTATTAGACGTACTCTAGCTTGAAATTTATCAAGTATGTCCTTTTCATAGAATAGAGATCTGCAATAACTTTCTTATAAAAATATTCTATATCTTCATTGTGTGTACAGATTCTTTAAAAATACATATATCTCCTCGGTAGACTATAAAAAATATATGAAATCTCCAGAATATAGGGTTCAAAAAATTCAAAGGCAATTATGCAATCTCTGACACACTACCGTTCCCGTACTAGCCACACCTAGTCCCTTCCAGTTCAGAAAATTTCAGCATTCCATCCCCACAGTTTGGGCTTTCCGCATTTCTCCTCCTAATTCATGCGAAATGTTTTCAATCCATAAACAAAAAAGTACGGGGAATCCTCTTTTAAAATCCCTTGTCCGTAAACAATCCTACTCCAGAGGACAGTCTTGTCTAAATCGAAAATTGAAGCTGGACCTCCCCGAAGAAATCGAAATACAATTATGCATGGAAAAATGCATTCCACCGTTACTGAATTGCATGCCGAGGCGACGGTGAATGCGTATTTCCACCTGTAAAAGTACGAGCGAACCAAAAAAAGGAAAAAAAAGAAAAAGAACGCGATCTTGGTTGAAATGTTCCGATTGAAATGCCCTGTGTCAATCTCGAACCACCAGACCTTGAAAGACCGCGGAATCCTCCAGAGAAAAGCCACATCAACTCTTAAGAAGATTTAGATTTATTTATTTCATATTTGACTCATTGCGGCTGTCAGTTACAAAATCGGAGGAAAAGTCAGTTTGGCACTCGAGCGTGGCTTCTTGCCGTCCTTTCTTTCTCTCTTTCTTTTCCATTCTTGACACTTAATTTAGTATTGATTTAGCTGGGAAGTCGAATGGATTATTTAATTGTATGTTGTAGTTATATTTTATATCACCTCCCTATAATTCATCGGTTATTAATTCTAAGACTCATATTTTATATCATCACCAGCAGTCCATGAAATATCCAATCAAATTTCGTAGCAAACATTTTTTTTTTAGGTATGGGTTTGATCCGTCTGTTTTACCTGGCTTCAAAGGACCCGGCAGCCGAATGGTTTGGTTTGTGAATTGGTAGCTGCCTTTTTTCCTGTCGAGTAAGATTTGGAGTCATGGTCAGGAACGTAGCTACCGCCGTATTAGCCGTATCAATGATACGGGGCCCCCAAGTTGCAGGGGACCCAACATGTGTAACTACAATCCCACTAACAGTAAACTCCCATACCTAAAAAAGGGCCTCGAGGGAATTTTGATACATTTTTTTCCAGTGGTTATTTTCGGTGTTTTTATTGATGCGGCCTTTGTTCCCATGGAAATACATTACCAAAGTGCAATATCTCGCATTCTAATCATCGTAGCGTAAAATCGAAGACTTATTCGTGTTCGGGGGCGGACTCCTGTTCGATTAACACCAGAATTTTTTTAAAATCGGCCTGTAAGTTTCGTTCCCAGCACGTATTCTAATGTAGGGTCGATTTTATAAAAGAAGTACTTTGATTTTAAAGATAAAGTTACTTAAATTTCGCGAAACGAAAACCAGATTAAGGTTCCTGGTAATATTTCGAGTCAAATGGGTCACTTTGGTAACTTTCTGGGGTGAAAAATATTAAGTTATATACGGAATCACCGAGTAACAAATTATCGGAAAACCTGAACGAATTTGAAGGGTACAGAATGCGATGACTTTCGCAAATTGGAATTTCGAAAAGCGCCATATATATTCGTGATCAGCGTTGAATTTTACATAATTACAGAGTTGGTGAGAATCGGCGGGAGAAAAAAAAATGCGTCAAAATCGCACGGAAACAATACTTCCAGCGTACAGTGTTTAAAAGCATTCTTACGATTTTTTGAAGACAATTGTGCTTAATTCTTAATTTTGATATAAAACAAATCTAATGTTTTTTTCTCAAAACTCCTCGAATGTCTTTGATTGGTTAGATTTGTACATCGCATACACCAAAATCAAAAAGTTTTTGTAGACATTGAACAAATCTGACACTTTCATTTCTTTAGGAAACAATTATCATGTGAAAGGAAAGGCTTTTCCTCCCTTTCTTTTTCGTGGATACTATATTTCTAGTTCTACTGAGATCTGTGTATGAGGGATGTGACCTTAGTGAAATCCTTTTCCCGAGTGTCACATCCCGAGGAAGATATGAGGATGAAGCATCAAATGGTCTTTTCCTGTGTTGATTTTTACCGCTCCAACCATCTGCAGTCACAATTGTTAGCCAAGTCTTAATCTTATCCTTCCTTATTTAGAATCCGGGAAGCAGGAATTGTTTTTTCTCCATCTACTCCACCCTTCGTTTTAATCAGATCGTTTTGCCGCGACTGAAGTGGAAATCGCTTTGATAGCCATCCTGGTTAAGCAGGACCCACTCTTTAAATTAATTTTGCAGCTTTTCCGCCATTATACATCTGAAAGAACGGTTTCCGTTCTAATTTCAGCACACTTCTTTTTTTATTTAATCGTAAAAGAATATATTAAAGTAACTCTAAATATATACTTTTTTACAACTTTCACTTTTTTTTTTTGAAATTATCTCATTATTTAATTTGCACTCTAAGAAAACTCCCCATTGTATCTGAGAGAAATATTTTTCAAAAAATAATTGAAATAAATGAATTTTTGTATTAGAATTTTTATTCTAAATTCTTTTAAAAAAAATGCAACCTACGTTCACCTCACGGTACACATACATCTTACACGGCAGATACGTTCTTCAGAAATTCGTGTAAAAACGTATAAAAATATAAGCTTCTTATACTATAATTGGGAATACGTTTCATCTTATCCGTAAACCGTGTTAGATGAAATAAGAAAAGGTTGTGATATGAAAACAAATGACGTATATGTATGCAATTTTATTAAGCTATATATAAAATTTGGATTACATAGTACGTAATTCTTAGGTAAAATTGAGCAGCTCAAACAAAAAAGAAGAGAAAAACACTGTTTAATCTAAATGAAGAATATAAAACTCAAAAACAGAATTACTAATATTTAGTTAATTATTCGCCACTACTAAGTAAGTGCTCATTTTTGAGGCGCCCTGGACCACAATCGCTACAGGGTAAGGGGATTCCCCACTATAATTATAGCAGTGATGCCTAGTTTTTTAAAGTGTGGAAAACACGTGATTTTTTTTCGTTAATACGTTGGTATCTAAGACTGCAATTCGACCTTTTTGGTCACGTGTATAATTATAAGACAATGACTTAGAAATCGGGTTCGATCAAACAAGTTTTTTTAAATATCTTTTTTTAGCTTTATAACTTCAATTTCGTGTAAAAAAAAAGCGTATTAAAACGAGAGAGTTTGGTTGTATTATAAATTATAACATATCTTAAGATGTGATTGACGTTAAATTGATTTTAATTTACACAAAAGAGAAGTAGTACCACACACACAAATATTTTGTTCCATTTCATAAATGTATTTATTATTATTTCATTTTATTTTATTATACTTTTAATTACGTTATTTTGAAATCCGGTGCGTAAGAAAATTAATTTTATGATATCGAATATAAAAATTCTCAATTTTACTATCCTCAGTTTTGTAGATTTATAAATTATACACAGCATTTATGGTTTAATCTTTTCCTTGATATTTTTTAACCATTATAATTTTAAGCAATTTTTTTTTAAAAAAATCAAAGCTTTTTTTTTATCTCGTTTTAGTCATAAACGTGCTCAGTCGCCGAAACTGATGCGTGTTTAAATATGTGGTCTCTCATTCTTCACATTGGCGTAGTGTGAAGTTGGAAGCAGCTCATATGTCGTTCTCGTCGTTTGACCGCGGTTCAGAATTATGAGATCAGCCCTAATATCGCTCGTGCAGCTTTAAAATGCGAAGTTGATTTGAAAAAAAAAATCGAATCACAAACGTGCGTTAAAACCACAAGAAAATTCCTTATTTGTATGAGAAATTCATTTTCTATTAACTCTAAAGTAATTATTTTGAGATTAAATTAAAAACTTAGACAAAAAGAAAATTGTAACACTGAAACTAGAGTTTGACAGTTGCTGCCTGGCAAGCTGTTGCCATTTCGTGTGCATAATAATAATAATGAAAAGTAAAAGAAAGTTGTGCCCTTGCGTGCGGGGTCCATGGTATCTTTTTTCAAAAAACGACAAACCAACGCGTGTTGAAACAAGTAGATGTCCCTTTATTGTTTCTGTGAAGAGGTGTAGGTATATTTGATGATGATGAAATCAATCAACTCCGGCAGAAGAGAGAGAAAACTAAGATGGGACTTCAAGGTCGACCAGTGCTTCACCTTCGAGTAGTTATCTCGGAACGTGCTTTCGGGCTTCACAAATCATCTTTCCCGACATGGGAAAAAACTATCCGTGGGAAATTGCACAGTAAAATTGTCACAGGGTGCTTGGGTGGACAACTATACATTTCGATCCGCAATCGTGATGTTGTCTCGTGTCAACGGGTGCTTAATGAAATGCTTTTGCCACACGTCTTCTATTGCAGAGGTCACCAAAGTGGTGGTCCATGAGAAAATTTAGCTGGTTCCCAGAAAAAATATGTGGAATATTCTTACTTATCACGTTAAGTTATGTTTTAAGATGCCTTGAAACAGAATTCAATTCGAAACAGTACGTGAAAAGTTATAAAGACGCTACTTCATATAATAATGTCACGGTAAATAAGTCGTACTGCGGTAGCTGCATTGTTATATGTGGTTAATAGATCCGTGGGCAACGAAAATTCAGGATAATAATTTAAGCATGCATATATATAAAAAAAAAAGCCTCATCGACCTGATGAAACTCTTAAATTTAAATTTCATTCATTCTAATCAAGATCTCAGTTTTGGCTTTCCATAAAAAGTGAATACCCTTTTAATGAACAAGTGATGAAAATTCTGATTCAATTCGCCACAACTTATTTATGTGAAAAGGCCTTTTCAAACACGGTACTGATCTCAGCTTGAAATAAATGCAGTTCTCCGTCTTGCAGTAATGACATTGGATCCAATTATCCATAAACTTATTTCAATTAAGCAGGAATATCGCATCATACTAGGAATGTATAATGTTACAAGTTTGATATACTTAAACCATTTTTAAATTGTTTTGCTTTTGCAGTTTTATTTTATTATTGTTTATTAATAAAGCTTTCATAATTTGGTTACAATTAATAGTTTCATTTTATTAACTTGGTAAATTTTATGTGTTCTTTTAACACAATTTTTTATAAATGTATTTACACTTAAAAAATTCTATTAGTGGTCCGCGGGATTTAAATTATGAATTTACTGGTCCGTGTGGTCAAAAAGTTTGGCGACCGCTGGTCTATTGTGTGCTCACACTCGGTTAGGTGAAATGAAGCCGCGGCTTTTCAAGGTTAGATTGTGCTATTAATGGACAATCAAATATCAATAATCTTACTCTTTTGATACTGGCTGACATAAAGAAACCTGACCTTTTTCCATACCAGTGTAAACATACATATTTCGAGACGTGTCCTTGGTTTGTGCGTTGGTGCAGCCCATTTTTTGAAAAAATCCATTTGGCATAACTAAATATGCTCGTGGTTAGAAAGAAAACTTCACAGGTGATAGTTGGAATTGTTGTGTCCAGTAGCTCGGAATTGTGTTGGATTTTTTTTAAAAGGAGTATTCGTATTTGGATATCGCTTTCAAAAAAAGGTGAGATATCTTGATATTGTATAAAGCAATTTGGATTATTATGCTCTTGACATTTTAATAGGTCTATATTAATCACTTATGTTTTTTTTATTCGTACTTCCAGTAATTCCTTTTACATTGTGACCACTGGTGTAGCTAGTCTTGAGTGTGTGGGCCCGGTAACAGAATTTCTTGGGTGGCCCTTTGTTGAAGCCCCTTGATCGTTTAGAATATTTTGCTTACACTTGTTGAGGCCCTTGAAGCTTGGGGGCCCCGTATCATTCATACGGCAGTAGCTACGCCCCAGAGTGTGACCTAGATTCAATAACTTTTTGTTTATAACAGTATGTAATTCTAAAAGTGGAGCTTTATTGTTTTTTTAATCTTACGATAATTTATGTATTAAAGCTATTGTAATTTTATATTCCTGGGTAATATCTACCAATTTTTTTAAACGTTATTCTCGAAAGGGGGAGAGGGAGGAAATGCACGAGCTGTAATATTAAAAGGTTCGGTTAATACTTAATTTCAGTTGCTGAGTGGCGCACACAAGGGTCCTCCGGTCCGGACCTTCCCCCAAACCTCTTGATTTTTTTCTTTTTCGATTGATTATAATTATCCTATGTACGTAGTACGTAAAATTTAATAAAGTATTGGTTGTTAATAGTTAATTTTGTTTATCAATGCTAATTATTCATTCAATAATTTACTTTTTATTGTTTTTTGTTCCCAAAAATTGACAAAATCAAAATAATATGCTGGGTGGCGTATTGGAGCATGATACGAGAATAGAGACTTTCGACCCTGACACCCCCCTTGAAAAATGCCTGTGTAGGCTACTGGTTGTGTATTATTTTTAAAAATATGTATTTAGTGTAGAGTACAGATTCGTTATGTTCGATGTCGTATACTGTGGGGTCTCTCCGTGCGAAAAAACACCTGGAAGGGTAAAAACATGAGTCAACTAACTAGTTTAAAAATTCAAAATGCTTAGGTTCTGATGATACGATTTGTGACTCACATTGGTTTAAAAACTGCTCATCACATGTATCACTGATATACACTGGATTGTGTTGCTAAATTACCTTGCTCGCGTCATTTATTTTTTGATCTCATGAGGTTTAAAGTAAAAATGAATTCGAAAGGGATCATGGTGGCTACAGTAGCCTAGTGGTTATGGTCAAGAACTCGTGGCTGGAGTGTTTGTTGCTAAACAGTGCGACGTTAATAATTAATCAATCAATCGTGGCTGGAGTGTCGTAGGTTCGAGTCCTGAAGACCTGCCGGGCAGATAGGGTCGATGCGCGTAAGTTTGTCGAGGTCCAATTTTCTCGTTGGTGTGGTGTTGTAGTTAAGAGAGGTGGTTCCCCAGCTCAGAAATCGTCCTCGTCACTTGACCGATGTGTAAAGTAACGTGGTCTGTGGCCAATATTCCTCGTTTTTGCCTTTTGTGTGACGTTAATGTAACTCTCAGTCGAAAGGGATCATGGGAGTTTTTATGGAAAAGCATTTGTAATTGCTTGATTTTCAATTCTATAAAAAATGCTTGTAGAATGTTACATTTAATGACCAACAATATATTTTACTGACATCAGTTACAAGTTTGGATCATAATTTACCGATTAAGGTAAGATGTACTTGAAGTTCAACAACCCATTTCGTTATTTACGACTTATTTAGTCCAGATATATTAAAACTCGCACTTTTTTCAATTTGCCTGTGAATAACTTCACAGATCCTCCTCGGCTGGTTGAAGTGGGGCGATTTCAAAGGAATCGTATAATTGTTGGCGCATTTTGACCTGCGCTATCTTCGCTAGAGCATGCTCTTCCGACGCTCACTGACCGCCAAATGAAAGTGATCTGTTTACGCTTTGGTGGTCGCGGCATTGTGTTGTTCTTTGGGTACCGAGAGTGCTGCTCCTCGCCGAATTAAAGTTCATTAGAAACGCTCCTCTTGTGTGTTTCGCCACGGGTCAAGGTCACGACGTGCAGTGAGTGTCTCAAAGGAAGGCGGGGAAAAAATCTCACAAAATATTAATAAAGATTCACAAATTGGTCCTCGCGATTTTCTTTGGAATTTGGCGAGCATATGTACAGTATTCGTAATTCTCTCCAAGTTTCGGAGCTCTGTAGTAAAGAAGAGTAAGGATACAACAAAAGAGAACATATGAAAGAATACAAAAAAAGAATTCAAGTTTTAGTTACATATTTTTTTCTTCGACAGCCCTGGGTGGGTCCTGGCCTTCTTCAGGCATCCCTACTTTTGGCAACTGTTTTCCAATTTTTGAGCTTAAAAATTTTTAGGTCTTTTTCTACACAGTCAATTCGTCTTAACGGTGGTCTGCCCCGAGGGTTTTTTCCCCATGAGTTTTGCCAGAAAAATTTTCTTGTAGCAACGATCTTCATTCATTCTAGCCAGATGACTAGCCCAATTAAGTCTTTGTAATTTGACAAATTTTACAATATCAGGTTGTTTGTAAATTTTGTAAAGTTCCAAGTTAATCTTCTCCATGATCCATTCACTTGGATCCCACCAAGAATGCAGCGTAAGATCTTTCTCTCGAAAATTCCCAAATCTTCCTCATCACGTAAAGTGAATGGCCAAATCTGGTGAATAAGGCTTTTGTAAAGCAGCAATTTAGTTTTTACATATTTTACAGGTGTTCTATGTGTGAACCTTTGGTCACATGGCATACATCCATGCGATTTATCCAGTTCCTGCTACACTCCACTCAACATGATGCTACCAACGTTACTAATATCATGTGTTATCATGTCAAGCTATTCTGCTGCATCACGCGGCATAAGGGATACGAAAACTTGCTCTTGTAAAATAATGATTCCCAACCTTTTTATCGGCGCGGACCGGTTAGTGTTTGATAATTTTACAGCAGCCCGCTGAGGGATGGACGTTGATTGCTTATGTTTTAAGATTGTTTTGATTTAATAATTTTAATCTAATTGTATTTAAACATGTTTCCTCAGAATAAAATATAGTTACTCCAAAAAATAAATATGAAGTGATTTAACATGGAATATAAAGTACTTTCTTTAAAAGAAGGCGCACAAATCTTAAAGAAATACACTCAGTAGCGAACACAAAGGGGGTGGGGTCCTCTGTTCCGGAACCCCCCCCCAAAAGTCCTTGATTTTTTTCGATTGATTATAATTCTGTGTATATATTAATTTTTTACTGTTTTTTGTTCCTGATAATCGACAAAATCAAAAGAATATGTTGGGTGGCGTATTAGAGCATGATACGAGAATAGTGGACTTTCGATCCTGGACCCCCTTCCTTGAAAAATTCCTGTGTGCGCTGCTGAATACACCACAGTAAATAAAATAGAAATAATTTTATGTCCTTTGTGCAACCCGATGTTATTTGATCCACGGACTGGAGGGTTGACGACTACTAATGTAAAAGACCAAGTTTTCTTGGATAACACGGGTTGTCAATGACGTTGATGGAACCATGTTGAGTAGTGCAGCAGGAACTGAACTATCGCATTAATGTATGCTGTGTGACCCAGGGTTCATATATAGAACACCTGTCAAACATGTTTGTAAAACTTCAATTGTTTCTGTATTCTTTCATATGTTTTCTTTTTGCTCTATATTCCTCATTTTTTTTTATTACAGAACATCGAAACCGTGGAGGGAATCATATAAATAACCCAATATTTATACCGTCAAAAACAACTTGTAATTACTCTTTCACAAAATTGTAGATAGAAGGCGTAAATAAAAGTAAAAAATGTATTTTAGTGTTTAAAAACTGTGTTCAGAAAATCAGGAGTTATTCAATTCCTAAAATTATAGCAATATACACTGGTGTGCAAAAATTAAGGACGAAGTCGAAAAATTAGCATATCAGCTGAACGAAGAAGCAGAGCGGACAGAAAGACCAATCAGGAGATTAAGTAAGGTGATGTATGGTAGCACATGCGTAGATATGCAGGTAGACGTAATGGGGGAGTGTCTGAGTAGTATAAAGCATGTTGTCGGTGTAAGATCAGTATTTCTGGCAAAGAGATTGCACGCCGTATAGCAGTTAAAATCACACCGAGTTGCTGCCTCAGCGAGAAATGGCGAATAATCAATCTGTTAGACGACATCTGGATGCTTTTACCCGAGGTCGAATCATTGGGATGTTGGAGGAAGGCCGCAGTGTGACAAGTGTGGTTGCAGAGTTCGGAATTGCTCACAGCATACATCGTTTCACGACTTTGTAGACAATTTCAAACTACAGGAACAGCTATCCGGGAGTTCAGTAGTGGTCGTCCACGAGGAACCACACCCGCAGATGACCGGTACATTGTCTTACAGGCCAGAAGAAACAGGTGGCAGACAGCGGGAGAAATCGCTAGACACACGACACAGGCGACTGGACGACCGATATCGCGTTTTACCGTGGCCAGAAGACTGCACGGTGGTGGTCTGTTTGCACGACGCCCTGTACGGTGTGTACCTTTAACGCCTGCCCATCGGAGAAGGCGTTCTCTGTGGTGCCGGGAACACCGGAATTGGAGAGAGACAATGAATGGGGACGAGTACTCTTTACAGATGAGAGCAGATTCAGTTTGAGTAGCGATTCTCATCGCATACTCATCTGGAGAGACGGGGAAGCCGCAATCATCCCTCGAACATCATTGAAAGGGACAGGTATGGAGGTCGCGGTGTTCTCGTTTGGGGAGGCATCATGCTTGGTAGTCGTACAGACCTTTACATCTTCGACGCAGGTTCAGTCAACGGGACCCGTTATTGTAACGAGATTCTTCTTCCATATGTGCGTCTTTTTAGAGGCGCTATGGGTCTGCAGTTCCTTTTCATGGACGACAATGCACCATGTCATCGCACAGTAGCTGCCGAACAGCTCTTAGAGAGTGAGGATATTGAACGTATGGATTGGCCGGCACGATCTCCGGATCTCAATCCCATCGAGCATGTATGGGATTTTTTAGGCAGACGCCTGTCAGCTCGTACCTTACCACCAGTAACGATTCGGGAGCTTCGATTGGCGCTGCAAGACGAATGGGCAGCAATGCCTCAACAACTCATTGACACCCTCATTCTCAGCATGGGCAGACGCTGTGAAACCTGCCTAGCAGTCAGGGGAGATCATATCCCCTACTAAAGACCGGATGTTTCTTGCTGGACACCCATCACATGGATGTTTCGGCCTTCAGTCGCATTGCGCTCCATGCTACTTTTTCAATAAAGCTTCTTTTTATCCCTCTGATTTCTCTTTTAGTAAGTGTTGGTTACATATTACACATGTCCTTACGTATTGGGGATCTTACGGTATTAAATGTGTTGATTTGGAAAGCTTTTGTACAAAGTTATATTGATAAAACCGTCTCGTCCTTAATTTTTGCACACCAGTGTATCTGTGACACACAGTGTTCAAAATGTAAAAGTCTTTATAAAAACTTCTAATAATGAGACGAGATATCATAATTATGTCTACAAAGATATTGTAGGTGAAGAGATAGTATGTTACCCGTTCATTCACAAATTGTGTGCTCTTCTTTTAGAAACCGGTCGAAAGTATTTTGAAGTAGGAGTAATCTACGTGCAGAAGTGTTTTGTGCGTGGGAATTCCTCTCTGCAGTATTTAGTTGATTGTTATTCTCGTCGCTTACGGTTTGGACGGCTTCCAAAGTGAATATATTTACCGGTGCTCGCGCGTTCTCCATGAGAAAAATCCAATCTGTCCACCATTTGAGGAGGCAATTTGGTGCCTAAGTTCCCACAATTTTTTCTTCTCGAATAATCTTTGTGAATTGAGTTTAAGTGGACACATTTTGTTTATTATTTTTGTATAGATGTAATCGAAATTTCTATCTTCTGAAGACTATTTTTTTAAGGTACGTAATAAATGATAGGGTCTGAGTAGTGCTCATGCGTAGATCATCATGGTTTGTTCATGGAAAAAAAACTGTTTTTGCGTGTAAACGTGTATCCTTTCAGACAGATTCTCACAATTATCAACTTTTTTCCCTTTTTATAAATGTTATATTTATTTGTAGTTATCTTTTTTATTTTTCTTAAAATACATAAATAGCCGGTAATAAAACTTTTTTTCTGTGAAATGCATTTTGTCGTCGTTGTAACTACACATTTTTGCTCATGGTCATAAAGTAGTACTTAGTGGATGTAATTGAATATTTACTGGGGATATTTAACACTTTGCTTTTTTCTATAGGGTTTAATTTTAAACTTCGGTTACAATTTTATCTGTCAATATTTTTGAACGTACTACTTGTATCTCAAATAACTTAAAATTAAAAAATGTGAGATACTAGAATAAATAGATACACGAACTCTATTTTCTTAGAAGTTATATTTTAAAAAAAAAACATAGACGAAAGAAAAGAAACGTAGTCTTTTTTTTTTTTTAGTTCAATAATTAGTTTTTTACTGTGTTTTGTTCCCGAAAATCAACTAAATCAAAAGATCACGATACAAAAATGGCGAACTTTCGACCCCGGACCCCCTTGAAAAATTCCTGTGGGCGCTACTGAAAATGTGCATTGTGACTTCCATGTGGTCTAGCGAAGGCTTAGACTAGTGACGCTCAAACTGCTGCCCGCCAGCCTTTTCTGAATGGCCCGGTCATGGCTTATTGCATTAAGAAATTCAATTATTTAAGTACAATGTACCAACAATTTAGCGTTAAAGTCTTACCAATCAAGCAATTAAATCTATCAGTTTTGCTATCAACATCCTTTTTAAAATATTAATCTTTAGTCCTATAAATTAACTTTTAATTATATAATCTATAAATGCATATTTATAAATTAGAATTTTAGATATGCATATATGAAGGTCCACATACTTAAAATTACGAGTCAAAGGTCTGCAAGCAAAGAAAAATTCAAAACTCTTGATCTACGCCAGTGATTCCCAAAGTGGTCGTCCATATAGACCCCCAGGGGCCTATGACGACTTGCAAGGGGGCCACGCCACCGAAAAAATAATTTGGGGGGTTATAGTAGTGGCTTTTGTTAAACCAGATCGTGACTTTAATCTTAAAAAAAATTGATCTAATGGAAACCAGATTTTGATCTATTTATCAGATTTATTTACTAAATTTAGTGAGGTTAATTTAGTGATGACAGAACATACATTTTACTAAGACAAGGACCATTTCAGCATTTCTTTCCAAATTAAACCAAAGAAATATATATAATATTGGCCGTCGCGAATTTTCTAAATTTTTCATAGACAATATTTCAGAACAGTTTAATCTACGTTCAACATTTAAATGCCTTTTACTAAGATAAGATTTTGAAAATAGGTTTGAGATAGCTTTTTTATAGTAATGCCACAGTAGACAATGAGAGAATTCATATAGTCGCATTGAAAAAAAAGTCATGTTACAATAGGAACTGATCAGAATAGGCCCTAACAAAGATCTTAAAACAAAGTTTAGAAACATATGTCAGCAAAATTGGCTTTAAAAAGACATACCTGTTGTTTGTCGCGAATTATGAAATATCGTGAGGAAGTTTTTAATTTCTTTCCCTAGTGAGAGGGAGTTTCAGTAAGTCTGCCTATCACACACACAAAAACGACATTTATTAACAAAGGCGATTTATGGTTAAACCCGACTAGATTGATATTAAATGTTGAAAACTTATTATTGAAGTACCAGATTCCTCCCTCTCATTAAAAGCGTTCGTTTGTTGTTCATTTATTTTATGTATTAATTTAATTCATTAACAACATGTGTGCTTCTTAAGTTATAAACGCTATACTTCACACTACAGTTAGAAATTTAGTTCTAAAATAATTAGTAGTAGTACATGCTGTCAAAAAGATATTTAAGTTAATAAATTTACAAAAATTCAAAATTAGGTAGGCAGGGATCTACCCAAAACCAAAAACATGGCAAGGGGTTTATGAGACAAGAAAGTTTGGGAACCTATGATCTACGCGGTATAGGTTACAGTACTTTGTTCAAAACAAATAATTTATTTTATACTAGCTGCATGGTCCGGCTTTGTACGGGCGTTCTCTTTCCCTCATGATGCCACCAGCAATTATGTGTGTGTTTGTACGCGCGCAATGTGAGTGATTTATAAAAATTTTTCATTAAATTTCTCTTTTTCGAAATTTGTTCCACATATTTTCGATTTAAGACAGGTTTTTTTCTCCTCCCTCTAGCCCGGCATAACACGGTGTTTTAGTGTAAAATTACTGTTTCCTCTTCCCCTCCCCCTCACAGATAAAATATAGCTTCAAATTTCGATCTATGACTTTTAAAAAACAATATTGCGTTAGTTAAAAAATTATTAATGTGAAGCAATAAAAAGAAAACGATTCTTTAGTTAGCTTAAAAATGTCTCTGAAATGTATTTTTATCCAAAATAATAGACAATGTACTTTTTTAATTAACAAATAATTAATTTAGTAATGAATTAATAGAAATACTTTTAAAAAACATATATATATAAACAGTATGGGGAAAGCGTAGATATATATTTACATGTACTGAAAAAAAAACATTCAAAAAGAAAAAAAAACTAAATGATAAAAACATTTTGATATTTATTTTAATTTCATAGTTTTCCTTCCACTGTCATAGTTAAAAAATTTGTGTAATGAACGCTTAAAATAGTGTAAATAATTTATATCAGGAAGTGTAATACATTAATATTACTTTTTGTTGTATTTATTTTATGTTAAAATCTTGCCACCACCTCTCCCTTTTATTATGAAATAAAAATAGTTATTACACTGATGAACGGAATAAATGAAAAGCGAAAGCGCACTGAGGTATGGCGTAGACAAAACAGAAGGGACAAAAAAGATAGATGAATGCTGTCACGGGCTTTTTTGCAAATGGCAGAATTTTTTCCTACTTTCTTGACAATTGTCGTTATATTTTGAAAACTTCTCACAATATCTTTATAAATTTTAGCCTATGTGTTATTTTGATGTATAAGCTATATTACTGTAAAGTTTCATTAAAATCCATTGAGTTGTTTTTGCGTGAAAGACCCACAAAGATACTCACAAACTTTCACATTTATAATATATATTAGATACAAATGTGTTTCCTAGCATGAAAACTTGTTATTGTGCGAATATCGCGGCGTGTGTTCTTTTTGCCTCCAATCAAAATTGCTTCCCGTTCCATCAAAGGGAATTGCGATGTATTTCAGTGACAATTAATTACTGGTGTGTAATTGTAATGCTTCAGTAATTTCCAATTCCCACGCATCTGGACTGTCCATTGGCGACACCGGTGTTGTGTCTGCGCTACACAAACCGCAACGGTCTGGTCTTTTTCCCATGGTCCTTTGCAATTTTTTTTTTTTTTTTGTAAACCGTTTCGATCCAGACTTGCAATTACAGGTCGAGACGCATAAAAATGAGCACCTCGTTTCGGCACAAAAATTGATCCCAGCGCAATGCCCCCCTCGTTTCGTCTTTGCTTTAACCTTGAATCCACAGGGGGTTGTGTTGTGCGGGGTGAAGTTCGATGCTTGGGGTCATGGTGTTTCGCTTTTGGGGTTCACGCCCATGTGCAGGGGGTAAGGATAGCGATCACAAATTGCATTTTGTTGTGTTTTTTTTAACCAAATGTGTAAATTGTATTGAAGAATGTATTAAAATCTCTCGGTAATTTTAGCTGAACGAGACCAGGGGTGCTTCAAACTGTCAAATTTGCAAAGAAACATTTAAGTATTTCGAAATCGGTCAACAAAAATTGTTATATTAAATTATATAAAAAGATTACAGTTCAGTATATTTATTTATTAAAACTATTTCAAACTTTTCCCCTCAGTAAAATCTGCAAAATTTTATTGTATTATTTGAGATAGTTAAAGAAATAACTATCGAGAGACACACTGTCTTGGAATAATTTTGGCTGTCATATGTAATTATCTTTAATTTAGTCGTCAAGCATTTAGAGCATATGTTCTCAATGTGGGCGTTTTAGGCTTTCAGTGGGGGGGCAGTAAAAGACCCAGAATAAGTTAGGAGGTTTTGAGATGGTATAGAGGGGCATGGGCAGATTAACCAAATACAGTCTAAAAAAGACTAAAAAAAAAACACGCTGATTATGTATTAACAAAAGTAAACTTTAATACTGGTTATGTTATGTTGATTGTATGTATTTAAAATTGTATATTCGTAGCAATAGTGATTTCAGATTTGCAGGTACAAAAAAATGGGGGCTTTAGAATAAAACTAAATTAAAAAATATATATTCTATTAGTAATAGAATATTTAAAAAAAAATTTAATTCGTGTTTTCACCATGTGTTATGTACGCTCTTATTTCTCTTGATTGGGAGGGGGTGGTATCGAAATATTCACTAGAAAAGGGGGCGCCAGCTCAAAAAAGGTTGGGAAGGTTATTTAGAGCATGTGTTAGTGTTTAAAGAAACTCCATTTGCTAATGCACCATTTTCCTTCAGAAGAAAACGGTATTGTAATTTTTAATTAAAAACAGAAATATTATTGGGGTTGCTTAACTTTTTCAACATATATATATCGATCCCTTTTAAAAGAATAGCTTTTTTTACGATCCCTTTTACATTTTCTTCTGTAACATGCTGCATATAGCTGGATGAATGATCAGAAAAATCACAACAGTTCCAATAAAGCGGGCTTTTTTCAAATATAAACAGAAAAACATTTAATAGCGCCTTCTTTCACAAGAACGAATGAGTAGACTCGTAGATTTAAATAAAAAATTAAAAACAAACTAAACCACATTATCATGGCTCAACCGTACAGTTCTCTCATTCAACAGGAAATTGAAGCGGATGATGCTGTTAGCCCTAGTCGGGAAAATAGTCCGCTCCCACATGTATAATATAATATAATATAACATAATATAATCGTAATACTAACGAATGCACAGTAAAAACAACGAATACAATTTAACCAAGAATGGGAACAGAAAATTCGAAAAACATTGATTTATCAGATTTGTTTTATTTTTCTGTGGCATTCTAATTTTAATTTAGATGTCAGATTCATACCTTTATATGCTAATCTATATCTATACGTATTGATATGGATAATCTAATAATTACAATCCTAGAAAATTAAATGGCAATTTAAAGAAAAAATAGTCATCGACTCCCAATACACCCCTGGAATACTTACGATAGACACTTATTAAACTTTTATAGAACGAATTCCCTGTTCCAGTTTAAGATTCTGCAGTGTTTTTTAGTTATTGCATCATTATAGAAAATCCACAAAATGAAACGTATAATCATAAAAGTACTTTTTTGTGATTCAACAACCGCAATTTGTATCGCTTTAGTTTTTTAATTGCTGCGTCGTGACGTTTCTAATAAATGGCGAAGATTTTTAACAGCATTTTATAAGCTTCACTTGTATGTAACGAATGCTTTGAACTCAATTTTTACCCACTTTAAAAGGTCAGATTAATAAGAAATTTTGCTCACTTGTCCAGGATTCTCTGATGACAATACAATAATTTAATAATTTTGTTCTATTGTCCTGATCAGGATCAACGATTTCCCATTTTCAGATCAGGGGGGGAGGAGATTGAAACAAAATCCACATAAACTAAAAATTAAAAGGAAATTTAAAATTATAGTTTTCCCTTTCCTATAGAAATAAAAGAGTCCGTTGAAAACCTGCCAAGTGGTCTTTGTAGCCAAGTGAAAAACGACCGACCCAAAAGACAGGTGCGTCATTTGCACACTTCGGCGAGTTGCACTTGAGGCATTCAACCGACCACCATGCCGTTAAGAGCGTAGTTTAATATCAAACCGATCTCATTGTGTTTCGAAGCTGCGGGGAACCATTCCCACGCCTGCACTGTTTCTGGGGTCCCTTCCCCTTCGTCTGCTCGTTCTCGCCCACCCCCTATGTATGCCGATTTCTTCGGGGGAGTTGTAAAAGGAAGAGTCCATTTGTGGTAGGGTCCGTAAAACGGGGGTTGGTGCTTATGGAGTTGAAGGGAGTCAGTAAAATGGGGGTTGTTAAGGGGTGGTAGAAATCTGGAAAGGGAAACATTTTTTTTTTTTTTGGCCAAAGGGGTGTCACTGACCTGTGTTGGAGATTAGGGTTTATCATTTGGGGTTGGGATGAGTTGTTTGTTGAAGAGATGTGTTGTAATCGTTTGCCTCTTCGCGCGCGCGAGTTAATAAAATATTTTCAGGTTATCTTTGTGTGCGGAATGTAAATGATTAGAGCCGTAGCTTGGCACATTTTTTCAGGTAGAAAAATAATTCGACATTAATATAATATTCTTAATTCGCTATGCGAGAAAGAGAAGAATATATTTTATCATGCCTCATTTTTCCACTTCTTGGCACAAAATATGTTGCATATATCTCTTTCAGTACCGTTATACGAAGAGGTGTTCCAATACCACTTCGCATGCTGAATGAAAAAAATTGTTTATTTATGGAATATATTTCTATATATCTATAACAATGCTGGGGATTTTTGTATTAATTGACATGTTTTTTTGTTTGAAAATCAGTGCCGATTTAAGCGTATTTTGGGCCCTGGGCACAGAAGATCTACATGCCCCCTTGGCACTGGAGGATCGAAATTAATAACCAGAAAATCTGGTTAAGTCTACCTGAACCTTCTAAGCACACTGCCCCAAACACCCAATGGATAAACCGGCACTGTTGAAAATATATCTTGGGGATCATAAAACATTCCTTCAGACAATTATCCTTATAGGTTTTTTTTTGGTTAAAGAATAATTTTTTCCCTATACATTATTCCTAAAATAAGATGAAACTGTCGCTTGAAATTTCTTCAAGGATACTGAAAATTTTAATTTTGAATCGTAAGATATTTTTTAAAAAAGCAATAGCAGACCTCTGTAATAAAGGAGGGGTGGTGGATATATTCTTAAAAAAAAACATGTTGCCGAAAACACACACTCAGGTGTTATCTCTACGGTAAATAATAAAAATCTGTTGATCGATGAGTTGGGAGATTGAACCCCCAAAACCCATCCTTGTGTACCCCACTGAATTTATGTCATGAGTAGGTTTACAAGTTATGTACAATTTTTTTGTATTCAAAATATGAACTTGAATACTGAACAGAATATGCATTTATTTTCGGAACAAAAGTACATTTATGAGAGTATATTCCCTTCTATAAAATAATTTTTATTACCAAAAAGTATAAAATTCAAAAATATCTCCTTGATATCCATAAATGATGAAAAATGATCGATATACTTTAAAAAATAAAATTTTTTTTATGTGTTCGTCTCAAAATCTTGGAGTAACTATAATAATATAATATATTTCATATCTAAATTCCGTTCTTGTCCTCAAGACATTAAATGATATACGTATTCGTATGCTTGATATAATCAAGGGTTGATTTTTGGTCTGATGTTAAGACGCGTGTGTTTTGATCTGTTTAAAAATGATTACTTTCATTTGTGTCGATGCGCTTTTTTTTAAGGCGAAATTCAAGAAGTGAAAATGTTAAAGTTTGATTTAGAGTGTTTTGTTTTAGTAAACATTTTCACCTGTTCACCATGCTTACTTTACTCAAGGATCGGTAAATGACCGAATCGATTCTTTTTTCCCAGATTAAGTTCGAGATGGACTATCTGAGCCCTGAGGGCGATCAAATGATGAGTATGATTCCAGTGGATTCCATCAAGAAGGAGCTGGTGGACGATTCAGCTTGTGTGCCCGAGAGACACAAGTCCATGAGAAAAGTCCCCTCCATAAGCGACCTGTCCGAGGAGAGCTCTTTGGGTGAGTCTTGATTTTGAAACATTAGTGTTATTTCTGTTAGCAGTGGCGTAACGTACACCTCCGCATTACTGGGGTCCCAGGGACTCTAGGGCAGTGTTCCCCAACCTTTTTATCGCCGCGGACCAGTCAACGTTTGTTAATTTTACCTCGGCCTGCTGATGGGGAAGGACTTTGATTGTTTATATTTCAGACTGTTTTGATTTAATAATTTTAATTTAATTGTATTTAATCGTAACTTCAGAATAAAATATAGCTACACCAAAAAATTAATATAAAGGAATTTAACAAGGAATATTAAGTGATTTTCATAAAAAGTAGCCCAAACCCAAGAAAAATATACCACAGTAAATAAAAGGGAAATAATGTAATGTGTCTTGTACGGACCAGTAGTATTTGATCCACGGACCGGGGGTTGGAGACCACTGCTCTAGGGGGCCCAAATCCTGAGTTTGTGGGGCTCTAATATACTCCATTACGTCACTGTCAGGAAGGTTCTTTATGTGTGACAACGACTGAATGCATTATTATTGAAATCTGATGACAGCAGTGAAAATCAAAATTCATAGTTTTGGAATGAGGTGTAGTTCCTAAGTAATTATGGGTTCATGTTTTTGTGCCATTAAACACCCTCCGTGTTGAGGGGATGATGTACGTTAAATCTCTCATGAGGGGTTAGCAGCTCAGGTGTCGTCCCATCACTTGACCATAATTCAGAATGAACAGGTCCGTCGCTGGTAGCCCTCGTGTTGTATTAAATGCGACTTAAATAAACACTCACTTGACCGTGGTTCGGAATGACAGGTCCGTCGCCAGTAGACATCGTGTTACCTTGAAGAGCTTCTTTAATAAAGAATGAATCGATTGGAGTGGTGTGAGGTGGGGAATTAAACTGTAGGAAAAATTCGCTCGTCCAATATTTTAAAGAAATTGATGACAGGAAGAAAACGCATTAGAAGAAAATTAAACTGCTGTATGCAATTTCTTTAAGGGATAATTGTGATTTCGAAATATAGCCCCGCAATATTAACGACGATTCACTATATTGAATATTCTCGAACGGAAGCGACATTTGCCGTCATTCCAAGATTTGTCTCAAAATAACACCAAAAACTTGTCAATATCAGTTCCTTATCGCATCTCTTATTTACTCGCAAATAAAGCTTTTTTTAAATCTCGGCATGTTAGAGAACCATTCACAAGTGTAACCGAATCAGTTTGCAGAAAGGAGCGTAGAAAGACATGGGCATGAATGAAAGTTGAAAGATTCAGTTTCTTATCGGTCGGCCCAATTGCTTACACAAGAGGCAGTTGTGACGCACCATTCTAAATTCGAACAAAGAACCCTTCCACTGAGCATGCGCCGACGGCCGTAAGGGGATACGCTGGTCTTCTCTTTCTTTATTTCTTTACTTCCCTACCCTTATTAACTTCTTGGTGCAGCAGCTGTTGTATTAAAACAGAGCTACTTGCCAAATGTCGGTTATGATACTGAGCGCTCATTGGGTGAGGAGGCGGGCTTCTGTTTTGTGTGAAGGGATGCTTTGGCTTCTTTTGTTTCATCTGGGATAAACATTCGCGGGTCTGTTTTACGGAGGGCAGACCTGCGTTTTCGAATTTTGCAGAGATGGATCGTGCGTGTAGGGTTGCTGGCGCTCAAAAATAAATATTTATTCTTATCGAACTTTTTATTTTACTGGAGACGGGTTGTGTTTTTGTGGGGGCGAAATAATAATAAAAAAAAAATTGCACGGTTCTGTTCTACGACTGATATTTATTTTTTTTGTTTAAATGTTAAGACAATGTATCGCAATGTGCTGTCTGTAAAATAATTGAAAATTATGTTGTCATCATCCCCCCCCCCTTGTCTAAATTATTTCCAAGTCATATGAAAGTATGTTTTTGTTTTAAATTTTAAAACCAGAAGAAGTTATTTTCAAAAATAGTTTATTTTGTTTTGTTAATTGCACTTACCGTAAAATCCTTCGTATAATGTGCACTTTTAACACAAAAAATAAGATCGAAATTTAAGGGTGCGTATTATACACCGGGTATAAAAACGATAGCTTTAAAAAAACCAAAGAAATGAGCATTAAAAAAATTTACTTCTACTCATATCGAAATACTGTTTATGTAAAAGAAATTACATGTCTTATGAATTGAAATAGTTGTAGTTCTAGAAGTATACTATTTTTTCAAAAGTCTGGGATAAATACCTCGAATAAAAAAAAAAGGCTTCAATACACAAGAGCATAGATATTAACATTTCAGATTTCGTCGTACGGCGAGTATACCTTAAAATTAAAAAATGCAGTTTGAAAGTATAGGTGCGCATTATACGTCGGATTTTACAGTAATTTTAAATTTTTTGTTGTTGTTGTTGTTGAAAATAAGTGCTTTTATTTTTAATACATCTGTAATGGCTGATTTTTCAAATTATAAAATAGACTGGCTGTAAAAATATTTAATGTTTCTGTAAATCTTGGAGAATTTTACCAAGACCTTCTATATGTTAAAACCGGCTGCATAGAGAGGGTCGATGCGCGTTGAAACTGTCAGGGCTCAATGTTCTTCCGTTGGTGTGGTAATTTGGAGAGGGAAGTGCCAATTCACGTGTCGTCCGTGTTTTTAATCAAGGTTCAAAATTACAAGGTCCGTCGTCAATAGTCCTCGTGTTGTTTTAGAGTGCTACGAAAAAATAATACATTTTGATGAAAATTTGAAATTTTTGGCATCTTCCTCTTGAATTGAGAGATGTAAGTTTTCTCTCTCTCTCTCTCCTCCAATATATACAAAAGGATCTTTGTGGAAGGTATTTTTCCGCCTTAATTTCTTTGTTTCATTTTGTGATGACATTAATACGTTATGGATTTTGAAGCTTTGACTTCTCTTATCTATGCAACATAAGAAATTTATTTATAACATACTCATACATACAATTGCTTCGCCTAGATTTGTTTGAATAAAAACACATATTCCCTTCCCCCCATCGACTTATAAATGTTTAAAATAAAATGATCAAGCTTTCTAATGTTAACTTTATCTTAACTAATGCTGTCTTCGAATTTCAAAGTTAAAGGAATGCTTCTAATAGGGAAAAAAGAAGTTGAAAATCTGAATATCATGTATGGAATTTATTTTTAAAGAAAAAACAAAATGGTTTTAGATTCGAACAAAAATAAATTTTACACCTAAAATAAGTGACATTCAGGAAATCATAAACATTATTAAAATTGGAACATTATTCTCACCGCACTCGTACGCACCTTATCAACATGTCGAGTGAAAAATAACTTGGAATGTTTCTGGTTTTAAAAATATTCGCTTATCGGCCGTTGCCAATTGCCAGTGAAATGCAAAAATATGTTCTGTCAAAATACTTTTCGCCTGATTCCTAGAATAGTGGTTAACAATGGATTTTTATATTTAGGCTGTAACAATCCGAAACCGGAACTCTGATAACCCAAAACCCACTACTTGGGTGATACGAAAGGTCTTGTCTATTCAATTTATTGCGATTCGGATTTTTTTTTAAATTGAGGCCTGCTTAAGTTTTATCTCTTTATGGATGGTTTGATCATAATCAATTTATGCATCAAAAATTAATTCGGTTTTACGTTTTTCGTAATGTTTTCTACGAAAATATGCCGACATTTTTCCCCCCAATTGTTTGCAAGGACTGATAAATATGAGTAATGTTTTTAAATTTGTCGTTAAAAAGGTCAGGGTTTGGAATCGGTACCTATTTAAGCACATTTCGGCCTCTGGGCGCAGATCTATAGGCCCCCTTGGCACTGGCGGATTGAAATTTATAACCAGAAATCTGGTTAAGCCCAACTGTTCCTTGTTTGTTTTTCACTACACAACAGTCGACCTCCAAATCATTCGAGTATTTTTCACTTGCAAGGAATGAATGATTGTTCAAAATTAGTTCTACCCATAAAATTGTCGTTAATCCACTGTTGCCTGTTATCACTAACCGTGATCGTTACAAATAGAAAAAAGAATATCAATTCGCAACCGTACGACATCGACAGCAAAAAAGCAAAATTGATGCATTTGATTTCTTGTCAAAGAATTTCCCACTAAATTTTTAATACATTGTCTAAAATAAAAGAATTTCTCAGAGCTTTGGATCATGACCGGGCCACTTAAAAATGCTCGATGGGCCGCAGGATGATCGGTCTAGATTCAAAGACATCGCTGGTCTAGATTCAAAGACAAAACTGTAAAATTGAAATACCAAATTTCTGAACTACCCATCACAAAAAGGACTTTAGCGAAGAAAAAAAAAAACCTCGCCTAACTGAAGACACGTCACCTGAGAGGGACGAACACAAAGATGAAACAAGAACGTACCCGCAATGTCGGAATTGCCGTGACACAGAACTGACCCCTGACCACCTGTTCTCCTGTCCTGCCATTCTGGTAATCTTGCAGCGAATTAGTGACTTGTCCTCAGGACGATCTGTATTCGGATAACTGTCTGGACGTTGCCGACGTGGTATGTAGGAACTTCGGTCCTATATACTACGTGAATTGATTGATTGATTGATTGAATATTAACGTCGCACTGTTCAGCTACACGAGGGCTTTTATACTACGTGAAAATAACTTTCTCATTTTCATAAACACAACAACCAACCAACAATATTCGGGACTATTACCTGCTATAAAAATCTAAATAACTTTCGGAGTCTTTAATTGATTTGGTTTGAATTGTTAGCGATACCCGATAAATTGGTTGCCCGTGTTATCTAATAGTAAATCTAGTTGAACCGTGTTGATTAAACACACCCAAGCAACATCGAAAGTTTTGTGCGTTTGGCTTGAAATTATTCACCGTAAAAAGTGTAGCCGAATTTTATTTGATATGTGCCATTTCAAGTAAAGGGTGTTTTTTTAGAGGTATAGAACTATAAAAATTGCAATAAAACAACGATGTATTTATTATTCGATTGACATGAATTTTTTTTTATTCGAAAGATAATCTTGTGGCATTACATTTTAAATATGATTTCTGGCATAGGACTGCCACGGCTGGCTAGGATGTAGTCCAATCTGGACGTCCAATTTTCGATGACTTTTTCCAACATTTGTGGCCGTATATCGGCAATAACACGGCGAATGTTGTCTTCCAAAAGGTTAAGCGTTTGTGGCTTATCCGCATAGACCAATGACTTTACATAGCCCCGCAGAAAATAGTCTAACGGTGTTAAATCACAAGATCTTGGAGGCCAATTCACAGGTCCAAAACGTGAAATTAGGCGGTCACCAAACGTGTCTTTCAATAAATCGATTGTGGCACGAGTTGTGTGCCATGTTGCGCCGTCTTGTTGGAACCACAGCTCCTGGACATCATGATTGTTCAATTCAGGAATGAAAAAGTTAGTAATCATGGCTCTATACCGATCACCATTGACTGTAACGTTGTGGCCTTCATCGTTTTTGAAGGATTCCACCAGCCCATAAAGCTCACCAAACAGTCAGTTTTTCTGGATGTAACGGTGTTTCGACATACACTTGTGAATTAGCTTCACTCCAAATGCGGCAGTTTTGTTTGTTGACGTAGCCATTCTACCAGAAGTGCGCTTCATCGCTAAACAAAATTCGCTTATGAAAATCGGGAACAACGGCAATCTCGTTTTGGGCCCTTTCGACGAATCTACGCCTTGCTTGATCATATTTAAAATGTAATGCCACAAGATTATCTTTCGAATAAAAAAAAATTCATGTCAATCGAATAATACATCGTTGTTTTATTGCAATTTAAAGTTCTATACCTCTAAAAAAACACCCTTTATTTCGATCGACAATATTGTAATGGCAGATCCACCGTAAACTCTTTATTTTTTGCAGATAATAATCTCTCCCACCTATAATGAAATGTAACAGCTTCGTAATGACTATCCCATATATATATATATATATATATATGTATAAAAAAGAAGGTAACATCCGTAAGAACTATGAAAATGAGATACACCGACAATCCAAAACACCCGAGTGGTGGTATGTATGTCCCACTTTTAGCGTCCGTCCCCCACTCATGGGTTCATGAACACCGAACTCCGTATGACCCAAATAATATTTTTATCTTTTGGTGATGGGGGGATCGACTTGGGAATCATCTGCCCGGGGCCCCTGAAAACCGAGAGTGGGCGTGAGAGGAAGAAGGCACCTGTCGTCTGCCAGGGACCACATGGAAATTGAGCTGTTCGGGGATGGGGGGGAGCGTTGCGTGCACAGTCGTCTGCACACCCCTCGTTTTGTCTGCACTGGATGGCGTTCCCACGGTGGGATTTATCCAGCTGAATCTGTCCCTTCTCTCTTCTCTATGTTAAGTCCTGTAACATACGTCTGTACCTTTTGCTACCCATCTGTTTGCGTTTTTATTTGAGTGAACTGGTAATTGTTTGTTTGGAGCCTCACTGTGAAATTGATTTAAATGCCAAGGGTTGGTTCTTTACTTTCTTTCATTCGTTTTGGATGAAGGGGAAAAGATTTGTGTGTGGGTGGATTAAAAAAAAAGGAATAATATTGAACTAGAAACGTTAATTAAAACGTCATACTTTTTTTTTTAAAAAAAAAATCCCTTTTAGGTAATAGTGTTATATCGATCTAGTCTAATACCCGCTTGGATAATTTATTTTGGAAATTTTTTAAATATTTAATATTGAATAATTTTTAAATTTAACTGAAGGGGGAAACTAACTGCCAAATTATACGACTGTTCATACTCATTGCTCAAATTGTAAATCTGTAATTTACATGTATTAAAAAGTTCTTTTTTCTCTTTTCAATATATTGCAAGCAGGAAAAAGATAAATTTCAAGTTTTCATCTCCGCATTTTAATTTGTGCTTCAATTTAGTGCCTCCTCAAAAACCATATTCCTAATCACTCCTCTAAATTCTCTTGATCTTGGTTTTTATTTTGTTTTTCATGCTAAGTTCTATATTTTTCTACATGTGGATTTTTATTCATAATTTGCTGTAAAATTTGTAATATATCGTCACGTTTAGCTATTTTAGTACGTTCATGCGAAGCCTCATCATAATCATAAATGTAAATTTGTCCAAACTGGTTTTGCTCCATTCTGTAGTAAAGATGTACTGTAAAATCCGTCGTATTACGCGCACCAATTTCAAGCTGCACCTTTTATTTTTAAGGTATATGCGCCGTAAAATACGCATCCACTTTTTTGCGAAGGAACATGAAATGTGAGTATGCACAATGCTCTTATATTTTGAAGTCGTTTATTCGAGATATTATCCTTAGCTTTTGAAAAAATAAGTTTATTTCTAGAATTACACCCCTTCAAATTCATAAGGAATATCATTTCTTATGAATTGAAATACGTCAATATTACGATATTTATGGGAGTCTTAATTTTTCTTTTAATACTCATGCCGTATTTTATGATAGTTGCTTTTATTAACTGTACCTTATGTTTTAGTAAATTTATTACAACATCACGAAGCACTTTTTCTATAGAGAGGGATTATATATTTTCCAAATAAATGTAAATACTCACCATTTCTTAAAGAGTACTTTTTTTAAAAAAAAATAACGTGTTTGGTTTGTATTAATTTGTAATCGTTCATTCAAGGAACATAAAAATTTTAAGGTTTCATTTTTATTTTTCAAGTTTAAATGAATTTAAAACTCTTTAAAAATTAAAAGTACCAAAAAAAAAAGTTTCTTTGTTTCATTTTCATCTATTTTATTACTGTCTACCTTTGTTTTCTATATAAAAAAAAGTCGTAAATTAACTACTACAACTCTTTCTTGGCTTCATTTTAGGTCATTGCCACATGCATTCATGGCGCAATTGAACAACAGAAAACAAACATTCGTTTATCTCAATAACATTTTATTTCCCAGAATTCCATTCAAATAGCTGTTGTTGCAACCCCAACCATTTTAATATTTGATATCGGTGATCAATTTCTACCTAAATTTTTTTTTAACTCATTACGCTTTTTTCCCCCTTCTATTTTAGCGAAAATAAATTTCAAATCACAGGCGTAGTTACTTGTTCTCCTATGTTAACAAGGTCACGAACTTTTTGTGTGTGTGTGTCGAATATATTTTCTCAAATGCGCTGTTTTCTCACGCGCGCACAATGGGCAATCGTCATTTTTACATTTCTTCTGAACGTGTTTATTCGAATTCGCGTTCGCTTTTCGCAGAAAAATGGCGGACCTGGAAACAATGGCGGTGGAACTACAGTCGCGTAGCTTCATTTTCGCACCGCTCCCTCTCTAAGTGAAGGTTGCGGTTTTTATGAGGGGGATTCTCTTCAGGGGGTGCGGCAAGAGTGGCATAATTATCCGCGCATGCCACCTGTGACGGATAAAATCTGGGATAGCTTGTTTATAAGCTTTTTTTTCGAAGCTGAAGGTTGATTTCTGATTCGGGGTCTTTCTTTTCCTTAAATTACAGTTTAGTTAATAACTTAAATTTTTTTTTATTTTAACACAAGATGTACTTTGTACGGTGATCCTCTGTTAAAAACTATGCAATAATTATCTTCTAACCGGAGATCTTGTGAAGTATTTTACCTTAAACTAGAGAAAAAGAACAGGTACGTAAAGTACAAGTTTTTCGAACGAGGTAATTTACTGTGGTATTATGTAGATCCCATTATTTTTGTATTTGTATGACACCTCGCCTATTGGCGCATTCAAGGGACTTACTGTACCCCCCTCCAAGGCCACTGATTTTTTTTTCGATTGGTTATAATCCTATGTATATAGTACGTAAAATTTAATAAGTATGTTATTAAGAATTAATTTTATTAATTAATGCTAATTATTTATTCAATAGTTAATTTTGTATTGTTGTGTGCGCTACTGCCTGCCTCATTTTTGCTGATTTTTTTTTCCTCCGATGCACAGGGCCAGTAGCGCACACAGGAATTTTTCAAGGGGGGGACCGGGGTCGAAAGTTCACCATTCTTGTATCATGCTCCTTTTGATTTCGTCCATTTTCGGGAACAAAACACAGTAAAAAGCTAATTATTGATTAATTAATAAAATTAGTCATTAATAACAAATACTTAATTAAATTTTACGTACTATATGCTTAGAATTATAATCAATCGGAAAAAATCAAGGGCTTTGAGGGGTCCGAACCCCCAGGACACCCCCCCCTTGTGTGCGCCACTGCACAGGGCATCTTGTAATTTTGAACCATAGTCAAATGATGACATTTGAGCTGGCAGCCGACTCTCGAAACTTACACACGACGCCAACGCCTTAAGCCTTAACAAATTTAACGCGCATCCTCCCTTCTGGATGGTGGTGCTTCAGTAGTACCGGAACTGAAGCTCACGATTCGGCAGAAACAGTGGCGCACGCAGGAATTTTTCAAAGAGGGGGGGCGTCCAGGTTGAAAGTCAACCCTTCTCGTATCATACCCCCAATACGCTGTTCAACATTCCTCTACTTTTGTCGGTTTTCGGGAACAAAAAACGGTAAAAAATTAATTATTGCATAAATAATTATTAGCATTAGCGAATAAAATTAATAGTTAAAAAAATTATTTTATTTTACGTACTATATACACCATATTATAATCAATCGGAAAAAAATCAAGTTCTAGGGGGGTCCTTCCTCCCCCCTCCCTGTTTGCGCCAATGGACAAAAACAATACCTATCGCAAGTTCATGGCCATGGGGCTACCATGTGTATAAAATATGGTTAAGGGTCCCGACCACATTATGCATAAATTATATTAATTTTCTTATAAATCCAGAAATTAAAAAAAAAAGAAAGAGGTTAACTCCACCGCATCAAGAAAACTGTTTCTGAAATGAGTTGTTTTAATAGAAAATTAGTGTGAAATATATAACTGCTTTAATCCCACTGAGAGGAGCCTGTGTTATATTTGAGTGAATCCATTTCCTCCTGCCCTCTCAATATGTTATGTGCCGTACAACTTCTCGTATTTCACAAATGAGCTCGCACCTAGTACTACTAAAGAGAATATAGAAAGACTGATGCACACGTTAAATCTGTCCTGGCTCAAAGTCTTCTCTTAGAGGTGGTGTGGAAATTCGGAGAGGTGATGACAGCTGAGGTGTTGCCCTTATTACTTGACCATGGTTCAAAATGACGAGGCCACTCGCCAACAGCTAACTTGTTTCTTTATAGTGTGATGCTGATAAAACTCTCACTCTTTTTTATCTCCCTTCTTTTGATTTCAAGTAGAGTGAAAGAACCCTTAATATTTTTGACGTCACAACGAACAGGGTATAAGTAGGTCCGTTTTTTCTCTTAGGTACGCTAGGCACATGCTTAGAATGCAAAAGAGAGGGGGGGGGGATTGAAATTACACTACTAACTACCACCGCCTAACGATTCATGAGAGAGGCATTTCTGCCCTTAAGAGAGAGAGAGTAAAGACTGAAATGAGGTATTCTGTGGAAAAAAATGTTTCGCAGTTTGATGTTGCTGTGTACTCAAAATGATATTACAATGGATATTAATTACAGTGATGTCATTAACGATTTTGCAACGATCAAAACTCGGGGGAAATCTTTGTTTGTACAAGAACAATGACAGTGACTCAACGAAGAATAAGGATGTCTAAAAGTTAAACATAGTAAAACGATAAGCGAAGAAAAAGATGAGAACAAACAAGTCGAAAACATTTTATACAATAACGTGTACTCTATATTGTAATTGCAAACGATTTCATTAATTTACTTTGCTAATTTACAGAAGGGGTTCCGTAATGCCGCAGGGTAACAAATGAATGAAAATTGCAAAATATACCACTACTCTTTCCTTACGGCTGCCAGTTGCCAGCCCAGGACACGGCGGTTCCGTAGGTTGTAGATAATGGAAAGACTCTCCAAAGAGCAAAAACAATTAAGAGTTTGAGTAAAGGAAAAATCCCTCCCGAACCAAAACTGGCAACTAGAGATGCTTTGGAAATTGTATGTGTGGGAGGGGGGCGTAACAATTTAACGTGCCCGGTGAGGTTAAAACGGCCCTGAGTATAAGTCTTCGCATAGGATTTAATGTTCTCGGTCTCGTTCACAAATGCCTCTAAAAATTAATTATTAATGCTTTTTGTACTGAACAACTGTTAAAGCGTGTAGATAATGAAATGTTTAATTAAAGCTTCATTTAAAAAAAATGTTGTTGTTTTTTATAAAAATTATTATTATATTATATTATTTAAGAAGTGATTTAATGAGTTTCGTTTATATTTTCTGAAGAAAAATAAAAATAATTAGTTTTCAAAAAATATTGTTAAAACGAATGAACCTGATTAGCAGAAATGAACTTTCTCACTGTGCATCGATCGCTATTATGTAATTTTAGAGTTTCTCAACCTTTAGAATGTATTCTGAAAATATCTGTTGATGGGGGGTCTCTCTTGGTATCTTCATTATTGTTATTATTATTTTTAAAAAAAAGTCATCATCAGCGCGCATGGTAGATTTTGTTTCACCCATGTTTGTATTTAAGGAAAGTTAGAAACAATTAATTGCTTTAAAAATTCCACCCAGCTTTTCTGTTTTCGGCGTGTGAAGTGTAAGTTTTCTTTTCTTTTTTTTTTTTACTAGAGGGCAAAAAAAAAAATTTTAAATTGAATATCACATTTTAAATTGAAAAGCATTTTTACTATCATTCGATAACTTGATTTTCTGTTATTTTTTTTTCTTCAGTTTTTACTTCCTGTTGAAATAAATAGTTAATGATGATTTAAATTTTTAGACGATTGTTTACTTAAATCATTTACGTTTCATCTGGAATTTGACAATGTTAGAGAAATACTATCTTATTCGTATTTTTATTTGTAATTTTCAGTAGAAATAATTAATGTGAAAAGGAATGTTAGACATATTTTTATAATCATCTCTCAGTGGCGCACATAAAAAGGGGAAAGGGGTCCACTGGTCCAGACCCCCCATTTTTCGATTGCTGATAATCCTATGTATATAGTACGACAAATTTAACTAAGTGTTTGTAATTAACAATTTATTTTATAATTAATACTAATTATTAATTCAATAATTTATTTTTTACTGTTTTTTGTTTCTAAAAATCAATAAGATAAAAAAAATACGTTTGGTGTTGCATTGAGGTATGATACGAGAATAGTGAAATTCCGATCCCCCCTTTGAAAAAAACTGTGTGCGCCACTGTCACCTGATGTAAACAAATATCAGTTAATTTTCAAAATTTAATACTAATTAAACGTAGTGGCGCACACAAGGGGGGAGTCCTAGGGCTCCGAACCCCCTCCCCAAAAGCCCTTGATTTTTTTCGATTGATTGTAATTCTAAGTGTACAGTACGTAAAATTAAGTATTTGTCATTAATAATTAATTTTATTAAAGCTAATTATTTACTCAATAATTAGTTTTTTGTTCCCGAAAATTGACAAAATCAAAAGGTGCATGATACAAAAATGGTAGACTTTTGCCTCTGAACCCCCCGAAAAGTTCCTGTGTGCGCTACTGAATAAGGGTCGTACCATTTCTAAAAAAAATCTCCTTGGTACTTCTTTATGGTCTGTGCGAAAAAGATAATTTTACTTATACTGCTATTAAATAGGATATAGGACGTCTGTATTATAAGTATACTAATATCAATTAATTAGCTGAGTTGGGGATTATAAAGTCCTGTTTCTGCTAAAGTATCGTTGTGTTGAGGCTTGATGCACGTTCAATCTATCCAAGCTCAAAATGTTCAAATGAGTTGGTGCAAAATTTTGGAATTGTCTTGTTCTCTTCTCTCAATGTTCAAGATTACAAGGTCAGTCATTAATTACCCTAGTATAGCTTCGAATTGTGCAATGAACAATCAATCCAATGGCAATTAAAGTTAGATTTATGATAGAACGAAACATTTCTCAAAATCATACATTAAATCTTCTTAGTCTATAGTTTTCTTCTAGTACATTTTTATCTTGTCTTAGTGACTTTAAAAAAAATCTACTTAAATGATGTAAACAGCAAACGAGGTATTATGAACTCCTGTAAACACGATTGAGTTACAATTTTCAGAGAGATATTTTAAAGTTTTTAGCAATTGAAAAAGGGAGTAAACAGAAACTGAATAAATGCATCTGTCATAAAGGAGATAAAATGGTTAAACGAGAAAAAAAAATATTCTAAAACTAAGTTTATAAAAAAAACTGGCAATAAATTAGTAAAGAAAATGTGTAGTTTTTTTTACCAGTTTTATAATACACTATTATTACTGCGAATGTGCGAAGATAAAAATAAAATTTTTAGTAGCTCATTTTTTTAAAAAAAATCCCTGCAATATTGGGGATTACGGTTACGAAAGCGAACCAGCTTGCTGCATCCGGCAGCTGAAGAACCGGCCGAGTAATACCAAAACCGAAACCGGAAACACAGAACCAGGCTGACTGGTTTTCTCATGAATCGGCTCTCGTAGTATTACTGTTAGATCGATTTAAAAGAAAGGGAGAGAAAAAATGGAACGATTTTTGGGGGATACCCGCGTACTTGTGACGTCACATGAGAAAGTCTTTTGCTTCTGACGTAAAGGTCGTTTTTGGAAAACTACTACTACAGCTTCCACTATTACTACGAATTTTTTTCTGGGGACGGAAACAGCTGAAAAGGGAGCAGCGGGCTCTAGTAGTTGGTGGGGTGGTTGTGTTGTGTGTGAAGGTATGCACTCGGTGCGGGCCTACTGAAAGTGAGGGCCAGTCAGGTGGCAGGTTTTAGCAGACGATTTCCGTTCTTCTCTGCCTTCCTTCCCAATGACAGCATTGGATTTCGAGTACTTTGAATTCTAATCTATATATTTATCACATTTTTTTTACATGAAACTGGGAAAAGGAAGGGGGAGGTCTTGAGATTTTATGGCTATACTTAGGAAATTAGCATCTCTTTTTTTTTTTAAAAAAAAAAAGTAAACTTCGTCAGGTAATTGAATCCTCCCCCCTTCGTCTTGATAAAATTTGGATATAACTGGAATGTTAGGTAAATAAAATGTCCTGGTATCTTGCCATTTTAGTATTGCCATTGAATAATGGGTAATTTCGAGATTTTAAAGTAATAATGTTAAATAAGAAAACCGTAAGTGTGTTTCTTATTTTAGTAATGGCACCAAGGAGTTTGAAAAAATAGTGTTTTAACATAGAATGCAATTTTGAATATGACTTTTGATTGGGAAAATTTTTTCTCTGATATGAACATAGCCATTTTTTAAAGTATGTTGTTTAACTCAGATTCTTTCATATGAGACACATTCAAAAAATATTATATTAAAAATGTATATTTTTGTACACTATAATACAGAAAAAAAATTGAAGTTTCTGCAATGTATACATACTGCAAAATATCTAGACGAATTGTTCTGTATGTGTGTTTGATTTTAATACAGTTATAAGCTTGAAGTTTATTGAAGTAGTGTGTCTGTGAAAGCCGCATGGTTTGAGTTCTGATTTGTCACACTAAGGATCCATCCTTCAATAGGACCGATACTTCATAAATCCTTCAAAGCTCGAAAGGCTCACGTTGACGCAGTGTGGAAATTATGGGAATGGGGTACTTATGCAGTTATCGTTCTCATTTTGCTTCAAAATTACGAGGTCCATCGCCAGATGTTGCTCTACGTGGGGCATCAGTAACAATCAATCCATTTAAAGCATAAAAGTAATTTTTCCCTTTTTTTTATTAACGTATGAGTAAAGTTACTGCTTTTAGAAGGAGAGAAATTGACGCGTAGATCATTATATTTGCTTTAAAAAATTATTAAATATTTTGTGTTGATTTATGAAATTTGAAAAAATATTTTGGGGATGCACAAAAAGGACCCACAGTCATATCAGAAAAGTTGTTTGCTCTTTGCTGCGACTGTGAAAAAGGAATTTCATCTGTTAAAAAAGAAGGCATTTGAGAAACTTTTGAGATGTAATAACTCAACAGTGTATCGACACTGTTATTGAATGTGTAAAGGTCGTATCACACGTATATTTTCCATGCAATTTTTTCGTCCAGTTTTTGGCTTAATCTAAGGGGGAAGGATTGCTGTAAACAAAACGACATGCTCTGACGTCAGTCGCGCTCTATCTCCACATTGAAAAATTATTTGCCGATTTTTCTGCTTCGGAAAACGAACATCCAAAATTATTTCTTTTATTTCGCTTGCGCTTTTGTTAATGGGCGTATACAGAAATGGAGCACCATCCTGCAATGTTATACGACACCATTAAAATAAAATACGGCATGTCTGATTAATTAGACGAAACCGAAGCGGCCATCTTGTTTATGACGTGAGGTACCGAAGAACCCCATTGGCTTGAATTTCAAGCAACTTTTATTTGGAACAATTTTTTGAGCTCACTGGCAAAAAGTTGTTCGAAAGCCGTTGCTTTAGCAACTGGGTAAAAATTGCACGAAAAATTGCTTGAAACGTGTACGTGTGATACGGCCTTTAGTAGGGTTAAAAGCGATGCACTGTTTTGAATCTGCGATGAATCACGGCGTTCTGATTCGTCTTCCCTTCATGATTAGTTAAAGCGTGTGTGTTTCATATTTTATTCCCCTAACAATTGGAGTATCGCATAGCGGGCGTCTTAGTAGCGTTCAAGTCAGCCCACGGTTTCGTATCGCGCCTATTAAAAAACGCTTTGTGGAGAACGGCTGTTCCTAACCGTTTCCCATTTCCGCTCAAGAGAGAGGTACCTGCAGTTCTCACGCAAACCACCGAAGCGGGCACCCCTCGACAACCCCAAAGAACCCCCTTTCTAGTATTAGTTATCCCCCTCCCCTCAACGCGTCTTCTCAGAGCGTAACATCACACTGCCTTCCCCCTCTTATCTGGTTCCACCCCCTGAGAATGAAAAGTTGGGAGGGGAGGAGAGAGCGAGCGACAAGTTGGCTCTCCTTTCCGTCACTTCATTCATAAACGATCTTCTGCGCAGAATCGTTTCGGATGTTCTGTCAAGAAAAAGGGAACTTTTTCGAACGTTTTTTGAAGATGCCGCCCGGGGCACAAGTGGAGTTATAGGTCTGCGAAGATTAGTCCCCGTGTTTATTTTTGTTCGAATAAGCTTGTTGGTTTTTTCTTCGTGTGGAGATTCGAAAGGTCTTGCAGAAACTGTGGAATTGGTTCTTTGTTTTCGAACGAATCCTTGCGGAAACGATGTCCGAGTGTGAAACCGTCTGACATCTTTACGGTGGAAATTGACCGTTTGATTATTGATAAACCAGATGGGCTGAAAAAACCCCTTCGTCTTCGATTGGACCTCGTGTGGTTTTGTGGAATTTAATTTGCAAACTTTCAGAATCGAATTTATAAGAATGAGTGTTTAGGACAGTAACTAAGTTCTAATTATAGTTTGCTAGTCACATCGGATCTAAATAAGAGCAAAGTATTATTATTTTTTAATTATAGTATATATTTATTATTTATTAAATGATTCGTTTCGGCAGGAATTGTTTCTAGTCTTGTGTTAGAGAAATAGCAGTATTTTCTGTGTTTTTGAAAGGGTATTCATTTTTTCGCCTCCTGGATCAAAAATTATTAGTAGTATTTATTTAAATTGGATCATATCTCTTCGATTATTTTTACTTCAAAGAAAGTGAAAGCAAGTTTTTTTCCAATCTTCCTGTGATACTTGAATTAACAAAATGATGTTGGCACCCAAACCCAAGCTTATTGCGCCGAAACCACCCAAAGGTAAGAGTGTTCCGATTTTTTTTTTAATGTCTCACTTTTTTTACTTGTTACACAATAATTCTAAATTGGGAAAATGGATGTAGTTTTTTTAAAAAACTCGAAATAGGAATCATGTGCCGAACCTGTGTAAAATAAATATTTTTAAAATAACTGATCAAACCATTATTTAAAGTATTATTGAGCATTTAGACATTTATTTATTTATGCTGTAGTAACCGGACTTTGTAATATTTAAGACAAATCGACTTATATATTTTGCGAGCCGTACATTTATATTTACGAAAAATTTTGTTTGCAATAACAATAATTTGTCTAGTTCAATTTTGTTTATAAAAAAGTATAATGTACGAATTTATCGTTTTAATGAAAACTGTTGAGCTTTTTGAACATCAAACAAAAAAAAAAATGATGTAAATACATAGATTTAATATGGAATTTGTACATTTGGTAACAAAATTCATGACAGCTTCGGTTAACTTAACGAAAAGTCTATTATAAATATTATAGCAGAAGGCTTAAAGAAACCGTATGAGAACGGAGTTACGTTTCGTATAAAGTTACGGAATTGATTAATGAGTTTTAAAAACGACATAAAATATTTCAAGCGTTAAAATAATGGTGGTTCATCTATACCTTTTTACAGTGTGATTTAGATGGTTAAGAGAAATTTAAAACTATATATATTAAACTATAATGCAATTTTCATCTTGAGCATTTTCGGGGCAAGATCAAAATACCATTGCTGTGTCCCGTGTTATTGAATGTTCTCAATCAAATGGGCTTCTGTGCCCCAATTTTATTGAACTCTTTCAATGATTTTTGATGTGACACATATTTAAAATTCCTTGTATAATATTCAAAATACGGAGCGACTAATCAAAAGTAATCAACAATTACTCTCCGCAACCCTTTGCTTAAAATCAACCATTCAGTTAAGACTGACTTCTCCAAGATTTATATTTGCTTTTGTGTGTGTATTTTATTACTTGCAGTTTTTATCTTATCACTAGTATATAGTATTTTTGGTCTCACTTTATTGTTTTTACAACCAACATTAGACATTAGCTTTAAACATAATCTCCCTTTAAATGCAGTTTTGCCGAAACCCTAGAAAAATGAATGTCACTCTGTACACACAACAATGACCTTTTTGCAATTCATTCAGTGTGGGTGGGCTCTGGTGTTTACCGCCAAAACGACGTGTTTCGTTTACTTATGTCGTGGTCTCTTCCACCAATATTAGAAGAGTGAATGCGCCCATTTGTCTTGCTTCATTGTTTTATTGTTAGTTTTTAAATGTTCCCATTCTTCCAATAGAGGGGAAATTTTTACCTCTACTTTTACGAGTATTTGTCGAAAGGAATCCATTGCTGGTGAAGGAAATAAGATTTTTACTCCTTTTCACACACAGAATATTAATTGATACCTTTTTTATACTTGTTTTTTATCCCCTTAACCCACAGGCCGCATGTGGCCCGTTGGCCTTTTCTGAGTGTCCCGGTCATAGCCCATTGCACTAAGAAATTCAATTATTTCAGAACAATGTACTAAAAATTTGATAGGTTTGATTAATCAAGTAATCAAATCTATCAATTTTGCTGTCAGTTTGATTTTTTAATTGTAAAATGTAAGCAAGACGCTTTGTCATAGATGAAAGGAAATAGAAATTATCCCATAACTCATTAAAAAACGTGTTTGATCGAAAAGTTAATATAGTATTAAAATAAAAGCCAAAAATGAGTTTTAATATTTTGATCAATTTTGCTTTGTTCAATGTCGTTTTGGTCTTATAGTGTGTTTTTTCTACTATCCACATGTTGCGGACCGACGGGAAAAAAGGTTGAGTACCCTTACCTTAAACTATCTTATGCGTATCTCAGGCAGGGGCGTAGCTACCGCCGTATCAATGATACGGGGTCCCCAAGCTACAGGAACTCCCAACATGTGCAACTACAGTTCCACTAACAGTGCTCCCATATCTAAAAAAAAGGGCCCCGAAGGAACTTTGATACAGGGCCCCCTCAGATCTAGCTACACGAGTGGTCTCAGATGATCGAAACAGTTAATCTGCAGTTAAGAAATATAGACGCATATATTTTCATAATGATGCTCCTACAAACCTTGAGGGTCGGACAGCTAGTGGATCGACGAAGGCATAACCGTCGTGTAGATGAATAAATGTACTGTAAGTTTGTCAGATTTCTATGTTAAGACTGGATGTGGAAAAAGATGTTAGAGTTGTCACATGACAAGGGTTTGGAAATGGCATCTTTTGCATAAAATGCGCACCCTTCTCCTTTCCCCCCTCTTTTTCTGTGTACGTAAAGTCCGGAGAAACACCCCTTGCTCGCGCTTTTGCTACTGAAAAAGCTGCAAAAGTTCAGGTAGATTTCGTTATGTACAGTTGGCGTCGCATTACTAAAACTGCTGGTGGCCGCGATAGCCTAATGGCCAAGGCATCGGATCAGGGTTGCCGTGTAGGGGAGCGATGCACGTTAAATCTGTTGAGAGCTCAAACGTCCTCCCTTGATGTGGTGTGGTCGTTAGGAGAGGGAGGTGCCAGCTCAGGTATCGTCGTCGTCACTTGACAGTGATTAAAAATTACGAGGTCCGTAACCAAAAGCCCTCATGTAGCTGAACAGTGCGACGTTAATATTCACTCACATATTAAAACTACTGCTGATGGATCTCGTAGTTTTAAACCACAGCCGAGAGATAAGGACGATACCTCTCTGTCTGTGCCGGTACCTCACTCTCAAACTTCCACATCACGCTGTGAGGATTTTGAGCCGCGACATATATAATGTGCATCAATTCTACACGATAGGTTAATTTTTTTTTGTTTTTGGAAATTGTTTCCATAAATATGCCCACTAGCCAACCAGAGTATAAAAATTGTATGAGATACATAATTGTGAATAAAACTATGAATGAAATATGTAAGCAAAAAATGCGGTGTGTTTGTTGGGGGGTATATTTACTACATAGGCTTGTTTTCGAAGGGTATTGGGGTAACGAACATTTATATTTAGCGTCGAAATTGTTATTGTAATACCTAGTTTCCCTCATATTCTCTGCTAAAAAAGTAATTTTTAGCTGTAAGTAAATATCACGTTTGTAATTAAAAACTAGGCGCAATTTTGGAGTAACACTACACCTGTGTAATTAAGATGTTTGCAGAATAGTATTTGTGTATATATTCACCAGTAATCTTTCTTCAATCAATCATCGGAAATCTTTTTCTTTTGGGCAATTTTCTAATGCTTTTTTTCCTTTAGTACTTTATGGTGGAGAGATTCAGATATTTCTTTCTTAAAAAAATAATCTTAGAATCCGTTTTTAAGAAGTAAAACTGTGTTTATATATATAAGAAAACCACTTTAGAGATAATTTTTTTTAAATCAAAGAAGTACTTGAAGCTCTATCTTTTTTTTTTGTTTTTCAAGAGGGAAAAAAAGTATCCTTTTAAACCTTTCCTTACGGTTGCAATATTCTGAAACAGGGTCGAATCATTTTCATAACTTGAATTTTGATGTTTTCCCTTCGCCTGTATACCTTGTGCTAACTTTTAAATTATCTGGTGAAATTAATTATCAAAATTATATCATCTTTACGCATTGTTTCTTAATTATGTAGGGTTTGACTCTCGCGAAATTAGTTTTAATGCCAGTATGGTAATGCAGCCTTATTTTGTCAACCGGTGACTAATGGTTGGTCATTGTAAGAAGCTATTACCTTGGGCGACATTTTCATAAATTAAAGTAATCGGTGATAATGAACTTGATGTTGACTCACTGACGCCAGAGGGAGCTACGCTGAATTTTGTCCATTAGCGTACACAATTTCTTATAATCAGGTCTTGAATTTGTTAGCCAGAAGGGTTGTTGATTTAATCGTTTATATTATGGTTGATACATCAGAGAGGATGTTTTACTTCATTTAAAAACTGAAGGAGAATGCATTCTTCTTTGCAATGAAGAAAAAAGGTATTTAAAATACAGGACCCAAAGTTTAACTTTAATGTACATTTAGACTTCTGTGTATCTTATGATACTTTTCATAATTTTTTTTCCTTGTCCCCTTTCATATACTGTTAATTGTGTATTTATATTTTACTCAATTCAAGAGGCATAGTTGCATGCGTACAATTTGAAAAAATCACGTAATTGCATACTCAGTGTTATAATACAAATGCATTATGAGACATGCATTAGCTAGTCGCTTATTCATTTGAAAATTTGGATGGTTTTTCTTCTAAAAATATGTTTCGAACTAAAATTATATGATTTAAAGCGGTCTTATTGGATCTCTCAGTTTCACTATTTTTAAGTTATGTTTAGCGATGATTTGTGAAAGTTAAATTCGTAATAGAGTATAAAATAAGACTGTTTTTCGGATATATATTCTAGATAGTACTGTGGACTCGGTAGCCTAATAGTTGATTACGAATTTACTATAGGTATTAGAAAGGTTAATGACAATTTTTTCTCCTCTAGAAAGTTGTTGCTTTAAGTACATCACTGTGTACCACACCTGTCAAACATTAGCAAAAAACTAATTAAAAAAATGTAAAATGTACTTGTTGAATCGCTTATTTCGTATGGATTGAATTTAAGCATAATATATTGCATTTTTTCTGTGTAATACACGAATTTCACTTGGAACGAATCGGTTTCCCTGTAATTTTATATTGTTTAAATATCTCCTTTTGGCATCTTTCCAAGTAAGTCGGAATGTTACAATAATGCCATTCTTCACCGCCATGTTGGTAAGGCAATTAAATTTATTGGCGATGTTTAATGGTCGCCACATGCGCGCGGTGATAAATGACGACAGCTGGCGAGGTAATGAACAAGGGCTCTAGGGTTACTCGCGCGATCTAGGTTCATTTGAAGGTCAATTCTGTAACCATATCTCGTGTCTTGCTAACTAATAGACCTCAAAAACCGTTTGCTCCGCACATTCCAAGCAGAACATTTAATCCGAAATTCTTTAATTGCTAATTCTTCTTCGCTTTTGTGTTCGGCGTGTGGTCTAGAATTACTGAAGAGAAAAAAAAAAAGGGGAGGGGGACTTTTTTTTTTTTTTTTTTGGTTTGAAGACAATTTTTTTTGGTTCCAATCGTCCTTGGGATGCGAAGGCGTTTGGGACATTTTTTTTTAGTATTCTAAAAGGATTGCACTTGGTCTGATATAGCATCTGTATTGCGTCTTTCGATTTGGTACCCCCCTTTTCTTTTATTTGAAGTGGGTTATTGTCCTTCATCGTCCTTTACTTTTTTTTAAAGTATGTGTCGCTCGCCGCGACGATGGAATTTTAGAATGAATGAATGAATGACGCGCGTGGAGGTCTCGAGATAGTTCGAATTTAGAACAGCGTTTTGTGCTGCCAGATGTTCAGATGAAATCAGAATCGTTTGGAATGCAAAGGAGATGTTTTGTATGCAGTGCTTTTTCGTCAAGCTTGGCCGTGAAAAATTTAGTGATACTAAAAAAGAGGATATATCCGGGCTGATTTAGATTTTAGCATATTCATTTTTAAAAAGGAAATGATGGTGAAGGTGCGTTATATCGGGAGGAAACGTTTAAGTACGTGATGTAATAATTTTAATAATAATGACTTTTAACGTTTTTAAGAGAAAAATCTGGTATTTGTGGAATGTCTTGAAATTTTAAGGAATGAACATGATAAAAGGTGCATGAATTGCAAAGTCATGGATTTATATAAGGAAATAGGAAGAAATTTGTGTCGAAAAATTTGTTCCGAATAATTCTAAATTAAAACTTAAATCCTTAATTTAAACAATCATCAAATTTAACGCTAATGCAGTTAAGAAAATTTCAGAAATGCGGTTTAGCACTTGATATTTTTCCGATTGATTATAATTTTAAGTATATAGTACGCGGGCGTAAAATTTAATTAAGTATTTGTTATTAATAATAAATTTTATTAATTAATGCTAATTATTTATTCACTAATTAGTTTTTTACTGTGTTTTGTTCCCGAAAAGCGACAAAATCAAAAGGAACATGATACAAGAATGGTGAACTTTCGACCCCCCCGTTGAAAAATTCCTGTGTGTGCTACTGATTGAACTAGAATATGTTCATCACATATAGCGATCAGAATTGCAATGACTGATTGTTTAAAAACGTGTTTCTCCTCATTTTCTAAATTTTTTTTTTATGCAAGATACAATTCCTTAATTATTGCTAAAATATCTTTTGCAAGGAATAATCTTTTAAAAGAAATCAAGTATGAATACAATTCGAAGCCTTCAACTATAAATTCTGAAAGAATGCAAGCACGGTGGGAAAAGAGATCTCACGGTAAACCTTCGAGAAAATCCCGCACTTCCACGTAGTAAAAACAAATATTCGATTAAATATTTTTCTTCTTCTCTTTCTTGAAGAATGTGATTTCTACAAAACAAAAACTAGACTTTCACGTGCTAACTCTAAATAATTATGCCCATGGAGATAAAGATATTCGAAAATGACCTTGTCGTAGCGTTTTTTTCTCACGGCTGGCAGAGTCCGAATTTTCCTTCTTGTCCTCCCCCCTCCTTCCCTTCGCGTGTGACCCCGAAATCGGAGTGTACACCTACATTTCGAAGCCGGTTCATTCATAAAATTCTCTCATAGTACAGCCTTGGGCAGGTAAAGAAACGTACTCCATCCATTCATTCATTACGTTAGTTTCCACACACGCGCTCATACATACACACACTTTCATTCACCACAGTTGTAGTGCGACTTCTTTCTTTCCCTCCCCTCCTTGGCTGAGCCGTGATTGGTCGGCTTTCGAGATCGCGTGAGGGAGCCTGGGAAAACAGGTGTGAGTCGTTTCTTTTCCCGAAAGATCCCTTCTTTTTCTTATTTCTTTTTTTAATATGTAATTTTTTTTTCTTCTTCTCTCATTTGCCCTTACCTGCCTTCCCATCTTCTCACACATTTCGCACAGACGAAATGTATATTTTTTTTTTTGAATTTTATTATCCTAGGCGCCCTTCTGAGAGTTGTGCTAAGGGCGTTATCTTTTAACAATTTTATTCTTATGTTATTTGAATTCTAAATATATCACGTGTGTTCTTTGTTGTTAGAACAAGTCTTGTTCAGTTTTTTGTGGTTGCTTTAACACGACATATGTATTTTAAAAAATTGATCGTGCTTGATAAAGGGGGGATTCGAAGTTGATAATTAATAATTACTTCTTACTTTGTATTCCCTGTAGTATTTGGAGCCAAGTCAATTAATTTTATCTATCATCTAAATCTTCGATTTTAAATTTTTTTTTTTTGATGTAAATTCTATCAATGCAAAAAAAAAAAATCTAATTCTTAGTCTTTTAATTATTATTAAATTATTTTTCAGAAAAATCATTTATTCCATTTCTGGTTAAAATTTAAATGGATGTGCTATATTCTTCCAAAATGGATCGCTTTATTTTCGACAAGCTATCGTTTGAGATTTGTTAATTACGAAAGAAAAAAGTAACGAATAGTTTAAAATTTTTTCTCTTAAAAAAAAGGGGGGATTTTTTTGAAAGTATTTTACTTTAGTGAATTTTTCTTGTAACCTATGAATGTGTGTAATGTTTCTTGTACCGAGTGTTTCACAATAGTTACATTCTTTTTGTCAAAGAATTATTTCAGTTACACCCTGAATTTCTCTGTTCATTATTTTTCTACTAGTTGAATGTCAAGAACCGAACGATTTAATTGTTTTGTTTTGTAACTCCCAAACTTACTATGCCTGTGGACCACTTTTTATGTCAAAAATTTTACACAATGAAGTCTCAATTGAAATAACTATTTTTGTGCACAATAAAAAAAATTACAAATTGCAAATTTAACTTGGATGTCCTGAAAGTAATGAATGAAAATGATATTTATAAGACTTTTATATAGTAAGACTATCTTATAACTAAATAACTTAATTCATAAATTTATGTACTAGATATATCAATTGTATTTAAAAATACGTGATGCACTTCATCTTTTTCACAATACAAAGTATACTGCTTTCGGTTCAAAACTAAGGAAGATTGGGTTGCATTCACTTCACTTTTCTGGACTGCTTCCTTTTGCCATATTTTCAACAAGTTGTTGCATATAACGGTGAAATTTCGTTCCTATTTAAACCTTTTAGATGGCCGCCCTGACTTCTACCTTGCGATGCTTGTTATAATTAGTACTTAATGTGTCTTTCTATAAAGTATTGCTCTATAAAGTATTGTTGTAAAGTGTGTTGTGACTCCTTTCCATTATTATTATTTTATATCAAACCTTTCACGAAACCCTGAAAGTTTTCCATGTACCCTAAATTAATTCACCCTTTTATAAGCTTCATTTGTATGTAACAGAATCTGAATTCAATTTTTACCCACTTGTCCAGGACCGATGACAATACAATAATTTAATATTTTTGTTCCATTGTCCAGATCAGGATCATCAGGATTCTCGATTTCCCCTTTTCAGATCCCATCCCGCATCTGGCGACTAATTTCAGATTCCATTTCCAGATTTGGCGACTAAAAGATTAAGTTGCAACTTAGTTCAATTAACTATAAAATGGTATTTTTTTTATAGTTTTTAAACTATAATTTATTTTAAATTACCATGAACCTCATCTGCAGTTACAAGGACCCCAACCACTTTGGAATGGGGGTGGAGAACCACTTTAGAAACCTATGTACAGTACAGCTATTAAATCCATACTAGAAAAGAATTTATTTCAATGAAAACAAAATTAATGAAGCAAGAAGTGAAGTTTAAAAAAGAACATTAAAGAACGATTCATCGGAATGCTAGTAGCCTGTGAATAAAATCTCGCGCGTATTATTTTTTTTAATCTCATGTTTTAATGTGTTTTTTACAAGAAAAAAGTGTATATTAGCAACGCGTGTGAAACACAATGAAAATTGGGAAGCTTTCTAATTTCCAATTCTTCGAAAATTAATTACCTATCTGCGCGAAAAAGTAAAATTAGGTTTAATGAAATTACTTTATTTTGTTCCGATGATTAATTTTATATTCTAGTGCTTTGAAGCAAATATTTCGCAAGAAATTGTGTAGATTTTATTTCATTTTTATTCTTCTGCAGTCAACTGAGAAATTAAACTAATTAATCTCTACGTGCTTTGCTTGTTTCTTCTCTTATTTTTTCTCATATGAATGGGCTTATTCGTTGTGTCGATATGTACAAGTTTTATATATAGTTGCTGAAAAATAACAAATATGGCAAAATTAAGATTCTCAAAATTTTTTATTTTATTTTTTCCAGTGTTGCACATTTCTTTAAACGCATCGTTTGGAAAAATAATTTCTTTTTTTTTTTTTTTCTAAATCTTAAACAATGTGTAAAGCTAATTTCATTTCTTCGACATCTGTGGGAAGAACGAAAGAGGAGAAACAACATAGAAACAAATTTTCGCAACGCATGGCAACAAGACACCAGCCATTCAGATTTTCTTCCTCAAACGATGATGATAGGTTCTCTTGATTGTTCTCTCCCTCACCTTCTCCCTCGGGGTCGCGCGGTGTCAGACGATTTTTTAGAACCAGTTTTTCTCTCGAATCTCGTTTGGCCTGTGTGGAAATTGATCTGAAAATAGTAACACGAGAAGAAATTATTTGTTTAATGTTACTCGAAAATTTAATTGTAAAAAAAAAAAAGAAGAAAATACTAAAAAAAAAGTCAAGTGTTTTTCAATGAATTGTTTAAAAGAGAAGATGAATTGTTGTAAAAGAGAAGATCGACATGAAAAAAATCGCCTTGTGGTTCCCATAATAACGTTTTAACTGCCACCCAAAAGAATTGGAGAAGTTAAAGCACCCTTTTTTTAAATATACAGTCGAACCTCTATATAACGAACCTCTTTTTTGCGAATTTTTCTGTATAGCGAACTTTTTCCTGGAACGTTGAACATTTCACGATTTTCTTCGTAAAATAACCTCTCTATAGTGAAGTGCATTTTCTATAAAACGAGCTTTTTCTTTTAGGTTCAGTTTTTGTTCTCCCTTTTTTTCCAAAGTATTTCTGAATATTACAATTTATTCCCTCTTTAACACATCTTATGGTGGTCATAAATCTTGAACTGGTTTTATTAGATTCTAACTCGCCGAGAGCAATAGAGTTCTGGACGTTGCAACCTTAAATCCCCATTGTCCAGTTCACTAGAAACATCTTCGATATCCTCTTTCACCCTCAGTGGAGCAGTCCCGTGTCCCCGTGCTCTAATTATAAAATAATATATGTTTTAATATTACTTGTATGCTTTAAATTAGAAAATGTCCTCAAAATTCATTAATTTTAGTATAAAATTATTTTCTAAATGTTGAAAATACAATGTGTTCCTTGATTTTCTTTTTTCTTGTTTTCCTTGCAGTCTTTCTTTTTTGATGGATAAGATATATAAAATAAACATATTAATTTTTAAAAAGATGTAAATAACTATTTTTTTAATATATACATACATATAGTGTGTTTATGAATTTAAAATTTGTTTAATGTGGTTTGTCTAAAGTATATTAAAAGATGAACCTCTACACATAACGAATTTTCCATAGAACGAACTTTTTTTCGGGATTTTGTGACTTTGTTATATAGAGGTCCCACAGTATATTCTAACTACTTCCAATAATTTTTTTTAAAGCTCACTACTGGCAACTTATTTTTCAAGAAATCCATAAAAGATAAGCAATTGATTCAAGCATTTTCGGATACATTTTCATTTAAAAGAACTCATCCCGAAAGCACATTCTGGGATATTTATGCATCAGAAGAACGTAACATCAATTTTTTGCCACTCCATTTTTGAGCGCCCACACTTCGTAGCTCCTTTCATTCACTCCTAATAAAAAGATTTTTTTTCCCCTTGAAAAAAGAAAAATAGTGTTAACAAGTTTATCGCGAGGTGAAGTTTATCTTTCCTTACAGCCCCTAAATCTGGAACGGTTTCTTAAAGGAGATGGCATATGAGCGAATGATTGTAAATCTTCGTAGGCCGAAATGTAAACACCCCTCAACTATCTATGGAGTTCATTTTTCCTCTATTATTTGGAACACGCGGTTTTTAACTGTCAAAGGCTAGTAATTCGTGTACTCCCCCTCTTTGTTTTTAATTGTTTAAAGGGAATGTATCCTACGGGGTCTTTTTATGATAGCAAAATGCGATGAAAACTATTCGTGTTCCAAACCTTTCATCGACATTCGTTGGGTCGTCTGTTTAGAAAAGTTCGTTCATCATAAAACTTTCCTTTCTGTAGGTTGTGAAAGATAAGCCAAGTTCCTGAACTTGTGTGCCACGTAAACTATTTGAAACTTTGTATACAAGTGGACTTACAGTTGATCCATTTTCGACCGCCTATTTACATTTTCGACATTCTTGTAACATTCTATCACCGAGAATGTGTTTAAGATTCTAACGAGTGAACTTTAAAAATAATTCTCTTTTGTCTTTTTTTCTGTTTTCATGTTAAGATAGATTATTAATTATACGCATTGTGCACCACACACACAGATATTGGGAAACACGTTTTGAATTGAAGTGTGGGTCGACGTAAACTTCCTTCCAATATCAATTAATTAAAAAAATGACTTATGTAATATATGGATCTGTGGTATTCAATTTTGACTCTAAATGAGGTTGCGAAAAAATACCTTGAAATTGCAAAGGTTGATTTAAAAAAAACCATAAAATTTTTAACTGGTGACGAATACATTGATACACATTTTTGAGAATGTAAAGCTAGCTTCAAGAAATATATTTAAATTTGATTACTAATATTCAATATTTCTATACGTATGCGCATATTTAGATAATCGAATGTCCAATCGATAGAGTAAATTTTTTTAATCGCCTATTTATAACAGTTTTTATATTTATATACTATGAGGGTTAGTTATAAAATTAGAATCAGTTATAAAATTAGAATTTCCATTAAGTTACACGCGATCATACAAAATTTAAAATTTTAAGAACTATTTATAGGAAAACGCGAATTGGCAGATTTTAATTCCGATACATTTATAGTTTGATAACAACATTCTTTGAAGATACTTGAAGGTGACGCGAATATCGTAATTTTAAACCACGGTCAAGTGACGAGGACGATACCTGATGTGGCATCCCACTCTCTAACATTAACAAACGCCAACATGAGGACTGAGTTTTGACAGTTTTAACGCAGTGTTTTGAAAATGGTGCCTAAATTCGAAGACCTTTTCAGAAAGCTACTTATTTTAGCATCAATATATTGTATTATGATTTCTCTCCTTCATATTTCGCCCTGCTGGAATATAACGTACAAAACTCAAATTTCATTTTGTCTTGGAAACTACGCGTTGAAGAAGTGTCCTTAAATTTCAAAGCCGTGACTTGATAGATTCACAAACACATTTACCTTCAACGCACCAACTACTGATATAAAAAATTTTATATATATTTCTAAAATCAATGTTATTATAAAGCCATGAACCTATTCTTACCAAATGTACCAGCGCATAAATATTTACAACGTTGTAACTCGTACATCTTTTTTACATGCATTATTGCGTTTTGAAAATTTTAAAATATTCCATAAATATTTTTCAATTTCTACCATTAGTTTCACTACAATATATAATCAATATAAGAATTTTAATATATAATCCATATACATACACATATATATAAATTTATACACACATATACTTATATCAAAAATTTTCAATCGTTAATAAATATCTTATTCAAATTTTCAATCGTTATTCATATTCCAATCAAGTTCAAGTACATTTTTTTAAACTTGTAGCTGATGACACTTGATGTTAATAGTTTTTTCACACAAATAGTTATTTATTAATGAAGGTTTATTTTTTTAAATTTATTCTGCGTTTTTTCTGTCGAAATTATAACTATTTGCAACAGGAGGCCAGAGTACATTTTTCTAACGAAGTAGAAATTGACTTAAATTTTTTTGTTATGTGTTACTTGTTTTTATTTAACTAGTGAAAAGGTAGGTTAATTAGAGCATTTCGATCTATAATAAAACATTTTACGTAAGGAAAAAAAATCGATCAACTCGGATAAAAATGTGTAGTACGATAAAATATGCTGCTTTAAAGAATAGCGAAACTAAAATATAATATTAATGTTGAATATCTAAAAATGTATTCGAAATTCGGATGCTATTCTTTTACATTAAGCGAAGACAGTCGTAAGAATGAGTCAAGAACAACTTATAATAAACCAGTTCTTGACTTCAAAGTCGTGTTACTTTTTACTCAATGAATCTCGATCAAGTCGAAGTGGTCCTTCTGTTTTCATCAATGAATTGCTACCCCCTTCCTTTGTGCCCTTTGGCGGGAAAGTGTTGACGATGCCCCACGGCGGTCGCCAAACCAGATCTTGAGCTCTTTTTAATTACCCCTTGTAAATATCAAAAACTCAGATTCTCACGGTTGTGTAACGACGAAATAAAATAACAGGATATATTCTTCAACCGCGTGACAAGTTGTTCTCTTTTGTAGCGTCTCCTCAAACAGGTTAATGAAGCTTTTTTTTACTGCTTTTAATTGGTCGCTGTTTCTGCAAAGGATGCGCGTGGCGACCAATTTTAATCGGGTTTCGATCCCCCCTCCTTTGTTCGTCAGATGTACGTGAACTAGATAGCGTGTATTTAATTGTAGCAAATGTTTGTTTTTTTGTTTTAAAGTTCAACATTTTCATTTTTTGAGAATTATACTAATACTATAATATCAGCTGTTCTTAAATTTTCCGCTTACCCCCTTTATGTATCAAACTGACTTCGCGGACCCCCAAGATTTTCACACCCCTTCTGGACATAATATTCTTGATCGAAATACATGTTCTAGTGGAGTTTGTAAAGACTTTATTACTTTCTTCATTACTTCTCAAATCAATCAACTACTACACATAATTAATCTTCATTAACACATTTATTTTGATTAAATACAACAATCAAATAATGATCAAACTATAATGTCCGACGTGTTAAAACACTCTCAAGAAACTATTCTTCTCTTTTACACCAGACCACGCCTGCGCGTCGATCTCACCTAAGGAATTCAATTTCCTTCACCCCAACACAGTTTAGCGCCTCCACTTCCAAAAACAAGGGACTCTCTCCCTCTCTGATCGTACTCTCCAGGGTCAAAAACCCTCTCTCTCAAAAACACTGTAACCCCTCCGAAATCACGTCGATTTGCGCCAACATTCCATAATCCTCGCCAACAGTAGTCTTAGACACTAAAGTTTTTTTTGTTCTTAAGGGCAATTTAGTGATCTAGTCTAGGATGCCATATATTTCAGTTTTTCCTCGAGGCCTTCCAGAGTTCGTAAAAGAGGAAAATCTTAACGTTGTATGAGAGACTCCGCGGACCCCTAGAAAGACGGTACGGACCTCCAGGGGTCCGAAGACCACAGTTTAAGAACAGAAAATCAACAGTGACCATGTCCTATGATTATACGGCATGAAAAAAGATCCCTTGAGTGTCCGTTTGGCTTGGATGCTCTCGGCAAAATTAAAGTACAAATTTCGCATCGGCATAGCTCAGGTGCCTCCTTCTGGGGAAGAAACTGGGCATCAAAATTACTTGCGGTATTTGATATCGCCTAAATGATGCCTCACTAAAAAATTGATACCATCTTCTTGGGTACTAGGTCTGCAAAGGTAGAAATACCAATACGCAGCCCCATTACAGAAAAAACAAAACAGTTTAAAAACCACCGCTATATATTATTGCATTTTTTTCCCAATGGGCTACATTTTAACATCTTAGCCTTTGCTGACACTTCAAGTCTACATATGCGGGAGCCATTTCATGGTGGAGCATCTAGTAGAGGCCGCGCTACCAAATTTGCAAGCCTGAATTAATTTTTAATTCAAGCTCTCGTCGGATGCTGAATATTTGCCTCGATTCAATTTTGCTTAGAGTCCCAGAGCCAAATTGATACTCTAGAGATCTTTTACATGCCACATAATCATAGGACATTCCTGCCTACGATTTTCGTGTCCAGAAAATCTGTAGACTCCAGTCGGGTTGAACCCTCAATCTTAGCCTTACCGGAGCTGACATATTATAGTACTACTTAGTATTATTGTTTCTAATGCAACAAATTGTGACTTTAGTACGCTCTATTTGTGGAAAGGGAGCTCAGTGAAGCAGTTATAACATTCGACTGTTATAAAATATTCTCTATTTTTAAGTAACTTCAAAGTGTGTATAAATACGTTAAATGATTGTTGGCTTAGCGTCGTACTCTGAGGTGATACGATGGCCGCGATAGCCTAGTAGTCAAGGCATCAGATCGTGGCTGGCATGTCACGAATTCGAGCCCAGTACCACTAAAGATCCGCCGTGTAGGGCAGCGATGCGCGTTAAATCTGTCGAGAGCTGAAACATCCTCCCATTGGTGCGGTAGTTAGGAGAGGGGATGCCGGCTCAGGTGTCGTCCTCGTCACTTGACCATGGTTCAAAATTACGATGTCCGTCACCAAAAGCCCTCGTGTAGCTGAACAGTGCGACATAAATATTCACTCAGTCACTGAGGTTGATACGAGTGCTATTGGTGATTGACTTCTTAATCCAATCGGGGTGGCCCTGGTAGTCTAGTAGTTACAGTCAGGGTTTTGTGGCCTGCGTGTCATAAGCTCGTGTCCTAGTGTCATTCAAGACCTTCCGTGTGGAGAGGCTGATGCACGTTAAATCTGTCGAGACTCCAAACCCTTACATTGACTTGGTGTGGAAGCTCGGAGAGAGAGGTGCCAGCTCAGTCAGTGGTCGTCCATGTCACTTGACCATGGTTAAGTACGAAATGCTTCAAAAAAATTTTGCTCGTCGTGTCTTTTTTTTTTTTTTTTTTTCAGGTATGTTGCCTGTTATTTAAGAGGAATTTGGCGATAAAGTTAAATTATTACTTCTATTGTCATAGTTAAGTTATAAAAAAGTATTTTTTAAAATATTGCGCGCGTGTCCTTGTATTTTTTATCAAAAATTAATCTGTGTGGGAATCCATTCTTACTTACCACTTCATCTGTTGTGTAGCTTTCATGTAGTTTCTGATTCCGATATTAGCAGTCAGCCAACATTTGGCATCTTCTAACCTTCAGTACCTAAATGTTAATTTCAAAAAAATTACTTAAGTACAGCTAGGGTAATTCAAATGTTCAAATTCCATTACTTGTCTTTATTTATTTATTATTATTTTTTTGAAAGAGATATATGCATGGAAGTTTCTACATAATTAATATTACATTTTTACCTGTAAATAGGTTCGTTTCATGTACGTGTCAGGTAGCAGTCAGTGCTGAGAGGGGAGGAAGAAGGGATTTTGAGAAAGGGGAGAAGGATCCCTCTCTTTTGATCATGTGGTGGGAACTTGGCGCGGTCCCTCACCTTTTCGCATCCTGCTGACCTAAAAAGTGGGATGGCCGGAGGAATCGAAATTAATTGTTCAAGCCAAGTGCTCTAAATACATTGTCTCGTTCCGAAATTAACGAATTTGGTTTCATTTTCGTTTTATTTTTGGTGAACGGATGGAGCAAGAGCTGTGTGTCCTCATTGGTAGCCGTAGCTCAGGAGTTCAGTTTTTGATGACGTAGACGAGAAGAAAGGAATTTTCAGTTCCAACCTAAAAAAAAGAAAAAAATAAGCAGAGAGAAGTTTTGTGATACATGGATTGTAATTCTACAGTTACAGTTAATATTTTTATGTGGGATTTGGAGCAACAAAGACTACTATCCCATATTATAATTCTAGTTTGTGCTTTAACCCTTTAACTACCGACGGTAGTTATCAGTACCTCTCACTTTAAAATCGCATAGAATAACCATTTTTACGAATACTGTTACGATACTTAGCAGGAATATTCTTTGAAATCCACTCTTCCAAGATATATTGGCAGCACGGGTTCTATGATGAGTATTTTAGAGAGGAAGGCGAATAGTTTTAGAGCAGACGTTGCGTTTTCAGTTGACGGCGTTTTTAGCGGATTGCGAAGATTATCATTTTTGTCCCGAAAAAGTAGTCAATGTCAAAAGCTAAGTGTCTTTTATTTCTTTGTATGTTAATAAAGACCTTAGGAAACGATTTGACTATATATTTTAAGTGCACAATGTATATAATTAATTTTACAGTTGAATATCTTTAACTAATTAATCAGTTCTAACGGATTAAATTTCCCAAAGTTGAATTTTTTAATTTATTTTTTGTATATCTCTTAATTTTCAATGTAGGGATTCAAAAAAGTATATTGCATGAAAAAAACTGCAGAAAATCATAATGCGGTGGATAAAAGGTTAAAAGCGTTGATTTATATAATGTGAGTGACCTCGGTAGCTTAGTGGTCATGGTCAAAGACTCGTGACTGTTGAGGGGTTGATGCACGTTAAATCTGTCGAAGCTCAAAAACAATTTAGCGTGGTGTAGTAGTTTGGAGAAATGGGTACCAGCTCAGGTGTCGTCCTCGTCTTTTGATGGAGGCGCGTTGTCAATAATTCTCGTGTTGTGTGACGTAAATAAACACTTTCTTGTAAAAATTCCGAAATTTATATTTCTGAAGACGAATAGTAAATCCTCGCTCACAGAAGGGTGATAATATTGAAACGGCATTTGTGGGTGTTTTTTTCTCTAATTACAAATTCTTCTTTTAGATCTGTCAAATTTCAAATAAAAATTCAATCTCTAGTTGAAGAAAAACGCATACGAATTTAATTTATTTGATATATTCAACTCAATACGCGAAAGTTTAGATAATGAAAAAGATAAACATTTTATTGAAAAGTTATTGTTAAACATTCGACAATGGTAGTTTCCTGTATCAGATATTTTATATATCGCATCCTTTATTATTTTTATTTTTTGAATTATGTGTAAAAAAAAAAAATTATAAGTATTCATCACAAGAAAAAAGCTGAATTATGAGGTCTGATAAAATTTAAATCTGTTGTTTCTAAAGTGAGTGAGTGAATATTAACGTCGCACTGTTTCGCTACACGAGGTCTTTTTCGACGGACCACGTAATTTTGAACCATGGTCAAGTGACGTGGACGACACCTGAGCTGCCCCCTCCTAACTACCACACCACACCAACGGGAGGACGTTTGAGCTATCAACGGATTTAACGTGCATCGCTTCCCTACATGGCGGGTCTGTAGTTGTACTGGGCTCGAACTCGTGACATGCCAGCCACGATCCGATACCTTAACCACTCGGCTACCGCGGCCACCTGTTGTTTCTAAAGACATACAATTGACGGTGTCAAATCAGGACCTTCGAAATTCATCGTGGCAAGGGGCTAGTTTTACTTCTGTTGTTAGCTACAGCTTTAAGCACCATGCAGGTGACAGTATGTTTTGGATATGTTCCACCTTACCTTTGAAAGTGAACCGCCGGGGGGTGGTCAGGGGGCTCCCAGCCTCTCTTTCCCCTTCCACGAACCTCTTCAGAGGACTTACGACCCGACGAATATTTAGAGGGCCTCCTCCTCCCACCATGCCGCTCAGGTATAATGCTATTAAAAACAGCCGGAGCTATTAAGAACAGCTCCGGGATTCGACCCCATGCCCTACGGTACATCAGCCATCTTCACTCGTCTGGGTGGGCAAAAATTAATTATATTGGAAGGTTAAAAAACTTTACTTAACTAGAGAACTAAAAATATTGAAACGCTACTGAGTAAATGGAGGGCAACTCAGAAACTACCTGTAATGATGATGTGCTGACTATTACTTTCGTTGGTGAACTTTCTATATGGATATTCTATCTCCTTCGTGTGATTGCTATTTGACCAACCGATTCATGAGCAGTTGAGACAAGCTCGAGTAAGCTTGGGTGCGAATGTTTTCCATTCTTCTCTAGTTGTAAATTCCTATGGGTGGGTGACTTTTGGCACGACTCCAAGGCCATATCTGATGTGTGTGGACCACTCGCCATTGGACTGTGAATGGAAGACTAATGAATGAAGATGTTGCGGTTTTCCTCTGTGGATGTGGTTTATCGGCCCATTATAGACGCCATCGTGAACGAATGTGGTGCGATCGTAGACACAGAAGCGATATTCAAAATAAACCGTTTGTGTTGAAACGGGAACGTGACTTCCGAGTGAGAGTTACATTAACGTCGCATTGTTCAGTTAAATGGGGACTTTAGGTTGGCGACGGATCTCGTAATTTTGAATCATGGTCCAGTGACGAGGACGACACCTGAGCTGGCACCCCCTTCTCCCAACCACACCACACCAACGGTAGGACATTTGAGCTGTCGACAGACTTAACGTGCATCGCTCCCCTACACTGCGGGTCTTTAGTGGTACTGGGATCGAATTCGTGACACGCCAGCCACGAGTCCGTTACCTTGACCACTAGGCTACCGTGGCCACGGAAAGGCACGAAGACTGAGGACAAATTCCCCTTGCTAACCTGAGAAAAACTATAATAGAATTGGTTCAATTTTTTTAAAAAAATAATTGCATTACTATTTTAACCATGCACTTTTTGTGTATGTTTAAAAATTCATATTTTTATCATTCTTAGATAATTTTGATAGATTAAAAAGTATATTATATGGTTCTACACAGAATATTTTCTAACACGTTCACGCCATTATTATTATTAAAATTATTTTTGAATTTTTCGGGGAGGGGATATTATTATTTTTCTTGTTTATATATCTCTAAAAATCATGAATTACTTGCAGGGTTAGAATAATTCTTATCGATTTCACTGTCATAAATTTTTAATTATAAATATTTTTTTCTCCCTGTAGTCATCGTCATAGATACGTTTATACTCCGTTTAAACGGCTGCTTTTTCAATTTTCTTTGTTGTGAGGTACGAAAAACATTTAAAAGAGGGTGGGATTTTAAAAAAAAACATTTATTTTTCGATTAAATCAGTGCAGCAATTCAACAAAGAGAATTCATAACGCGCCAAGTGATATGTATTGCATTTTTCAAATTCTAAAAATATCTCGATCCCAAGCATTTGGTAAAACGAAATGTAGTACTTCCACACGCGAACACAATTCTATTTTTCCATTATAATTTCTTCAAAGAAAAGTTCTATCTTATACCACTAGCATATTCGTTTCGAAAATAAGAAAGCTTATTTAGTTTTCGCTTGTATTTCCATTATCAAGCAAGTCCTTTCAAATACCAAAAATAAGGGAGAATGATATTAAATTTCAATTCTTTTACCAAAAGCACTCAGACTCGGAATCAGTGGAAGTTTTGTTTTAATTTAAGCGCGTTATCTCCTATTTCAATACTAATTTTTTTTTCGCTTTAAAAACCATTCCGTCTATGTTGAGAGAAAAAAGGGTGAAGGGGACGACTCTTCCCACTTTCATACGATTTTTTTTTATAAATATCTGTTCCACATTCCTTTTTCCCGTTCTATAATGAAAGAAATTCTGCACTTTGTGGAGAGATTGAATCTGTTGATTGATAGCTTATTCGGGAACCATGAATCCTCCGACATTCGATCATGCGTTCCAAAAAACAACTCGAAATTTAATGAAAATTCGAGTAGATCGTGGTTCCAATTCTAAAAGTATTTTTTTTTTATCAATTATTAGTCTCGTGCATATCTCTAAGTGGGGAGATGTGTTGAAATAAACTTTGAAAATAGGAGTAATTTTGTCTTGTCTCTTGAGGTACAGTATGGGAAATCAGTTTTTAATTGTTTGTTTCTTTGCAGATTTGCCGCCACAGGTTCCGCCCCTGACACCAGGAACCAACCAGAAGATGACACAAGCTCTGCGAGCCAGTTTCAAAGGTTGGGAAATGGACAGGGCTCAGAGAAATATTCCAAAAGGTAAGTCGATCTGAACCTTCCTTTTTAAACCTGTCTCTCGTCAAAATATTTGAAGAAAATCACAAATAAGGGCTAAAAGAAGTTGACACAGGAATGCAACATAAACCATCGAGTAGTAGTTGTGGTGTGTCACAAAAATCAAAACTACTTTTAAAATACCAGAAAGTTTAAAAATAAGTGCCTAATCGCGCATATTGATAAAATTCTATAAGTCGATAATGATTCGATATGGTTTTTTTTAATCATATCGAGAAAATTAGTCATGCGGTTAGACCCTCTAGTGGTTAACGCGATCTTCAAAACAAAAAGATATTTAAATAAATAAATAAGTAGCCCTCTACGAGTAGCTTTGAATTGATATCAATTCTAACCAACCCAAAAATTAGTATAAGTGACCATTGTAGTTTTATTTTACCTTTATTCTGCCATTCGAAAAGTTTAACTAGGGAATGGTCACCTTATACACAATTAGGATACTATTTTTACCAACCAGTTTAACCATACTTTATTTTTGTAAACTGCGAAAAATTTTAATACTATTTTAAATTGTTTTAAAATAAAATCGTCATGAAAAGAGAAGATTTTGAAAGGTATTTGAGAAGTTGAAAGAGATTTTATTCTTTAAGAGAGAGAGAGAGAGACATATTAGGCCTTATACATGTAAACGTAGTGAACACACAGTATGTAGTAGTAGTAAGTACAGTAACTAAACAATTGGGAACAAAGCTCTTTACGCGGGTCTTTATTCAGAAATGCGTACCTCACCTTCAAATGAACAATTATTCAAACAAATATATGTTTAATATTGTGCAATTTAAAATTTGTCTGTTCTATTGGATTCATGTCGTCATTTTTTTTTTTTTTTTTTTTTTGTAACAGATCCCCGTTTATGGAAGGAAACAGATGTAACCCACTGGCTAGACTGGGCAACACGAGAGTTCAGTTTACCATCCGCAGGTTCCACCACGGATATTAACATGTCCGGCAAGGAAATGTGCTCCTTGTCCAAAGAAGCATTCCTCGCCAGGTTCCCGCCCTTTATGGGAGACATTCTCTTCGAACACTTGGACATTTTGCAAAAAGGTGAGTTGTCAAGTTACTACTGGTGAATGTGTATGAAACAGTTAAGTTGGTGTACTAATCTTAAGGTGTGAAAAGGTTTCCAACGAAGGAGAATATTTCTTTTTTCCCCGAAAGACGATTTTTCTTCTTGGATTGTTTTGATACATATTCTGCTTATAGCAAACCAAGTCAATATTTTATAAACAATACAAACATTACCGAATTCTCAATCGATCGACTGAAATTTCTTTCAATCAATCGGCATGAAAGCAAATACAGGTACACTCCATCTTTCAATCAGTAATCATTGTTTTAAAACCAAATATTGATTGAAAGTCATTGTGTGTTATCATACTTATCACACACATACCCTTTCACAAAATGTCGTGATCGTGATAGCTGAATATGGCCAGAATGTTAAAAAAATCATTCTAAAAGTCTCCAATTTTGATAGGCTTTCCGCTTTTCACTAACACCATCAAAACATTTTATGAATGAATGTAAAAAGTATAAAAATCGTGGTGTAGATAACATGTTGTTTTTGAAAAAATAGCACGTACTTCTTTTGTTTGTTTTAATGATGAATATGTTAAATCTGAATCCAACGTAAATCCTGTTTTAAATCATCATTTCTCTATAGGTAAAAAAAAATCGTACAGAATGGTTCATTTTTACATCATTCACTAAGTCCACTTTATTCTGGCCTTCATCCTCCCAATTTGATTCTTTTAATTAGCTCTCCCACCCCGAATTTAATAGTTTCCTCCCCAAAACACTGTATGGTCTAAATACCACCCGAAACGAACTCCAACACGAGGTATAGATTCCCCACTGAGATGTGAATCTTTTTATGTGTGAGCTGGTTAAATGCACAGGATGCACCTTTTCAATTCACCTGTTCATTTCCGCCTGATCTGATTTTGATGGGCCAATACACTTCCGCCCCTCGCGAAAAGAATTCCGGTGATGGCAATCCACCCTCCCCCGACCTCTCGGACAATGCAGAGGATGTTGGGCAACACAAAAGGCGGGAAATGACGAAAATGGTGTGTCCAAGGCAAATGGTGTCGACCACCGCAATCTAAACCTTGGGCCCATGGACCAACACCAGATTATTTTAATGTCCCCAATTCCATGGAGTTGGCTAAATGCCATGTCAAACGATTTCGTTATTATTTTTTTTCTGCTCATGTTGGAATTTGTATTTGTTTGCTTTATTTTGCATTGATATCTATCAAGGTATTGGAAATCACCGAGATATTATTTATCAGTAATAAATGTTAGATTTTTTCTGGATTGGCTTTCATTGCAGATTAAGAAAATAATGCTAATATGTATTATTTATGCCATGGAACACCTGCTGAATCCCGTACTTCTTATTTATGCTTTTATTAAATATTTAAAAAAGTTCGCCCATACGTGCTGCATAAACTGAAACAAATCATTAAAAAGAAGTTTAGTGCAGATCTAAATCAAAATATCTATCCATTTTTAAAAATGTTATTACTCTTTAGATTACAGAGAACTAACTTTATAGAAACGTTCCAAACTCTATTATGGTGTTCTGTTCTGTTGAAAGAATAAATTTAATAAAATGAGAATGAAAAAAGAAATGAGTAAGTTAAATGTATTGATAATTTACTTGCTGACTCAACTTATTATTTTTATTGAATTTTTTTTACTTTACTCTTCCTTTTTACCAAAACACAACACTTTAAAAAAATTAAGAATATTATCCATCTTTTTTTCATCTGCCTGTGAGAAACCTAAAAATTCCTTCTCGTTTAATAACCGCGATTTTATTGACTTATGATTCCCAAATCGAATGTTACTGTGGCTAATTGAAAAGTTATATGCTTCTATATATATGTAAATACAATCGAGAATGTTCACTACAATCAAGGCGTGAAATATGTGTGTCTCTGTAACCTTAATTGATGAATGCTGCTATTGTTGAGTGACTAATTTTAACTTATATCGGTTCGACTTTTGATTCCTTTTGACAGTGAGTTATGATGAAGGGGAAAAAACCTGGGAAAAATGATATCGGGTAAATGCCTGTAAGCTTCCTGTCTTAAATCACACATCTGGCGCGCTGATAAATCGAAAGGCTTGTAAAATTTGAAGCCTTTTTATCTGATAGAGGTGGCTTCTTATCACATTGGAATGACATTGGGTAAACAGAGGTGATTTGAGTAAACTGCGAGATGATGGCGTACGAGATAAGCGCCATTGAGAATGTTTTGGAAAAATTGTTTTGCTTCAAAGTATTTTTTAGGGATTCAGAGCTGATAGCGGTTTTGAATGATATGTACATTGTGACAATTTCTATACGTCGAGGTTTAATTTAAAAATTTTTTTAGGAATGCATTTTTCCCCCAGAATTTCATTTCAAAATTCGATTTAAAAAAATTGTAGAAGTCACTTTTCACACTTTATAGTCTTTCTATAACTTTAGAAGTTAGGAAAACCTTCAGTTTTCAAAGATGAATTTTAATTTGAGAACTATGATAAACGATGGTAGAAGTCTTTAGCTCTCTGTTATAATATCTTTCCACATTTAATTTATCAGGTAATAAAAGAAATACTCAAATACATTTTATTACACACATTTCATTATTATTTAAATAAAGCATATTTCGTATTTAATCATTTTGCCGACTTTAATCTCTTCTGCTAATTCAGATGTATATTTTTATGTGTGTAAAATAGATTTTCTTTATTTTTAAAATCTTTTTTTTATTGTAACAATAAAGTACTAAAACATGCTCGAAAATTCAGGAAAATTTCTTAATCTGTTTTTTTCTAAATTACTCTTGCATTTTTCAGTAGTTTTAAAGTACCCAACTACTTGTGACAACTTTAAAAAAAAATGGAGATTTTTTTGTAGTTTTAGATTTATTTAGCACATTTTAAGGGGAAAAAAAAGCTTAAATTAAGAAGAGAAAAATAAATTATTACTACTAAAATAGGAAAAAATGGGTAAAAATTGACAAAAAATTACATAAACAGGGCCCGCTCTGTACAAGTAGTAAATGAACAAATTCTCAATTTTGATGTGTTGCTATGCTATTCATTTTTTAAATGACCTCCAGGATAAGAGAGATTGTAATTTTTACAAAAACTAGAGCACTTTATCTTAGTTATTATATGAAATTGCTTAAAAAAACAGTGATTATATTCACATAAAAAACTAACTTTTGTAATAAAACAGTGATTGATAAATATGAAGGAGAAAACACTTTTACTGTTATACACACAAATTTTCAACAAATTATTTTAAAAACTTTTTGAGCAATCGCTGCCCCGTTTGAGCTTTTCGAAAAAGAAAAAAAATACATATTTCGAGTAAAACGCATTTTAAAGTTTGACATCTTATGTAAAGTCATGGCATCTGCCTTTAGTAAATCACTTATAGTTTTTGTTCTAGTAAATGGAAAATAAAGAACTTGGTATTTTTATAAAGCTAATAAGATGGCCTATAAAATAAAATAAAAAAAGAATTTGTCAGTTTTTTTAAAAAAAAAATCATGATTTTAGGGGAGCCAGATACCTTAAGAAGTATAACCGAAAAATTTAATACTCTTAAATTAAAAAAAAGCTTAAAAGTGGTTTTTTTTTTTTTTTTTTTTTTTTTTTTTTTTGCAAAAAATAGGCTGTGTATTTGCACCAGCGAATAAGAATAAATTTGCTACTCGGACCCAGAAGCTATTGCCATAAATTAATATTCTGTGCTCTATATATAAAGTTGGGCGATCCTCCCGCCTTCCCCCATTCATCCAACAACCTGTGACACCCCTAAAAACACATACACTATATTACGTGGATTCAACCATCCGTAATTCCTTCGTTCGAGAAAGGGATACCTGCTGGACATCCCGCGCGTCCTTCGTGCCATACAATCCCTTTGCACCCGAGACAGAGATACACCACATTGTTTACATTTTACATTCTACCGTCCGAATTTCGTAAGTATGGATTTCCAGTTGCTTCCTAGATCCGAAAAATCTTAGATACGTTTCAACTGTCAAGCATATTCCGAATTGATTTGAAATCGCCATTCAATTCAAGCTGCAGTCCATACTTTTGACTTAATTTTCCTATTATTTTACGATTTTGTGATTATTTTTGGTAATGTGCGAAATCTCTGTAGCGTGAAAGTTTTAGTACATATAAGTAATTCATTGATTGTAATTTATAAAATATTAAAATCAGACTTACCTGTAAAATATTGCTGCTAATTATCCTCGTACTTCGAGCACTAGTGAGTGAAAAGCAGTGAGGATTTTAAACATATTCACATTCACTTCCAGGCTTCATGTGAAATTGAAATGACATTCGTGACATTTTGCTATAAGAAAAGCCACGCTTTTGTATAATTTTAAGCTTTAGTGACTCACTTATTCCAGAATAAATTTAAAATCGATATTAATAAGAAAAAATCGTAAGTTTGATGGTTGTAATTTCTTGTATTGCACAATACCTGATTTTAGCTCTACAAGGACTACCTAGGAACGATTTTTGCGTTTCACACGACATTGATATTAATACATATTCCTTAATTAATCGCTTTCATCTCTTATATAAAGCCATAGAACTTGCACATTTATTGTAAATTACTGGATACAACAGCGGAATATTTCCGAATTCGTAATGCAAACTTTTTGTTGCCATAATTGAATTTGTGCCAACAGTTCCAGGTTTGAATATCGAAGATAGTCAGAACTATTTCACTCTGCATTAATGTTTTCCAAACTTAGCTCTGGATTATGCATATCTAGGAAGGCAATATGATGAAGTTATCCATTTCGAGACGCGCTTATAAACGTTACCACGCAAGAGATTCCATAGATTTCTTTAGTGAAGTATCTTTAAAATCTTCCCATGACACTTTCTGGAACACAAGGAAGGAATGCTTCTTAAAGTCTTGTGTTCGTGGTCGATAGCTACTGGGTAAATGGTTGGTAAAAAAATGGTTTGTCCAGCAAGCCCACCGTCCTGTTACTGGAAATTCCGTCCGGGAAGCCATCCTTTTTTAGATTTTGTCTATAAAAAGGCCGGAATATTGTATGTAGAGGGATTTTAGCATTGTCGGTATTGACTAAGCGCCTCTTCCTTCCTCCCCTGGACATAGGATGGGATGAAAGCGACATTCTTTTTCAATTCCCGTTCGGCTTCCTTCCATTCCGATTCATTTTTCGGGGCTAGGAAGGATGTGAAAGACAATTGAACGACGATTGTCAATTGATTGTTACCCCCTTTTACCTATCCTGGGATGTTGTTTGTATGTTTCTGAAACGTCCATTACGCCGGATATTGTTTTATAGGATTTGATATCAAGGTTGTATGCATTAGATCCTGCTACAGTTTTTTAGTTTTTTTGAAGAATTGTTCTTTGTTTTATTATGGTATAGTCTTCCGGTAAGCTTTAAAAATTGAATTTGGAATTTTTGAACCGTGCTCAAAATGTAACGTTTCATTAGATTTTTTAAAAAAAAACAGAGATGCTTTGATGTTGGGAAGTTATAGGTTTCAAAGCTTATTTACATCTTGAAAACTGCATTGAATATCTCTTTGTTCCATTTGATTATTTTAGATTATTAAAATTATTTGAAAAATTCTTAACTGGAGCTGGAAAGATTTCGAAATTAGAAAGTACTAATACTTTGCTAAAATTATTTCAGTGAAGAAACTTCAATTCTTATTTGTATGAACTTCCATAGATTATATAGAGGTCATGTGTTTGTCTCTGATTTGAAATACGCCAGAAAAACACAAACAAATTATGTTTTTTTTACATGGGGGGTATGAAATATTTTTTTTAAAAAAATGTTTTTTACGTGTATTATTTGTGTCAGTGTAGCTTTAAAAGAAAATGGTTTGTTACGTTTAAGTTATTTTCTCTTTTAATATGAAGACGTCCTATCATTGCTGTTCTAACAAAAGTATTTACAGTTACAAATAAAATGAAACTCATGTTTCCCATTTTGCTGAATTGCTTCTTCACTTGTTTCTATTTCTGTTTTCAGATGTGGAAAAAGACGAGCATCCTAACTTAGAGAACGTTCCGAGCAATTTGTACGAGTCTGTATGCATGCCTGACTTCAACGAATTCTTTCAACAAGGGGAAAACTTTTCCCTTCAGAACAATAACAAGACCACCACCGCCATGAATAACAACGGCAGTCAGCAACAGTACATAGACAGTAAGTAGCTTCTATGCACCTGAGTATTATCTTTTTATTTCTGGTTCTTATTCTTCTACCAGCGATCTGGCAACTTCGCCGAAGTTCATGTTCCACGAATTTAATTTCAAGAAAAGCTGTCATAAATTATCGTTAAACGAGGATGATTGTTCTAAAAGATACACGAAACAAATTAAGGTTTGTTGAGTTGGGGAAAAAATGTTGTGGTTTTATTAAGGAAAAATAACGTATAATTTTCTTCGTTATTAAAAAAAAAACGGCTACATGCGATTCAGGTATTCAAAATGGCATTAACCTTCCCAGAGTCTTAAATACATTCAAAGAAATCTGAGAGATAAAAAGGCAATAGTCAGACATTTTATCGCGAAATTTTTATATGGCTTTAGGCGTATCTGTACCAGATTTCTGAGAAAGATTTTAATAATTGATTTTATATATCATATATGGATAGCGCGGATGTTTTTATACAACTTTTTGAACTAATTAAAATTTCTGAATTATCAGATACGAATTTTTAAATAGAATTTTAAAAAGAAATTGGTATCCATTAATTATATTGTTCATTCGCTTGTGATTTGCTATAAGAACAAATTTAATATAAATTAATTATTTGCAATAAGAAAATAATTGGGTTCTTGTTATAATTACCATTTATTCAATGTTTTGAAATACGTTTCGAATTGTTTCAAAAGATAATTATTTTTATTCTAGGTTATTAAATTTTCACTGGATTTCTTTATCTGAATGTTTAGTTTAATTGAAACCACTTTAAAGTATTATTTTTAATTAGATGATAAATTTTATTTTTATGATATGAAATAAGCCCAGAATTTGAGATACAAGTCAACTAATAGCATACTTACAAGTTATGTGCAAGACCATGATTTTTCTCTTTTGCACCTTGAAAAAAGCTCAATTACATATATTTTTTAATCCTTAAAGAACCGTTGCTTATGCTGAAAATGATTCTGGTTAGAAACTTTTTCTCCATATAAAGTGCTTCAGTGTTTTTGAAAAGTTTTCTGTAGTTATAAGTTATTACTTATATCTATCTTACCTTGAAATGTTGATGATATCCATTGAACACGTAAACTTTCATCGTAATAAATTAATTAATTAATTTTAAACTTTTTTGTGATAATAGATAGGAGAGAAACTGTTAAATTTATCAAACCCTAAAGAAAATGGAACGATTCAAACAAGCAAAAAATATTTTGTTTAAATAGGATGCTTTTCTTCTTGTTCATTAGATCAGAATGGGGTAACATTGAAATATTCTATCTGGGAAATGTGTTGCCATTTTAGTTCTCCATTTCAACGCTAGTCAAAGCTGGCATTCGAGTTGTGTTTTTATATGTCACAGATGTGTCGTTAGAAATGAAAAAGACTCATTTTTAAAAAACCCTCACACAAATTTAGGGAAGAAAGTGTAGCAAATTTCAGTAAGTCGTCTACTGGCCTGAGGCATTCCTTGAATAATGTTACCGATTTTACTTCCTGCGTCCAGTTTGAGTAATGGCATCCCTCTGTTAGCAACAAGTGTTGTTTTTCCACATCACCTACCATATGTTCACCTACTGTTTTCTATCTCTCCGTAAAATCTTAGACCCCTTCCCATTTCCTGTCTCCCCCCCCCCTTCCTGCAACGTTCTTTCTCCACACCGTTTGCGTAGTATATGTTCACTCATTCATAAATTTCCGGTGCCTTCCCCTTTTTACAACGCCCCTCCCTTACACACAACCTGGTAGTATACCAATTTACCGTAAGGTTTAACCTCCCTCCTTGAGTTGTTCTCTTTCCCCCTCTTTTAAATGGAGTTGCTATAGACAAAAAGTGGGGGATTGTTTTCTCCTATCCCCCTTTAATTTAGTATTACCCATGGGTTTCAAAATCCACCTATCTGAGGTGTAACGTATTAAGTGTGGACTGGACCACCGAAAAGTCTCTGAATATTTCTTGTCCGTTCATCTTGTTATTGGGAATTAACATTTTTAAAAACAATATATAGTAGATCAGTTGGTCTTCAAACTTTTTCAACACACTGAACCCCTAAAACAAGAAAGTGTTTTTGTGGAACCCTGTTCCACACACAGACATTTAGAAGTATATATCTTAAAATTATATTTAAAATAGATCACAACAATAGATCAATGTACAGGCAATTAAAAAAAGTATAGCATTTAAAATTTAAAAATTTTAATCTATTTAATATAATTTATTCATTACTAACGTTATTCTGTGTTCCAAGTGTCACCTACCCATGTATTATGTTTGATAACTGGGATATATGCTTGTATTTTTTCATACTAAATGTCGAAGTCTAGGTCTATTGAGATTAGCTGCAATCACATTACATATTCTGAGTTTCATTTGTTTCTATACTTTGTTTTTGTAGCCACTCACGTTGAGAACTATTTTTTACTTATACACATTGTTTTAAATGGCATTAAAATGTTTATAGCTTTGTGAGAAATATATTGTGTATCTTGCATGAATTTGCAACATAGAATTTAGGAGCTGTTCTTGCTTTGATTTAGATTTTTAAAATTGAATATGTTCATAAATTGCTCCCTTTCCTTTACTGTGAGTGTTTTTTCCACAAATATTAAAAAAAGGGGCATTTTCCATAGAAAACTATTCAGTTTGGCAAGACGTTGTACTTACTAGTATAAAATTTGTAAGTTTCTGTTCGATTTTTTTTATTGTGACTCGTGGAGCCCCATGGTTCCGTGGAACACAGGTTGAAGACCACCGTAGTAGATAAACAGAAAAGATGGACTACAATACGGTGCTCATAAAATACAGTTTTTTGATTCAAAATTAACAGAAATGATCAAAAACTTTCATGCAAATTTTTTGATCACTTCTACTTGTATAACTATTTATACCGAAGTCTAACTTGTAGGGAACATATGTTTAACAAATAAAATTAAGCAATAAAAAATTATTTTCACTTACCTTTTGTTATTAATAATAAAGATTGCAATCCAATAATTCTTTTTATTCATTATTGCCTGCAATAAAACCATTTTTTTTTACTTGGATTAAACTTTCAATGAAGTGAAGGATTCAAAGAACAAACAAAACTTTTTTTTTACTTGAAATAAAATTTAATGCCCACTCTGAATTTATTACATTGAATATGAGAATTTAACCTTGTTGAAAAAACAGAAATGTTTTCTGTGAATTTTGTTATAGCAATATTTAACTCTCTCTTGGAGATACTCGTATAAGAATCTATAAGAAATGATAAATCTCGAAACAAAATACTTCAAAATTTATCTGTCTTGAACTTCTTAAATTTTTTGAAAAGTCTTTTTTATATATATTATGCATTTGCTTTGCTTGTGAAAGAACTTGAAATTTACTCGCGAGGAATATCGCACATTTTTCACTTCAAATCCTTAGTTTTAAATACCGAGAAAGCTTATATTGGATACGTGGCAGCACTTTCTACTCAGCGAGTAACTTGGGTAATTTGCTACTTCCCTAACACATTTTACGGAACTTCCTCTTTCTACCCCCCTCCCCTCTCGATTTTTCCATAAAATTTAAGTTTTGAAACTTAACAGAGCTTCATAAAAAATAGAAAATTATGTAATTATTAAATTCAATAGAGCAATAATCAGAAGGCGGCGTACGTCTTACTTTACTTTCGCTGTATCAGATACAGAATGAATACTAATATTATTTATCATTAAGAAATCGTAAAACTCCTTTAAGTTATCCGTGTCAATGTATTATTGACCCTCTGTCAAATTCATTCGTGTACAAATAAAATATAAAATATATGGCAAACTGTTGACTTATAATCGTTGGCACGGGAACTTGGTTTCTTATCCGTAACGAATGGTTTCCGTTGTACCAGAGTTCTCCACCCCCCTTATTTCCCCCCGAAAGTATTTCAGCCGTTTAATAACCGGAAAAGAAGCCAAATCTGTGGCATTGGGTAAGATTTGGTGCACCCTCTGAAAAGGAAGTTGGAAAAAGTGGTCGAAAATATTAAGATTAATTGTGTTTTTGGACGAAAATATGAGTGGCAAAAGGAAGTTGTAGACGTGCGAATTCTTTTTGAACAGAAACGGAAAATGGCGCACTTCTTTCTTTCTTTTTTTTTGGAATCTCATTCGAAAAAAGAAAATAGTGTTTCTGTTCGAATATTCTTAGAAGTGTTTAAAAAATTCTCAAAATTCTATTCGAAGTTTTAAAGTTTATTCCATTAATGTTTAATAGGAAAACGTTGTGCTTAATCGTATTATTGTTGTTTATACATAGAAGAGGAGAAAGAAAATACGTTTTTCCTTGGGTTTTAATACTCATTCTTAATGTTCCTATTTGTGTTAAGTTTTAAAAAAAAGAATCCAATTGAAATAGCCCATTGTTGTTAGGAAATGATGCGACAATGGAGAATCTGGTACATGGAGAATTTTCTCCACCTAAATAGAATTATATTACTTGAATACTTTTTATATAAAACAAAATTAGCGAATAATCATCATTTTAAAGACAGGGTCACTCTTGTTTATAAAATAATGGTCATTATCGATTTCTTCCGAGAAGTATTTATTCTGCGAAGTACCTTGAAAAAGGTTTTCGCAAAAAAGAACAAAGGGAAAATGTTCAGAATGTTGTATAATTTCATCGGCATAAAGTCGCTTATGATCAAATAGAACATGAAAGAATAGAAGAGAAAAAAAAATTGACTCATAACCTGACGTCGAAGCAAAACATTAAACCGGTAATTTTAGTGGGCGTGGCAAATAACCATCAATTCTCCATTGTCCCTCGTCTTATTTGCAGTAGATCTCTTTTTAGCTCCACCCTTCAAGGTTACGTCAGAGAAATTTATGTCAAAGTATTTTACGCGTGAGAACAATGGACCTGGGGTTCAGCAATGACCTTAACCTGTTGCTAATATGGCGATAATTCGCTGCTATTTGGTGACGGGCCCCCTTTTGCGAAAGATTAGTACCTGTATCCATTTCTATTTAATGTAGGGTTGCGGATGCTTGTTTGTGAAATCAAAGAATTAGCAGTTTCCTTTTGGTGGTTTTTTTTCTTTTACATTCAAATTATATTTCACACACATATTGTATTGTTGCAATTCTCATTAAAAACAAAATGCTTTTGTCGATAAACAGTGTCTGCTTTTAATATGAGTACTATTAATCCTTAATCTAGTAGTATTTAGGAAGCTTTACAGTTGACGACGATATTCAAATCGAGTCTTAGAATCGAGTTTTTTTGTTCCATTAAAGTCGTTTGTATTGAATATTATAAATTGTTAGAAGAAAAAAATAAATTGCGTAAATTTTTTCCACTTTAAATTACAATGAACAAGATCTTGAAATGTCATTTACAGAATAATAAGTATGGTGTATGCATATATTATTACAATGTAAGTGGTAAAAACATGTAAGATACTCAAAACAAGAATTAAATTACCATTGAATTAGTATATACCGTAAAATCCGGCCTATAACGCGCACCTATGCTTTCAAGCTGCAATTTTTAATTTTTAGGTATATTCGTCGTATAACGCGCACCCCCTTTTTCACACAGAAACCTGAAATGTATGTGCGCAATGCCCTTGTGTTTTGAAGTCATTTATTCGCGGTATTATTCCAAGTTTTGGAAAAAATCGTATACTTCTAGAACTATAACCTTTTAAGTTCATTGGAGGATTGTCATTTCTTTTAAATAAACAGTATTTCGATTTAAATTGAAGTTAATTTTTTTCTATGCTTATTTTTTTTTATTTTTAAATCTCTCATTTTTATACCCGGCGTATAACGCACACCCCTAAATTTCGTTCTTATTTTTTGAGTTCAAAGTGCTAGTTATACGTCAGATTTTACGGTAGTTACTATTTCAATTATTTATTCCATCGTATTAATGTTATATGGAGTTTCATAGTACGTAAATTTACATGTTTTAGTAATGAATCTTTTTCTTTTCCTCTTCAGATGGTTATAATCATGTTGCCCATTCTATCCATGGTTTACATGATGTCACTCATGATGACATGCTGCACTATGAAGATAATCATGACTATGGACTAGAAACCCCCAATGCTCATAATCATTACATAGATAGCAGTCCTGAGTTTTATCCTAATCAACAGTCTTTGAATATTGGTCAAGAAACAAAATTTCAACCAGCATATCATGGAAAGAACAGCTATGCTAGAGGTAGTTTCTTCATATATAATTAAACATAACATTATTGTGTTAACATTTTATTTTAGTTAGATAAAAACTGTTCATATAAAAGGGGTGATATGGATGGCTTAGTTTTGAAACGAGGAATTATTTATGGATTTTTGTTTTAATAATAGAAATTTTGTATCAAAACTTGGCTCATAACAACTAACACACATGTGTTTCATAATCCTCTTAAGATCTTAAGATAAATTATTTGAATATTTTATGAAAATTTAGTTTTTTAAAGCTTATTTTAAGATATGGCAGGTAATATTTTAAGATTGCAACTTCTCTGGTTTTATTAATAAACAAGTGTATAGGATGATATGTATAAACCACCTTATTATTGATCTAAAAATAATTTTATAACTGTGTTTTTTTCATAGGCCGTTTCCCCCAACATGATCTTGGTCTTCCAGAAGGATATAACTCTCACCACCATTATGACACAGCTTTCCAAACTGTACCGTCCTCTGTGCCACCTTCTCCAGATCAGTGGCCAGCTGATCTCAGCCATGGTACTCCTAATGGACATCACACTCCCCACCAGACACACCCAGCCTTTGCACCACTGCATTCTCGTGACTCTCCTCTATCGCACTTGGGACACGTCCAAAATGCATCACCTGTCCATGTGCAACAACAGCAACAAGGCTGCGATGTAAAACCTGTGATACAAGCTGCCGTGTTAGCTGGTGAGTGGATGGTTTTCAGTTGAACAATAAATATCTATTTTAAAAAGTAGGTGTAAAATGTTTAGCAGAATAAAAAAATTAACATAAATGTTTAAGTGGATACGCTGTTCAAATTCATAGGATTTGATGCCCCAAATCATCTTTTTATGATATTAGAAAAGCAAATCAGTTACAAATTTCATTGAAAAGTAAACAGCTTTTGAAGAGAAGAAAAAAATACAGCATAAGTTGGGCTTTTATGTTTAAAATTGTGAAAGTCTGTAAGAGACAGTTAATTCAAATAAAAATTAAAGCAGAGTAAAAAAAGTGAGATACATAATTTTAAAATTGTATATTATATATGGTATACACAAATTAATTTAAAATCTATGAATTCATATAAATATCTCAAAATCAGCAATTTTCATTTTATACTGTATGTTAAAATATCCTATGACATCTAATTTTAGTAAATATATTTGCAATATCTTTTAAATAAAATCTCACAAATAACTCACTTTTGTTAAAAAGAAGTGTATGTGTAAAGCAGTTTTTTACTATTTCAGGAAGTGGACCTATACAACTGTGGCAATTCTTACTAGAGCTGCTAACTGATAAATCTTGCCAGGGATTTATCAGTTGGACTGGAGATGGCTGGGAGTTCAAGCTGACTGATCCCGATGAAGTGGCCAGACGCTGGGGCATTCGTAAGAACAAACCCAAAATGAACTATGAGAAATTGAGCCGTGGACTGAGATATTATTATGATAAAAACATTATCCACAAAACTGCTGGAAAGCGGTATGTGTACCGTTTTGTATGTGATCTTCAGAACCTTCTTGGATACACCCCCGAAGAGCTGCATGCCTTGGTTGACCTGAAGCCTGAAAAGAAAGACGATGAGTGAGGAAAAAGTGTCTCTCTTCAGGCCATAAAACTGCTGTATTTTATACCATTAACCACCGGAGCCTAAAATGTTCTTTCAATGGCCAACTACCCAGTCCCCTTAGTGAGGTTGCAAAGGCTTTTATTGATTACATATGCTTCCCGTTTGCATGTCCCAATCACACAACTTTCTAGTCTAGCCAAGGATGCTGTGGATTAAGGCAACCAAAAGAATAAATGTTATCTTAGGTTTTCAATGTTTTGTTGATACCTATTACAATCATTCTATCATGTTTTGATGCTCTTCCCTTTAAGGTAGCTATTGATAAGAACAGGGCTAATACCTTTTTTGCGCCTTTATTAACAAATACGATTTTTTTATATCGTATCAATGTTAATCATTAGTCTTGCATACTGATCTCAAAAAAAAAATTTTTTTTTTAGTCTTTTTTAAGTGCTTTGTTTGACTGCATTTTGATTTATTGACCAAAGTTGGAAAGATGCATATATTGGTTAAGCCTACATTAATACTACCATGTTGTTAGATAATTAACTCCCCCCCCCTCGTTATATATATACTGTTAATTGAAAAAATGAATAGTATTTTGAATAAACTGTTAAAGCATTTTTTTCAAAAATTCCCAGGTACTGGGGTTGAATTGTTAACCTGTTTTACATATTTGAGCTATTATGTATTTTTTTATGACTAAGGGTCTTTCGTTGAGTTGGCCACATTGAATGTCTTTTTGACTGTGCTCTCCCAGTGACTATTATTCTCAGTGTAGCTGTGAGAACTTTGTAGAATTTGCTTCTCATGCTTTTTAAATAATTATTTGTTGTTTACAAAGCTTTTTAAGTGGCTTAGTAGGTTCAATGTAGATTTTTAATGTTATATTATCTGGATGTGAATTTAATGTGGCTCTATTTGATGTTTTTGTATTGTGTATAAATGTTGTGAATTGATGATTCTGTATTTTACAAAATTTATATATCTTTACTTAATGTTTTCATTCATCCAGTAAAATGTCAACAATGGTTGTTGAGCTTATAATTACATAGTAAAATTAGGCGAATCAGTTCGGTGAATTTTGAGTGACATCAAATTTTTTATCAGTATTTTTTGTGTGTTTTAACTCTTAAAAACTAAATTTGACTGCTTTTATAAATATGACTTTCTGACATTAGATTATCAGTTTCTTATTTAAAAACATGTATTAATTTTTTTTACAATGAGAGTACAATGGTAGAGCTAACACTTGAATGAATTATGTAAATGGTTATTGGTTGCACATTTGTCTGTAGAGCACCTTTATCTATACTGGAATTTAACAAAATAATTTATTCTGTTTTTTACATTTTGAAAATATTATATAGTAATTAAAAAAATATATTTACTTCAAAGTGGTTATGCAAATATTTTAAACATTATATGACCGTATATGTAACTATTACACATATTTATTTTGAATGTAAGTTTTATTTAGATACTGCTGCATATTTCTTAAGTATCGGTATTACTTGAAATGGAGAAATATTGTTTCCTAATTCTGCATGTATTGGTTTATGTAATATATATATACTGTCAAAAAGGATATATTGTGGCAATGAAAGAAAGAAACACAGATGCTTTTTTAAAAATAATTAACTCTTGTGTATATGTATATACGAAGTGGAGTTTTCAAAATATATATTGTAAATTAGAAATTAATTTTTTTTATCATAATTTTCAAGTTAGTTTGCTTGTTGTTTGAGCAATTTTATAGGGGAAAGGAAAAATGTTAATCAGAGATTCATTCAAGTAATTTCTAGTGTGCTGATATAGTTGTTAATATAACTGATTTATTGTAACATTACTTTATTATTTTTGTTGCTGAAAAAAAAACCATTGTGTTTCTGCAGTGAAAATTTTTTAATTTTGTATTGTATGAATGGCTGTAATTATATAGTGTGTGAATAAACATTTCAATGATCATTCTTTTAATATTAAATCTTAAAATTGCATGCATAAATTATGCTGGATTAAAAAAAATACAAACTTCAAATATATTTTGTTTTAGAATGAATTTAAATATTCATATTAATTGGCAATTACTTTTTTGTGTTATTGCTTTATTTGTCATTTTGAAAAATGTCTGAAAACTGTATCTGCTTTTTTCAGAAAAATTTGCCTCATAAGTTAATTTTGATAAAAATAATGTTAATATGGTATTATATTCACTTGTTGCAAATTGATACTTCAAAAACCTCTTCTTAGAAAGTGGTGTGAAATGTTTTTGATGAATTATAGCTTTATTTAAGATTTCATTGTTGTACTTTGGCATACAAATTTATAGAACACATAGTGGTGTTGATTGCTGTTTGTTACATTTTTTTTACAATATATAGTTATGCATTCAAATTAAAAGTTTATACATGCAAACATTTTCTGTTAAATATTTTAAAGTAGCATTCAATTCTCAAAAGTGCCTTAAATACTGTTATAATTGTTTTGCTTCATCTCATAATCAAGTGCTCAAAAATTATTCTCTCAATGTTATGGAAAAAAATGTACTCTACTTTTACTATGAAGATTTCCGATTTGTAATGGGGGGAAAAGTCTTCCTGAGCTTTTTTTTTGTCATCCTGAACGCACATGTACGCTCTGGAAAGTTTGAGCCGTTTACTTATATAAATAAAATTATGTGCAAATTTTTGTTTCTATTTATTTGTCACACATTGTTTATACAATTAATTGAGGAAATAAAAAAATATTTTTATCAAAAAGTAAATATCTTTAATTAGTAGTTCACTGGATTTACACAAAATGTTAAAAACACTGTAATTGCTGTTAAAATTTACTAGGCCTTAAACTTTGTTCTAAAATTTTTAATTATTTATTTTAATGAGTAATAATTGTGTAAATAAAATTCTTTGTAATTCTATAATAGTTATTAGGTGCATATCAAAAAATAAAATCATTCATTTTTTATTAAAATAATAAAAGTAAAAATCTTCATTGGAAAATAAATAGGCAAAGATTTTGAACAATTTGCATGAAAGTTTATGTGCGTAAATTATTTTAGTTTAAATTGAATTTCGTTACTCTCAAATTCCATTGTTTTAACAAAAAGTTAAATTTTAAGTAAATATCACTGGCATAACTAGTCCTGAGTGGGCACTGTATCAAAACATTGGGCGATCTTTTACCCGATAATAAAACTTATTTGAAAGAGCCAAAATTCTACAATTGAGGCCCCTGTTGCTCAGGGGCCTCGTATTAATGATACGGTGGTATCTACGCCCCTGGTAAATATACTTACAGTGGTAATTATTTTTTTTTATTGGAATGTGATCTGATAACTTTTGAAATAAACTTACTACTTCTTTTTACATAATTTAAGCTTCAAATTTAATTTTTAGTAGAAAAAAAAGTAAAATTTGAACTTGCCATCGAACATAACCTTGTATATATGTTGGAAAGTTTTTTCACTTGTGTGATGCTTTTTAATTATGTATTAGGTTGTCGATTATTTTTACCTAAGTACCCATAATATCAAAATACCACCACCACAAAGAATTAGCGATAGAATTTGGAACAGAAAAAATTATTTTTTTAATCAATAGCTTTTATAGATAAAGTTATACTAATTTTACTTATTAAGATTGTTTTATCAAATGTATGGAAAATATTACTGTCTCCATAAATACACTGCTCAAAATATTAGGGAAGCAAGCAAAAAAGTGAAGAAACTGTTGCACGATATTCATGCATGGGCATAAAATGGAGAATAAAGGTGTAACAAAACGCAATCTACACTATTAAAAATTCGTAGGTAATCAAACTTATCTATCTAGGAATCTATGATGCACTATCTTCTCACGAACCCCACGACGCAGAAACTCGCCGAAGGTACCAAAATTTCGGGAATGATCCGAGGAATCCGTTTTGACTATTTATATTCCAATTAGTTAAAAAGATATTAATTAAAAATCTTAAAACGCGCATAATTAGTACCATTTTTCACCGCCAGGGGACAAGTTCAAAAATTCGGAACTTTTATTTTTCAGCGATCTTAATTTTTTTCCATGAGACTCAGACAAAAAATAATTACAGATTCGGATAGATCATTTACTTCGCCACCATATGGTGTAATTTATTTTACAAAATAATTATATTTTGTATTTTTTACGATTATTTTAAAATGAGTCGAAATCGATATGTTTTTATGAGTATGATTTCTAAATCGTTCCACTTGCATTTTCTTTCGCTCTAATGAAAAAAATATTTTACACTGAAAAAGTTCATGCTTTTCTCTTTTTGAAGCAGTCATTGAAAAAATTTAATGTCAAAAACCGCTTTTTTACGATTTTTCAAAAAATACTCAAAATTTTATTTAAGTACTTAATAACTTTTTTATTTATAAAAATAATCTCTCGAAACTTTTTTTCCGTGTGTAGAACGATATACGTAATCTGTACAAAGGTTGGTAAAATATCTTAAAAGTTACAGGTTTTTTTTTAAAAAAAAAGTGTTTTTCATTTTTTTTCCTCTTTGCGAGAAATATGTAAGCATTACTTTTTTTAAAGTTTCTTGTTTAAAAATTTTTTTACCGTTGTATGTAATCGATATATGAATTTTGAAAGCATTAACTTAAAAATGAAGCCCGAAAATTTTTTTAACTTTAACAAATAACGCAATGCGTAATTGAACAAATCTTCATTTTAAAGGTCAATTCAATGCTTTCCCCTGTAGGAACCTACAGCATGAATGTCAATGGCGCTTCTTTATAAAACGTTAGTTTCTAGGTTCAAAACTGAAAAGGATATTCAATTTCGCATTACGTTATTTGTTAAAAGTTTTAACTTTTTTTTCGGGCTTCATTTTTAAGTTAATGCCTTGAAACTTCATACGACGATTGCAAACAATGAATATGTTAGTTTTGTATAACACTTTTTTTTAATCAGATACGTGTTTAAATAATTTACTAAACACAGTGAAATGAAAAAGGTTAAAATGAAAAAAAATTAAAATAAAATATCAATGTTTTTATCAGATCGGGTTTTTTTTAATGTTTTTTTTCAGTACATGTGTGTGTGTAATCGCATTAATAATTTTTTAATAAGTTATACATCGAAATTTGAAGCTATATCTTATCTGTGAGAAGGGGTGAAGATAGAACAATAATTTTACACTAAAAAACCCGTGTTCGGGCTATAGAGAGGGGAAAGAAACCTGTCTTAAATTAAAAATAAGTGGAATGGAACAAATTTCGAAAAAGGGAAATTTTTTGACATAATTTTAGAAATCACTCACATTGTGCGCGTACTAACACACACACAGAAATGCTGGTGTCATGAGGAAAAGAGAAAGCGCCCGAACAACGCCGGGTTAAGCGGTGGAGGGTGGGTTGGAAGTCATTTTGAAAAAGAGTATTAGAGAGAAGTGCTGATTTTATGAAGGAAAGAGAAAATTTATAAAATTAGAGAAAGCCCGTGCAACTCCGTTCCATTCAGCTAGTAGACAAAGAAGCAAAAAACAATTATATGGTAACTTTAATTCTCTGAAATGGCATAAAGAGCATGAAATGGTGCTTTAGGGCAACAATTTAGTTACATATATACAGGGACGAGGGCCTGGTCCGAACACAAATGTAGCCCCTCCCATCAGGGGCGTAGCTACCACCGTATCGATGATACGGGGCCCCCAAGCTACAGGGACCCAACATGTGTAACTACAGTCCACTAACAGGACTCCCATACCTAAAAAGGAGCGCGAAGGAATTTTGATACATGCCCCCCTCCAAGCTAGCTACGCTAATGCTCGCAATAACTCTAGACTAGTGATTCTTAACCTTTTTTCTGTTAACCTTTTATATACCGAAGGTACTCATAAGTACCACTCACTTTAAAATTACGTAGAATAACCATTTTTACGAATATTCAGATGATACTTAGCATGAATATTCTTTGAAATCCACTCTTCCAAGATACATGGCAGCACAGGTTCTATGATGAATGGGAAGGCGAATAGTTTTATAGCAGGAATTGCGCGCTTTCAGCTGACAAAGTTTTCAGCGGATTGCGAAGATAATCATTTTTGTCCCGAAAAAATAGTTAATGTCAAAATTTAAGTGTCTTTTTTTTGTATGTTAATGAAGACCTTAGAAAACGATTTGACTATTTATTTTACGTGAAAAGTGCATATAATTAATTTTACAGATGAATATATTTAATTAATTAATTAGCTCTAATGGATTAAATTTCCCAAATTTGAGAATTTTGTTCGTGCATATCCCTTAATTTTTAATGTAGTGATTTTAAAAAAAATATTGCATGAAAAAAACTGCAGTAAATCATAATGCGGTAGATAAAGAGTTAAGATACATTATTAACAATTTTACAATTTGGCGGCTAACTAAAATAAGTTTAAAATAATTTTACTTATCTATAATACATTATGTAAAATATTTTATGATAATAATTTTCAATGCTAAATAAAATAATACACACGAGAAAGACAATAAAAATTTCATTGAATAATTAATTATAAGAATGCATTTAATGCGAAATTTGAGCTTGATGATTTTTGATAATTTCTTTTATATTGGGTAGTAAAAATGATAATGCCACTCTCATTTGTCATCTACATTTAAAAGTCGCCATCTTTTTCTCATTTTCATATTTGCTAATGCTGAAAATCCAAATTCATACAAATAAGACGCAGAAAATTGTTGCAATATTTTTAAGGTTGTTTTGGCTATTATGGGATAACATCTCTAATTTTAATCCAAAATGAATTAGTTGACTCTTCCGAAAGTTTTGAAATTAAATATCGATTATTGCAGAGAGAGAGAGCGCGCGAAATTAGTTCTTCCTCCTCTCTTTCAAAGTTAATGCATATACAGATGTATCCGTTGTAACAAATGGATTACGAACCGAATCAAATTTTTTTTACCTAAATTTGGCACATACTCGTAATGTTAAGTCAGAGTATAATTAAGAATTTGGCGGCACAGTGGTTGAGAATCACTGCCCTAAACACCGTACACACAGCATACGTTTCCAAATACTCGTACAAACAATAACCCGAGACAACTGTGGATGATTTACAACCGCACAAACCGTCTCGTCCGATTGCCGCCTTTTGACTAAATGAGAAATAATGGAGTTGGAGTATGGTGGGAGGCCTAGGACTATACAAACATGACGGTCATCACATATAGCCAGTTGACATATCGTCTGAAATTCCCACTTTTTCGGAGAATGCAACCTGAAATAACATTTGACCGTTGAAATTATTCTATTCGTGATTTTGTTCAGGCTGAGTCAAGAACGAGACGAGGCCCGGGCCCAGTTGACCCCGGTCTTAGCATGAATATGACAAAAATACTAATTGTTTGGGGAAGGATATAGAATCTTTAATATGGTCCCCCAAACTGCTAAGACTGCCACTTATCTGCTTAGCATGGATACGAGAAATTTATCGATGAGACTTTGGGAATTCTCTTCCTCTTTTGCCGAAAACCAATCCTCCTGTTCTCAAAATAACTGGAGGCCTTGGTCTTGCAGTAACGCGTAATCCGAGTGTGTCCCAAGCACGCCTGGTCGAACTAAGATCAGGAGAGCATGCCAGCCACACTCCACATGCTGTATTGTTTCAACTTCAAGAGAGTTTTTTGCAAGACTAACTGTATGACGCCTGGCATTATCTTTCATTTAAAGAAAGAAAGCCCCAATTGCTGCTGGATAAAGCATGGGGTTTCAGGACTTGAGGACGTTTTCATACTTTCAGGACGTTTCATACATTGAGCCTTCAAATTGCAATTCCGAATGATGTGCAGGTCAGTTTGTCTTCCTATGCTGATTCCAGCCCATCCATTCCGTCTGAAACGTGATCTCCCCTGAATGAATATAGGGTTATTTCGAGTTCCTCTTTCTCACCATATCAAAACACGTCTGATGTCACACTCATAAACACTTGTTTCCAATCTCGATGTTCAGCAGCCAATTTTCTTAGTTGCTCACTTGTCATGTGGTCAACGGAGTGAGTGAATATTAACGTCGCATTGTTCAGCTGCTCGAAGGCTTTTCACGACATGTCCTCGTAATTTTGAACCATGGTCAAGTGGCAGCACCTGAGCTGGCAATCCGTCTTCTAACTTTCATATCACACGAACGGGTGGACGGGGGAGCCTCGACATATTTAACGTGCATCCGCCAACTCTTCACGACGGGTCTTCAGCGGTACTAAGCTCGAACTCATGACACGCCAGCCACGAGTCCATTATCTTGACCACCAGGCTTCCGCAGCCCCATGTGGTCAACGGAATACACTCCATTGGCCTACGTGCATACAGACCATCCGCATGAAGTCTGTTTCAGATTTTTTGCATTAATATTTTTCGTCCTGTTGCCAAAAGAAACCATTTGAATCTGAGTCGCATTGACTGTTCGATCTTAATGAGCTGATAAGAGAATATATCGGTCATTATTTGCTGTGTTATGACATGGACGACCGTGTCCTGAAGGACATTGAACATGCAAGAATAATTTGAATCGATTTCTCCGTCTTGCACTGACACTTCTTGCCACTCCGCATCCGCCACAGCTCTTTGTGTTTCCCCAGATCACAGTCTCCTGATGATACGCCAAGCCATATATTCCAGTAGATCACGTTTTCGAGACATTTTGTAGACAAACAACAACAACCAAAAAGTTGAATTTCACCACTGAGACAACGAAATACAACAGCTTCCACAAAATCACGATATCTGCACTCATATCCTTTTTCTGGTTTTTGACGAGATATTAATGTTGTTTTCAGGGGCGTAGCTATAGCCGTATCAATGATACAGGGTCCCCAAGCTTCTGAGACTCCAAAATTTCTGAGAAAAAATTGTAAAATATTGAGAGTCCACCAAAAAGGGCCTCCAAGGAATTTTGATACAGAGCCCTCTCAAGACTAGCTACGTCAGGGGTTGATTTCCATATGAAGTTTTCTTCTGTTTTCTACCACACTTTAGACCAGGGGTGGCGAACCTTTATGAATCCGCGTGCCATTTTTTCTGAAGAAATGTTTAATGAGGTTTAGACGTGCCATAAAATAATTTTGAAGTGATTACAGTGGGTGTGTGTGATCGGTTAACGAGAACAGATCGGTAAACGAACAATTCGGATAGCGAACATAGTTTTGGAACAGATTATGCTCGCTAACCGATCACCCACTGTATTTGGAAAATAATAAAACTAAATGCTAACAAAAAAAACCCTCAATTCTTTATTTACTACAAAAAAAAAATACACTCAGGAACGTTGAAAATAGCGACCCAAGAAGAAAGCATCGGATTGAAATGAAATTTAATACACATAATGACACAGATGAGAGATTCACTTGATCTCAAAAACAAGACAATTAAACGAATACAGGGTGTGCAACGACAAAAATACTGGGCAACTTCAATAGCGCGTTGGACCACCTCCAGCTGCAATATATGTCGCCACACGGTCCGGCATTGAGTTGATTAGACACCTTATGCTATCCTGAGGCAGATGGGACCACAAATCTTGAACAGCCAACTCTAAATCATGTACAGAGTGACGCGATGGCATCTGCCGTTTTAGCTGATCCCACACGTGCTCTACAGGGGACAAATTGGGGGAACGGGCTGGCCATGGAAGAGTCTGAAAATGACGTAAGAAGTCTTGAGCAACTCTTGCTGTATGCGGACGAGCATTATCTTGCTGGAAAATTACCCCTGGGAGACCATTTAGGAAAGGTCCTACATGGGGTCGAAGAATATCATCAACGTAACGTTGACCCGTTAAGGTTCCACACATCACAATTAAAGTGGACTGGCTATCATAGGCTATGACCCCCAGACCATTATACCAGCTGTGCGGGCAGTGTGACGTAGAACAGTGTGGGGGGAATTGTACCGCTCACCAGGGTGCCTCCACACCCCTACACGGTTATCATCTGTCCCCAAAACAAACATTCTAACACATCTCTAAACACAACCTTTTGCCAATCTGTGACATTCCACATTGATCTGGCTTGGCACCACTGTAGACGCAGTTGCCGATGTTCCGGTGTTAAAGGGAGTGCACGGAAAGGGCGCTTGGATTTAAGATTTGCTTCTGCAAGGTGTCTGGAAATTGTTTGTGGAACAATTGCTACGCCTACGTCTGCTCGTATCGTTGGACGAGTCACTGTGAGGCCACAAGTGCTTGCCGCACGATCCTTCGATCCTCTCTCCTCGTGGTCTTCCTGGTCGTTCCAGACCCGGTTTTCTGCGCTTGGGTACCTTCTCGTGTCCACTGCTCCCAATAATTTCTAATGACACACTCCGAACGATCCACCTGGCCAGCAACACGGCGCGTCGACCAGCCCGCAGTTTTCATCCCGATGATCAGGCCTCTCTCAAACTCGCTTAACTGTGAGAAATGTCTTCTAGCACGTTTACCTGGCATGTTTCGCTTACCAAAGTCTTCCTACAATCGGCGGGTAATCGTCACGTTTACATATCTTCGAATTTGCGCTGTCTTATATAGCACCCTCTTCCTGTTTGTAGCGCTACCTCGGCGTGTATGAGCATGCGTATTGGCACAAAACTTGGATCATTTGCATATCACATTACGCTGTACTTATTTGCAAAGTTTCGCGATTGTACTTAGCTTCCTTCTTGGGTCGCTATTTTCAATGTTCCTGAGTGTACATTTTTGCACTGTATTGTAGTTAATGTTTTCGTTATACATGTAATTCAAATTAAAGTAACATTAGTGTGATTTCTGTAGAACAGATTAGATGGCAAATAACTTATATTAGGATTGTAAGACAAAAATAGAGTGTGCTCCCTGTCGTCCCACGCACCGCGACCAATCATTCACGTTTTTTCATGATACTTCATAGTTGATTTTGTTATTTTGAACTAAAATGCAAACCGTTTTGATCGGTGACGTGCCCAAGATATTGCGTCGCGTGCCATCAATGGCACGTGTGCCCTTAGTTCGCCATCCCTGCTTTAGACTATTAATGTTTTGTTTTACGTTAGTTATCGGTAGAAATATATATTTATGTGATTTCGTTAAATCCATGTGTGCTCCCCTATTTTTTTTTGAGCAGTGTTCTATATTACCCAACAGTGGCGCACGCAAGGGGGACGTGGTCCTGGGGGCCCGGACTCCTGCCCCCCCAAACCCCTTGATTTTTTTCCCGATTGATTATAATTCTAAGTATATAGTACGAAAAATTTAATTAAGTATTTGTTATTAATGATTAATTTTATTAATTAATGCTAATTATTTATTCAATAATTAGTTTTTTACTGCATTTTGTTCCCGAAAATCGACAAAATCAAAAAGAGCATCATACAAGAATGGTGAACTTTCGACCCCGGACCCCCTCCCCCTTGAAAAATTCCTGTGTGTGCTACTGTTACCCAAGAATAACAAAATCAAAATTACTCTATAGTTATAGCTTGGCAAGGACTGCAGATTAAAAGTTTCTTGTGATTTGCGTCATTTGCCCGCTAATCACATTCAAGACATAATATCAATGTAGAATTTTAATTTCTAGCGTTAAGTTGTCCTAATATCGGAGATAGTTGGCATCATACTGTCAAGAAGTAGATAAGAAACACCGATTCTGCTGTAAAGGCGGTGCAGGCGGCGCAGAGTCGAGTTCTTTCATTCCTGCTGCCGAGTTGAGGTGTTTTCTACTGTAGAGGTGAGCTGTTTCGTTCATGCTACCGAGTTGAGTTGTTTCGTTCATGCTGCCGAGTTGAGGTGTTTTCTCCTGTCGAGTTGAGTTGTTTCTGTCATGTTGCCCAATTGAGTTGTTTTCTCCTGCCGAGTTGAGTTGTTTTTCTCCTGCCATTGTTTTGGTTTTCGAGTTGAGGGGGCGAGTTGAATTGTTTTCTCCTACAGCTAAGTTGAGTTGTTTTTAAAAAATGTGCACAAAAAATGGAAGTATGGGAATTTTAAACGTGCTCATGGCGCCACCTATTGATTATAATATACACTAATTATAGATTTTAAAATGATTGAAGTAAATAACGCACAAATAAAAAAAATAATAATAAATCCAGATTCAAACTCACGGCCTCAGATCAAAATGTCTCCATAGGACAATAGAAATATGCATTCAGTAGAATATTTGCTCATAGTATTGTAACGACGTCGCATTGATACGTTCCACCCTCCTCCATACATGCCTAGTTTGATGGATTAAAGCATTTAGGAATAGAGCACATGGCATTGGGAGTCATTGTTCATTGTTGGGATTCTGGTCTTCGTCGTCAGTGGGTCTGTAGTCTTAATGGGCTGGACGAAACCCCACTGTTCATTCTTTCACCGAGTTCGTCTGACTCGATACATCGGCGACTCAAAAACGGCGGGTGGTAAGGGGACCAGGTGTTTGGGTGGACCTTGTGTCGCCAGTGAGTGTGAGAGGGTCAGAGAGAGCTATTGTCAGATTTGCGCCAATGGGGACGCTAATGAGTCTGCGGGCCGTGTGCAGATTTCTGCTGGGCCGACCAATGAGAAATGACGAGGGGTGTGTAGTGGACCCACCCCTGGGGTTTAAAAGGGGTTGGTGGGAGATGTCCATTTCAATTTGCTCTATCGAATCTATGCATTGCGCCTGATCGTCACAGAGTAGCAGAACACAAAATTTGATTGCTGATTTAGTAGTGTGCGTGTGTTTAACAACGTTCTATAAGTTCTACGTCTTCATTATGTATACTTGTAATATTTGTGGAAAAAACTTCGTTACGAACTATATTTTAAAACGCCATACATTACAAGTTCACGAAAAAAATGCTGTTCTTCAATGTGCGGACTGTAGTAAAAAATTCGGTCGAGAAAGTGATTTAAAAAGGCTCAGAGACTCTGTGCATTCAACCGAGAAAATTACTTGTAAATTTTGCGATACATCCTTTACCCGTAAAGACAACTTATTGAAACATTTGAACAATAAAAGATGTGAAAGAAAGTTGGAGAAAGAAGCAGGGAAAAGAAAGACAGTGGATTTGTCTGTATCAAGTAGGCAAAAGAAAACACAGTTGTCCACATCTGAAAATATCTTCTTACCACCAAAAGAGAACGAGAGTGCTTTTCAAAAAGCATATAAAACTTTTAATCTTCCCAATATCGATAGTTCACTGGGGATAAAAGAGTTTCTACTCTTAAGAAAAGAAGATACAATCTTTATTTTTTGCAATGAACTGGAAACTTACAAAGCCATGAAAGTGAGTAAATGGGTTCATTGCATTTACTCGAAAGTGACAGATGCTGGAAAAATGATAAAGAACGTAGAATTCACAACGCCGAATAATGAAGTATTACAAGAAACTAATCTCGCCAGACTTTATGACGACATGTCTGAAAAAATAGTGAAAGAAAATGAGGATTTTGAAGGTAGACACTCGGGCTGGACACTGGACGAAATCTTAAGACTCGAAGTCCGCGCGAACCGTTATTCTCCATTCAGAGGTTCATCATCCTTCATCGAGGTGCCGAAGCAGATCGCTGAAACAAAAGCAATCATCAATGTCATCAATAAAAAGGACTCTCAGTGTTTCATGTGGTCTATTCTCGCAGCTCTTTACCCCAACACCAGCAACCTCAACAAAACGTCAAGTTATGTCCACCACCTAAATAAGCTGAACTTTGATCGAATATCCTTTCCAACACCGCTTAACGAGGTGAAAAAATTTTCAAAAATGAACGATATAGGAATAAACATTTATTCTTTTGAAGAAGATTTAAAAATATTTCCTTTCCTCATTAGTGTACAGTGTGTGAGAAACATATAGATTTGCCTTACGTAAAAAATGGAGAGTTTGGACATTATTGTTTCATTAAAAGCTTATCTCGACTTGTTTCGAAACAACTCTCAAAACATCAACATAAAACATTTATATGTAAAAGATGTTTAAGTGCTTTCCAAACAGAGTACAAACTTCTTCAGCACAATGAGATGTGTATACATAAAAGTCCTGCAAGGGTAGTAATGCCGTCAGGAACAAGTAAGTTTTTAAAATTTAAAAATTTTCAACAAAAATACCTTTTGTTGTATATGCGGATTTCGAGTGTGTAACTAGGAAAACTGATACTTACTGTCCTAATCCAAACTTTTCCTTTACAAATATTTATGAAAAACATGTCCCAATAGGTTTTTGTTATTTTATCAGTTATCAAGGGGGCATTAGAAAGATCCAGTAGTATATAGAGGTATTGATGCCCCCAAAAATATTTATTGAAAAGTTAGAAAAAGATGCAATAGAAATTGATAATATTTATAAAAAACCCAAACCGTTATTACCTCTTACTGAATCAGAAAAGCAATTGTATGATAATGCTAATAATTGTTATGTTTGTGGTCAAACCTTTCACGAAAACAATATCAAGGTTAGGGATCATAATCATGTTACTCAAAAATTTAATGGCCCTTGTTGTAATTTAGCAATGAAAATCCCCAAATTTTTGCCTGTTTTCTTCATAATCTTTCAGGATATGACGCCCATATTTTTATTAATGAGTTAGGATATGATGAAAAACAAATTAATTTAATTCCGAACACCGAAGAAAAATATATTTCCTTCAGTAAAAATATTTCAAATGATATTCAGTTAGGGTTTTTAGATTCTTTCAAATTCATGTCTTCTAGTTTGGAAAATTTGATAAAAACACTAATAAAGAGGAATTTAAATATATGAAACATTATTTTGATTCTGAAAAAATAGATTCACTTTTAAGAAAAGGAGTTTTTCCGTATGATTATTTTGATAGTTTTGAAAAGTGTAAAGATTCTTGTTTACCACCTATTAGCAAATTTTACAATAAACTAAATGAGGAGACTATAAGTGTAGAGGATTATAATCATGCATGTAAAGTATTTAATGAATTTCATTTAAATAACCTTGGTGAATACTGTGATCTATATGTAAAAACAGATGTTCTATTGTTAACAGATCTCTTTGAAAACTTTCGGAAAATATGCATGCAAACTTATAAACTTGAGCCCTGTTGGTATTTTACCACCTCAGCTTTATTATGGGATGCTATGTTATTACATACTAAAGTAGCTATCGAACTGTTCACAGATTACGACATGCTTCTTTATATATAAAAGGGTGTAAGAGGAGGTATAAGTCAGTGTTGCAATCATTATGCTATAGCTAACAACAGATATATGTCTAATTTTAACCCAGATGATGAGATAAAATATTTAATGTATCTTGACGCAAATAATTTGTACGGTTATGCAATGAGTAAATATCTACCCTTAAAAGATTTTGTTTGGAGTGATAACAATTTAACTGAACAGGATATTTTAAATTTATCAGATGAATCCGATGTAGGTTACATCTTGGAAGTAGATCTTGAATATCCTTCCGATTTGCGTGACAAACATTCAGACTTTCCCCTTTCCCCTGAAAATAAGCCCCCACCTAACTGTAAAGAGCCTAGACTTTTAACTACTTTGGAACCAAAAACAAAATATGTTCTCTATTATTCTAATTTAAAGCTATATTTAAAATTAGGGTTAGTCTTGAAAAAAATTCAGCGCGTTTTAAAAATTTTTCAATCTCATTGGCTTAAAAATTACATAGATTATAATACTAAATTAAGAACTAAATCTGTAAATGACTTTCAAAAGGATTATTTCAAACTAATGAATAATAGCATTTTCGGGAAAACGATGGAAAATGTAAGAAGAGTAGATATACGTTTATGTTCAACTGAAGAGCAGGCTCGAAAGTTAATAGCGAAATCAAATTTTAATCGAGGCACAATATTTTCTGAAAACTTAATGGCCGTCCATCTAAAAAAACCCAAATCAAATTTTTCAAACCAATACAGGTAGGAATGGTAATTTTAGATATATCGAAAGTTCTAATGTATTCTTTTCACTATGAGTACATGAAGCACCGTTATGACTCAAAAGTAAGGCTCATGTATACACAGACACCGATTCTTTTATATATGAAATAAAAACTGATGATTTTTATAGTGACATGAAAGATGATATTAACTTATATGATACTTCAGACTATGATGAAAACAACATTTTTAATTTACCTCTTGTTTACAAAAATGTCACCGGGAAAATGAAGGATTAAAATAAAGGAAATATTATGACAGAATATGTAGGATTAAAATCGAAAATGTATGCCTACAAAACAAACAATAAGATTGAAAAGCGGTTAAAAGGAATTAAAAAACAAACTATAAAAAATAAAATAACATTTGAGGACTACAAAGCCTGTTTTTTTAATGAAAAAATAAAATATGTTGACATGAACTTAATTAGATCCAAATTTCATTCATTACATTCAATAAAGCAAAACAAACTCGCTCTGTCATATAAAGATGACAAAAGGTTTATTAATGGTGATGGCATTACTACTCTTGCCCATGGTCATTGGTCGTTGATGAATTTAGACCTATTCAATGAGCTGTAGGACATAAAATCCAATAATGTTATTTTTTTTTGTGTGTGTGTAAATAATTGATTGTAATGTAAAACGAAATGCTGTTTTTGTAAATAAACTTACTTTGTATCTTTACTGTACATGTGTAATCACTATACTGAAATACATTTTACAAGTTGTTGTTCTCCTGTAATGTAAATATACGATTGTAATGTAAAACGCAATACAAGATGATGATTTCTGAATAAACAATTTACTTTGTATCTTTACTATGTGTGTCTGTGTAATCATTATATTGAATTAAAATTTACAAATTACTAAAATAATATAAATTAAATATTTTTTTATTTCATTTTAATTAAGAAAATGATTTTAAAACACGTCGCTATCTGCTTCGCCTGCAAAATTAAATTGATGAGATTATAAAAATAAGTGGGTCGTGGGTAGCCTAGTGGTTAGAGCATCGGACTCCAGACCGGAAGGCCTGGGTTCGATGCTCGATGTCACCAAATACCCTCCGAGTGCACACGGAGTACGTGCTCGTTAAATCAGTGGGTCCGTAGTCTTGTGGGCTTATTCACGAGCGCAGGAACTGGAGAATATTTCCCTCCCCTTCAGTTCACTTGCTGAAATTGTGGAGATGGAGATAGAGGTCGTGTCGCCATCTATCGTCCCTTCGGGGAGTTTCTCCGAGCTTAAATCGCACTGTTACCTGTATGGTGCTCAAGGCCAACGACAGGCGTACCTCTTGCCCATGCCACGATGAATTTCGTGAGCCTCGTTCTGACTACGTCAGACAGGTGGCATTAGCCACAACAACATAAACATAAGTTTTCTTCAGGTCTGTATGCCTTCATAGGACAATGGTTAGCGTAACTCAAAAACTATTGTCCTGTGGAGACATTTTGATCTGAGGCCGTGAGTTTGAATCTGGATTTATTATTATTTTTTTTATTTGAGCGTTATTTACTTCAATCCTTTTAAAATCTATAATTAGTGTATATTATAATCCATAGATGGCGCCATGAGCACGTTTAACATTCCCATACTTCCATTTTTTTTGTGCACATTTTTTGTAAACAACGCAACTTAGCCGTAGGAGAAAACAATACAATTCGCCCCCTCAACTCGAAAATCAAAACCATTGCAGGAGAAAAACAACTCAACTCGGCAGCAGAAACGAAACAACTCAACTCCGCGCCGCCGTCGACCGCCTGCAACCGCCTTTACAGCAGAATCGGCTTTTCTTATCTACTGTTGAGCAATATGATGCCAAATTAGTTATTGACTACAGAAGCTTGAATGATTGATTGAATATTAACGTCGCACTGTTCAGCTAAACGAGGGCTTTTGGCGACGGACCACGTAATTTTGAACCATGATCAAGGGACGTGAACGACACCTGAGCTGGCACCCCCTCTCCTAACTACCACACCACACCAACGGGAGGATTGACTACAGAAGCAATTGATAATATTGCACATTTCTTACGCTTAACGTAATTATAAACAATGTCAGTTAAATGAATTGTCAATTCTTTTTTTTTTTTTTGGAGTTTTCATTTCTGAAAAACGTAATCTTATAAAAGCAAAGATAATAGTAAAAAAGTTCACATTCGAATACAAATAACAAAATGAATGATGAGTGATTGAGCAGTTCTCTTCTCTTTCGATTGTTTTCAAAAAATAATCATTCCTAACAGATACTTCGATTTATTCAAATAGTAATAGAATCAGATCGAACTACAGGATAATCATATGAAAAAGTTGTTAAATCAGAAAATTAATTTTAATTATATTTTCCCCGGCTATTTATAATAGTAAGGGTAGTTCAATCAATGAGCTACTAGTAGTTATAAAAAAATCGAAACACCTGTGAATAAAGGTGAGATTTTTGAACGCACTTCGTTAGCATTAAAATATAATAGCTACCAGTTTCTTTTATACATTCCTGGCAACACCAAGAAGGACCAGAGGTATCACAGCGAAATTTATTTGGCAGATAACATGTTGTACTAAGATCAAACGATTAAAATTACAACCTCTCATGAAGTGTGGATGATGACAAAATCAGTAGTTAGAGTAGCCACCATTGGTGGCTATAACCGCTACCACACGCCTCGGCATAGAATCAAAGAAGCTTTAGATGTATCCTTGGAGTACAATGTACAATCTATGTGGTTTCTACAAATTGCCAAAATTGATCTGGTGTAGCAGCGGGCGGTGCATCCCTGGCCAGTCATTGTGCAAGCGTGGATCACACGTTTTAGATTGGCGATATATCAGGAGAACAAGCAGGCCAAGGAAACAATTCGATCTGAACATTGCTTGCCACGTGAGGTCAGCATTAACCTGTTGGAATATGGCTGCTGGCAAGCACTGAATGTATGGGAATACCACGGGCTCTAACACCTCAGACATGTAGCGCTGGCAGTTCAGTGTCCCGGGAATGCGTACTAGAAGGGTGCGGCAGTGAAATCCAATACCACCCCAAATCATGATACCGGGTGCAAGACCAGCAGTAGCGTAACGAAGAATATTAGGGACCCCCCCTACAAAGTTAAGTTTTGATCCCCAGCCAGACCTTAAAAAGGACAGCAAAACCATAACATAACATAAGCTTTGGGCCCCCTAGAATGCTGAGGATGGAAGAGATGAGGATGACACATGAACTGGTTCCCTTCTCTCCTAAATGCGCATCATAGTAAGAACATACCATGGAATGCGTCGAAGATCTTCAAATCAATACTCCGGACTCTCAACAATATATTGTTCCGTAGATCGGGGTACGAGGATTTTATGCTACCAGTCTCAAAAAGCAAGACAGTTCTTCAAGAGCGAGGCAGAATCCCAATATTGTGATTATGTCCTATGTATAAACATATTTATGTTAATTGTAACTATTTAATAAAAAATAATTAAAATAAAATTTTCTAAAAAAAAATTGTTAATCTGAGTAGGAATTGACTTAAATTTTATATATATATATATATATATATATATATATATATATATATATATATATATATATATATATATATATATATTTGTTTTTTAAAGTATGACCAAAATTTTTATATTCAGAAGTTAGATTACTCACTAGTCTGCATGTCCTTCCTCAGTGGCTCGACAGCCCGGGGTGTGCCTTGGCCGTCTGAAGAAGCCTTTGCCAGACCAGCCTTCTTCTTACTAGTGTTCTCCAATTCTTACATCTTAAAACTAGGATAACTTTTTCTAGGCCAGCAATCCATCTAAGATTTGGCCATATCTTTCTTCGTGGGCCAATTGAAGACTTTTTTAGTGGTGCGGTTTTACTAATCTGCATGAACGTAACATAATAATATTTGATACAGTTTTTAACAACAGATCTTAAGGCTCTAAAGAGTTGAGATCTGATGAAAAAATATTTGGACCCCACTCTTTGCAAAGCTAACCCACGAACAATGACTTTTCTTTTAATCAACTTTCTACTTAAACGACTATACCAAAAAAGGGAAAAGTTTTTTATTCCATATTTTTGAGGTATGGTATGAAAAAATATTTCATTATAGGGACAAAAAAAAAACAGCGATGTTATCAAAAGAATTTCAAAAATTCCAATTGATACCACGAAACAAGAACCCAATGCTGGAAAAAAAATCAACTTTCTCAATATAACATTTACAGATATCTACTCAACGTTTGCTATCACGGATAGAAAGAAAATCCACAGAAATAGATAAGGCAGGATGATGACTATCTTCAGAAACTAAAAGGTTGTCATATAGTTAACTATAATATTTACCCGTGGGCACGTGGGTAGCCTAGTGGTTAGAGCACCGGACTCCGGACCGGAGGGCCTGGGTTTGATGCCCGTACCGTCAAATACCCTCCGAGTACACACGGAGTACGTGCTCGTTAAATCAGTGGGTTCGAAAGTCTTGTGGGCTGAATCACGAGTGCAGGGAACTGGAGAAAATATCCCTCCACTTCAGTTCCATGCCTAAATTGTGGAGGTGGAGATAGATGGTGGAGCCATCTATCGTAACGTTCTATCGTCCTTTCGGAAATTTCACCGAGCTAAATCGTACTGTCACCTGTATGGTGCTCAAGGATAAGGCCAACGACAAGCGTACATCTAGCCCATTGCCACGATGAATTTCGTGGGCCTCGATCTGACTATGTCAGACAGGTGGCATGATTAACAACAACACCCGTATCGAATATTAAAGAAAATTAAATCTGATTCTAATATTGGACTGAGAAATTCTGTTAAACTACTTCAAATTATAAAGCTACATAAAATTATGTAATTCTCTTGTAAGTGGGCTTGAACATTTATCAATACTAAAAATCACCCTTATATAAGGAATCTGACACACACACATCTTTAACTTCATCAACGATCAATGAATTAAATGTGCAGGGCACAACATTGTTAGAATGGACGAAGATCGGACCACTAAAATAGTTTTCAATACCCAACCAATAGTCACATGGAAAAAAGGCAGGCCAAATTTAAGATGGTTTGATAGCTCAGAAATAGACTTCATAGTTTTAAGAACAAAAAATTGAAGAATGAGGGAGTGAGTGAAAATTAATATCGCACTGTTCAGCTACTCGAGGGCTTTTCGTGACGGACCTCGAAATTTTGAACCAGAGTCAAGTGTTGAGGACGACACCTGAGCTGCCATCCTTTTCCCTAACTTTCACATCACTCCAACGGGAGGATGTTTGAGCCTCGACATATTTCACATGCATCGGTCCCCTCTGCATGACGGGTCTTCATTGGTACAAGGCTCGAACTGAAGACACGCCGGCCACGGGTCCGTTAACTTGACTATCAGGCTACCACGACCACCTAAAAATTGCAGAACACTAGCAGGAAGGAAGCTTCCTACTAGTGGCTGGAAAAGGCTTCTTGAGAAGTTCAAGGCCCACCCGAGCTGTCGAACCACTGAAGAAGGAAGGAAAAACAATCTTTATAACAAATAAATTTAAATCACCACAAATAAAAATATTTTTACGAGAGTTGAATTTCTCGAAATACATGTCACACGAATATATGAGTGACAGAACTCAACCAATGCCAACTGGGGATACATCACTAACTAAAGTTAAAGATAGAAAAAAGAATCATAATGTGTACGAAGTCTTTTAGTGAGCAGATTTCTTTATTTTCTCAAAGGCAACCTGGTAACCCTTCGACCATAAAAATCTAACATTTTTCCTTCTAAAATTATTAAAAGGATTAGCAATAGTAGCTAAATTTTGACAAACCTTCTCAGAAAGTTTAAGTAACGCATAGAAAGTTTTTAAGTGTCTAATTAGAATCTACTTGCATATTCGCGTCAGAAACTTCAACAATAGCACAAAACGATAAAAATACTCTTGGTTTCTAAGATATTTTTGTAGGAGCTCAAGTTGATTGAATTTGGCACAGATGCTGAAATTTAGAATACTATATCTTCAGGGAACCAGGCGTTGTCAAATATATAAAATTCCAAAGAATTAAATAGGCTAGTCACGTCATTAGAATAAACGAAGAACACTCAACACACACACATAAGCAGTGGCGTAGGGGGGGAGGGTACAGAGGGGGCCATGTCCCCGGGAGGCATACGAAAAGTGGCGGTGGTAAGCAGCACGATATTTAAATTCAAAAAATATTTAAAACTCCAAATTGCGGCCGCGCGACAAAACTGACGAAAACGAGTGAAAGCTTTAATACACTTTCAGATCCAGAAAGTTTATAGTCGCTATGCATCGTTTTTATGTTACTTAGGCTTCTGGAAACCAGTATTGTGTGAAGTCAATGATGCTCAAAATTATTTGCAAACAGAGGGACTCAATATCCATCAATGTGCTAAATCCAAAATGTGCCGTATTAGAAGCAAAATGCGAGAAATTCGTGGATGATGCTTTAATATATGCTAAAAGCTCATGTGAAGAGTTTAAAATTTCTTTTGATCCCCCAAGACGAATCAGGAGGAAGCATATATTTGGCGACGGAAGTAAAGATGTTCAGTTATCGTAGGATGATGACTTGAGGCGAACAATGTTTTCTTTAATAGACTGAGTAATTGTTGAAATTCTAAAAAGATTCCGACAGATGCAGAATCTAGAGCAAAAATATGCTTTTTTAAGACCTGAAGTAATATTGAGCATGGAAGAACTTAATTTGGATCAATATCCTCAAGGCATTAATAAAAATGAATCCAATTTGAGCGCGTACATCTACATTTTTTTGTAGCTGCAACAGACCCAGACTGTAAAAAAGAACTTATTAGGTCCGGCTCTCTGGGTTTATTAAAATATATTATTGCGTCCAAAATTGAAGATGGCTTACCAAAGATTGTTATAATGTAGTGAATTTTTTTAACATCTGCCATAAGTAATGCCAGTTGCGAGAGTAGCTTCTCTATAAGCTAAAATTAATCAAAAATTATCTCATATCGACTATGCCCACGTTAAGGCTAACGAATTTAGCTATTTTGACAATTGAATAAAATATACATATTGATACTAACAATTGTAAAAGATTTTGCTGTGAAAAAAAAACATGAAAAGGGCATTTTTAATCAATAAAAAAAATTAAAACTGTTTTTTTTTACTTTTATTAATTTTCTTGACTAATAATTAAAATAGAGAGGCGACGAATTTCCAGTCGACTCCAGGCGACAAAAGCCCTAGCTACGCCACTGAACATAAAAAATCTTTTTTGACAAACCAACTGGAACAGGAACTAAGGATCGACCCAACTTCAAGTGGATTAACTGCCTAGAAATGGCGCTACTCTAAGCGTGATTAATTGGAGCACCATGACCCAAAAAAGGATAGGCCTGGAGGAAAGTTCTTGAATGCCAAAACCCAACCAGGGCTGTCGCGCCACTGAAGAAAAAACTTTTTACTTCGTGAACATTCTCAGGTGCAGAAGCATTAGCCCCAGCTCAGTTTTTTTCTCTATTTGTCAGTTTTGTGTAGCCCTTTTGCATCGATTTTATGCCTAAGAAAATTTATTTCATTTTGGAAAATCTCACTTATTTAAATTAAGCTTGCCCGTGTTCTCTACATTTCTCAAAAAATTCCTCTAAAACTGTAAAATGCGAAATTTCATTTCTCTCAGTTATTCTAGCTTTGTCCATAAACCTGATTTCATCTATTACTTGGGATAGGTCATCTACATAACGCTACCAAATATAAGGAGCAGGTGCCCCATTTAATTCATAGATAAGTCTTTTACAAACAAATAATTCCTGAGGAGTATTTATGATCATTAATTTCTGATTCTTTGGCTGGACTTTCATTAGTAAAAATTAACTTCGAAAATTCTGTTTCCTCCATTTAAACTACCAAAACGTTCTTCCAATTTTTGACGAAGTATGCTGTGGCATGATTAAATTAGGATTAAGTAATTAAGTAATCATCAACACATAATCTTATACTACTATCGGTTTTAACTACAGGAACTACTGGCGTTGCCCATTTAGAGCTTTCAACTTTCTTTATACCTTCTTTTTCCCAAGTCTGTCAATTTCATTTTACATTCTAATTTTTTTAATGTAAAGGGTATTGTTTGAATCCTACAAAATATAGGTTTTACTTCGAGTTTAACTTTATAAATCACTTATTTCCCCAAGTTTATCATCGAAAATATCCTTATATTCTTTTAAAAGAGGTTATTTAAATTTCTATCAGTTTTTGCAATAACAGCTTTAATCACTGGCTAGTCTAAATGATTTTTATGGAGCCATTCATAACCAAGGATAGTATCTTAGTTTTTTAAAAAAATATACACATATAAGTTTAAATTTCAATTTTTGAACTTTATATTGTGTGTGTGTGTGTGTGATTCCTTATACAGTAACATATCCTAACAGTACTAATGAATTCCCTTTATAAATATTAAAAACTATATTTGTAGGTTTAATTTGTTTCACAATCGCAAATATACAATTCGAATAACGGAATTTCGTTTGTTCTCAACTTTATCCTATAGTTACTATTTACTTGTTTGGCCGCAAAGAGAGAGAGAGGCACACATACGCCTGCTAAATCTTTCCACAAAAGTTATATTTTCAAAAAATAAACCTAAAGAGTTTTCTTTTACATGATTTTTGTCTACGCATCATGAAAGTAAAGCTTTCTTTTGGTTTTAAACAAAATTAGGGTTTTTTATTTGTTTTTTAAATGTCTGCGCATCCATGTTTTTTAAATAATAAATAATAAACTTTTTCTATAGTCAATGCTATATATAACGTTTTTCTCAAGATCAGTGTAATCTTTCTCAAATAATCAATCTAAAATCATTTTATCCCTCAATCCACTTACAAACATGTCGTATAAGATAATATTGAACATATTCTTAAAGTAATTACAATTCATTGATAAAGTTTTGAACTCTGCAATATATGTCTCCTTCATTCTGCTTTCGATTTAAAAATTTGTGGCGAGAAAGTATGATTTATGGTTTTGGGATCAAATGTTTCCTAAGTACTTCTTATAATTTATCTAAAGTTTTCCAAATATATAGTTTGGTCAGAAGGAATCTCAGGTGGCAGCAAATTTTATAGCAACTCATAAGAAGAGATAAAAATCTTTGCTCCTTTAACTATCAGTACATATTTTGTACCAGTGGTGTAACGTACACTCCCGCAACCCCAACATTGTGGTGGGCTCAAAGCCTGACTAAAACCAAGTACGTATTTGGGCTTGGGGTTCCAAACCTGATATTGCAGGGGGGCACTAATATTCTCCGTTACGTCGCTGTTCTGTACATTTAAGTATGTTTAAAATCTTTCAATAAAAATACCAAAATTTTCATTTTCTTCTTCGAATTCTTGAAATTGACTAGTTATTTTATTGTTAGATGTATTCTCTTTACTTTGCAGTGCTTGAATCAATTCTTGATTTTGCTCGAGCAATTCTGTAATTTGCTGCTCCATAATTCATTCAAAAAAAAGAGAAAGAAATAAAACTTTTTACCTTGAGCCGTCTTCAGGCAATGCCTTATCTGAATGTAAAGATTATTTTTTTCGTCTTATTGTAAGTAATCCATAACGAGCAGATGATTTCTGGCGTTGATTCACACAAGCCAATTTCGTTTTTAGAAAAACGCCTCTTCTTTAAAACGGAAGCATATAAACAAAATATAATAATAATATAATATAAATATGTAATAGTATAGTAAGTAATAATAATTATAAGCAATAGTTGTGGTAAATATACAGTAATGTATAGTTATAAAAAATTAAATGCACCACACTTCCTAATTATGCTTTTTATGTTAGTTTACAGGATTGCACATTAGAGTAAATAACGAGTTATATGAGCAAACAGTCACTAGTAGAACATTTTCTTTGTAAATAACTGTGTTCAAAGCTAAAAAAAATCTGCTTATTATTCATATTAGCTTAAGTTTATTACATTCTAATTAATACTAACTTGTAACTTTGTCATTGAGAATGATCTGGATCTGGATCGAGAAGTTGGAAATGAATGAAATCCTTCTTGATTATTTTTTAAGAATTTGAGTGCTTTAAAGGAAATGTGGGTAGTCACAATAATTTAGTGATCTTTGTTTAAAACAGTTTAAAAAACCGAAAAAGAATTCTTGATGCTTATTTTTGGATGCTCATTGTCAATTTTTGAACGTGAGAATTATTGAAATGAAACTGAAGTGAAATGACTTTAAGCAGACAATAAACATTAAAGCGAAAGATATCTTTCAGCACTGTCTGTAAAAGGTATACAAGAAAATTATAACAAGATGGATTTGAGGAAGATGAAAAATGACGAAAAATTGAAACTTTGTAGATGGTACTATAGAGGTAAAGTTTGTTTGTGTTTTTGATAATTTTGAATTACAATTTTTTTCCAAATAAGTTAAGGTTTAATATTAAATAAATATGTCTGTTTATTTTATAATCTGTTATCAAAACTAGGTATTGTATTTAGCACCAGTCTAATATATGTAGTAATTTGTACGCTTATTTTCTCTAACATACTATTCAACGCGTTAGTCGCTTACATTGTAAACATCGTTGATGATTATCTATGCAGATTCCGTAAGAGAAGATCCATGACATAACACATTTTTAACTTAAGATTAATTGTAGAAAAGACAAGAGAATTTGATATTGAAGTACACGTTTATTTTTAAAATAGCTTATGATTTAATAAATAGGCAGTTGCTCATAGTCTATAAGAGAGAGAGACTTTAAAAATTGATCAAGCTAGTCTATTACTTAAAGTGAAACTAAATAAAAGTCTTAATAACTTGCAAGATCCTGTTAAATGGCTTCAGACAGGGAGATACACTGACTTGTCTTTTCGATCGCACGCTTCAAAAGATTCTAAAATATTAAATTTTTGAATAAATGAATCTGCAGATTTTTGAATTTGTTTATGACATTGGTATTATCATTCAGTCCTAGAAACACTTCAATAAGACTTTTTTTGGAAGCAGAAGTAAGATGCATCTTATCATTAACCAGAACAAAACCAAATATATGTTATGTATCAATTATATATATCAATTTTAATAATCCTTATGAAATAGAATACAGAGGTTTGGTGCTATCAACTTTTAAATGTTTAAGCTCTGAAACAAACACTGAATGACATAGTGCCAGAAGTCTGCAACAGAGACGCATCTGCTGACGCCTTTTTTTGTTTGTAAAATATCTAAATCATTTTCTTTTGTCTCTGCTCCCAAGTAAAAATAATTTATATGTATTTAAATGCGAAATTGTACCCCGACCTATGAAGTTATCACTCAGTCCCACCGAACATGTTTGGGTATTATTGTATATTTAATCATTCATACCTGAAACCTTTAACAAGTAAAATCCGCAAATTTCAAATGGCTCATTTTTGGAAATCTTTGTATAAAACATTTTGATGTGTATTGTATGATCATAATGTAGCAGTGTTTGTTTATTGGATGGTTTCCCAAGATCTATTTCTGCTAGGCACACAAGGGTAATGTAGAAGTTAAGTGATTTAGATGACATTCATGATGATTGATTAAGTGATTTTGATGATGTGTTATGATCATCGCCTTATTATGATTCAAAAAGTTATCAAGGCGCATTACCAATAACTTTCATGTTGCTCATAATTGTGATGTTGATCGCCTCATACTTTATGAAACAATATATGAAATGTTTGTATTATATAGTTTATTTCTTTTTAAAGGTTATTGTAAGCGCACTGTCTTTAATGAAAGTAAAAATGTTCAGATTTTATAATGATACACTTAAAATGAATTATTTTAATGTAATGTTTAGATTAATAATTAATATTTTTTTTAACTAAACAAATGTTAAAAAAATTTTCTAGTGAATATAATGTAAAAGCTGTAGATTTTGTATAATTTTTTGGTACTGCATTTGTTATTTATCTATAATGATTATTATTGTTCTGTTGGTGTTAAATTTTATAGTCTTAATACAAGAACATTTGAAATTATATTGTATAATGATAGGAACTAAAGGGTGTTTTTCTTAGAGGTATAGAACTTTAAATTGCAATAAAACAACGATGTATTATTCAATTGACATGAATTTTTTTTTATTCGAAAGATAATCTTGTGGCATTACATTTTAAACATGATTTCTGGCATAGGACTGCCACGACTGGCTCGGATGTAGTCCAATCTGGACGTCCAATTTTCGATGACTTTTTCCAACATTTGTGGCCGTATATCGGCAATAACACGGCGAATGTTGTCTTCCAAATGGTCAAGCGTTTGTGGCTTATCCGCATAGACCAATGACTTTACATAGCCCCACAGAAAATAGTCTAGCGGTGTTATATCACAAGATCTTCAAGCCAATTCACAGGTCCAAAACGTGAAATTAGGCGGTCACCAAACGTGTCTTTCAATAAATCGATTGTGGCACGAGCTGTGTGACATGTTGCGCCGTCTTGTTGGAACCACAGCTCCTGGACATCATGATTGTTCAATGGAGTAACTTCATGGACAGACTGATGCCAGTCAGTAATCACATGATTCCAACGTCAATAAACACCACGTGCGATTTCATACCATTGATTTTCCTATACGTTTGTTGATGTCGTTCTTGTGTCTTAATTTTATCTAATTAAAAACATATGATATCATTGTATTTTTTGCATTATTCTAGATATATATTTGTTAGGAAATAATTTTAACAACTCTTTGATATAATTTTTGTTTTATTCTAATTTATTTATCTAATTAGGTAATTGTCTACTTCCGACTAGTGTTAGCTGGCATATTTATTTATCCTAGTTCGGTTGGATCCTAGCATTTATTTATAGTTCATGGTACACTTAGGTATGACTCTTAGTTATTTTAGTTCTTAATTAATTTAGTAGTTATTTATTAAATAGTTTTGCGCAAGAATGGTTGACAGTATAGAATTAAAACTACTTTTTTAAAATTGTATGATTATCAGATAGCATTGATATCATTTCTTTAAAAAGAGCTCACACCTATTATTATACAACACAGTGTCAGTTACGTGTGAATAATATAAAAAATATCTGTTTGTAATTTTAATTAATAATTCAAGTCAGGAGAAAATATTTATTCTGAATTTTTTCAATTTGATGATAATTTGTGGGAGGAATGTTTACAAAAATTAAAGAAATGTTTCTTTGATTTTTACCTTCCACACACAAATTATCTATTTCTAAATTATTTATAATTATTCTTTGCTGTTAAAATTTAATCTCATTTCTTTCTTTAAATTAAAATACAATATTCTTAAGGGGAATGAAAGTAACAATTTTTAGAAATGATTACATTTAATTTGATATGTTATTGTCATATTTTTTTGAAGTACATATCAAACTTGCAAAAAAGTTTATTTCTTGAAGCCTGTGTACATAGAACATTAGTTAATATGAAAGTTTAAGATAAATGAAGAGAATTATCTTTTGGTAAAAGTGTTTTTTTCCATCTTTTTTTGAAATTTCAGTGGCTACTTATGAACTAAGTATTTGTTTATCCATGATTTAACTATTTTCCTTTTTTGCACAAATCCTTAAAATAGTTTAATTCCTGAAAACTCAGTATTATGCATGTAAAGGTAATTAAGGATGCGAGCATATGATTCATATACATGTCTCTTGTGATGAAAATTGAATTTTTTTTACAACTTCTTAAATTGCAAATTGTATAATAGTATGGCTTACCAATATCGACATTAAACACTCTATGAGAAGCATTATAAGTGTCAGACATTTGAAATAATCCCGTAATTTTGGTTTGATTTATCAATACTATAGGAAGTTCTTAATTTTTTTCCCTTTGTACTTATATGCTACTAGCTGATAAACCTGTTCTTCACACAGGTGTGAATTTATATATATAAATAATGTTATGCATGAAACTTCTCTCCCTCCCAGTACTTCATTATTTAGAAATGGTAAATAACAATTTTCTAAAAAATATATTATATTTACTCGAGTTTATACCTACCTACACTTAAAATTCAAATGAATATTTTATTTCACTGTGGAACAGTTATTTGTTGAAAATGAATTTTTTTGTTTACACAATGTATTGTGTATAAATACTTCATGTATATTTTGTACAATATTATGAAGCATTTAAAGCTATTTGAAAATGTTTAGTAAAATAACATTCCTATCTTTGACTGTCTGATTTACTTAGTAATTATCTTTTAAAAATGTTTGGAAATTTTTTAGAAATGATTGTATAAAGTAATAAAAGAAAATACAATTTCACTATTAAGTTAAAGAAATAAATCATATTAATATATAATTTTTAAAAAATATTCAATATAATATGAACTTTACCTTTATATCTCGGCTACTAAATATTATGCATTGATATGCGACACGTGGATCACAAATTCAGATTATTAATGCGAGTATGAACTATATTAAAAATTTACATTACAAATTCAATAATTTTTTTAATTGCCTTTGTATAAAGTGCTTATAACATGTTGAACAACTTGTTATAAATAATTGTATAATGTTAAAGAATATTTCATCAGAAAAAATACTATAATTTTCACAAATTCAATTTAATTTCTAATTAAATTGCATACTTCTCTAAGCTATTGTTTATCTCATATTAGATAGAGTTAATAGGAAAGTTTTTGATTAACAATAAATATTTATCCTTTGATGAAAATGAATCTTATTTTTATAACAAAATGAATTGCAAATAAGATAGAAACAATTTAATACAATATGGAAATAAATAGTTGCATAAAATTTCCATTCACAATTTCTACTAGTTATGTCTCTTGACCAGATATTTATGTTTAGTGTTAAAACACTTGAGTTCCATTTCATGCAAACTTAAAACTTACTTGGAGAAATGTATTGGCATTTTATTTTTTGTTATCACTAATATGTATCTAAAGTGTCCTTTTATATATAATTATACTTTTTTAAAAAAGAAATTGATCATTATAATTCACAAGAGCCCAAAATTTATCTTCGTAACACACAAAAATATCAGTGATTTTGACCAATTAACCTCTTAACAATAATTTTGAAAAAAGATTCTCTGTAATTCTCTTCGATAAATATCATAAAATTGATCAAAGTACTCTTCTTAGGTCAATATTTGCAACAAACTCAATGCAACAAATTTATTCAGGACATGTATCATGAGATTTATTTTTGCAAAAGTATAAAATAGATCTAATCTCTATAATGATAAATCTACAAATTGTGCAAATACCAATAAATGCATATTTGTTATACGTATGTAGTAAAAAAATTTGTATATGTGTGAGACAGTTTTTATACCATACAGTCAAACTCTGAAAAACATATGTGTTGAAACCACGCAAATATATTACAATTTTTATTTTTTTCTAAAAGAATTATGAATTGAAAAATGACTTTTTTTATTTTGGTCATGTAGGAGTGAGCAGGACTTTTATAATTAATATATAGACACAAATTTATATTCTACTATATACACATTCTAATGCCTTAATTTATTACCATATTTGGAATTCAATTCTCGATAAATCATGTATTTTACCTTAAGTAGTGCAGCGAATAAAGAGTTTTAAAATGTAGCAAAATTTTTTTATGTGTAATTTTACAAATGGTAAATGATAATTTTGATTTCTAATGTTTGAAAGTGGTTCTTATTTCATCACACAACTAGTATAAACATTAACAGAGCTGTAATAAAGTAAGATATTTTTCCATTTCTTTATTATTTCTTTTTCCCTGTAATATTGTAAAATTACTAAGTAAAATAAGTTTTATAAATGCATATACTTTTTTTTGATATATGTATGGTTACATATCAGATTCTTGTGTTCTAATTTTAGATAATTAAATGCTGAAGTACCTCTGTTAACTACTCTGAAGATGTGTAACATAAGTAAAATTTAAGTTAACTGAACATAATATGTTCTCAATATAACTTGATGTAAAATAAACAAATATTTGCTTTTAAATATTGTAAGTCTACATCTATCCAAAATCCTTTTTGAAGAAGTTTCATTTGTCTTACGGTGTTGAAAACATTATTCAAAGAGTGGTCAAACACATAAACACTGGGAAGATGCTATATAATCCTTACGCTTCACCATGCTATCAAAGCACTTTGATTTGTTATAATGATATTATAAAATGATTTTTTTCTGTCTAATTATCCTTTCTATAACTGATCGAGCAACCATTTCAGCAAAATAAGACATTTTAGAAAGTAAAATGTAAATCTTTAAGAACAAAATAATCATACGCAATAGTAAACAAATGACGCCATATTCACCGGTTGACAAAATCACGTGATCGTGACGTCACATGAATTTAGTCCATTCAGGAATGAAAAAGTTAGTAATCATGGCTCTATACCGATCATCATTGACTGTAACGTTGTGGCCTTCATCGTTTTTGAAGGATTCCACCAGCCCATAAAGCGCACCAAACAGTCAGTTTTTCTGGATATAACGGTGTTTCGACATACACTTGTGGATTAGCTTCACTCCAAATGCGGCAGTTTTGTTTGTTGACATAGCCATTCAACCAGAAGTGCGCTTCATCGCTAAACAAAATTCGCTTATGAAAATCGGGAACAACACAATTTCGTTTTGGGCCCATTTGACGAATCTCTATGAGGCGTGAGTTTATTCATGATGAATTGCCAAACCAAACTGAGAATAAATCACTTGACAGCTGTTAAATCGGTCGCCATCTTGGAAAGTAATTCCAACTTAAACTTCTATACCTGGAAAAAAAAACACTCTTTAGTTTGATATCCCACGACATGGCGCCAATGGAATCCAACATGGTGGCATCCGTTTATAAATTGAAATGGAAAGTAATGTTGTAAAATGCATGATTTCCAGTATCAAACTGTCAGGAAGATAATTTTAAAAAGTTGTTTTGAAATACATTGAAATGTATTTCAAAAGAAGAATATAGGAAGAGATTGAGAATAACAGAGTCAATCAATAAATAATGAATAACAATATAATAAAAAGTTAATGTACTAATAATATGCAGTATATAATAATAATCTTATAATATAATTTAATAGTAATTATATATAATATTCATATAGTATGACTTAATAATAATTACTATGTATAATAATCATATAATATTTAATAGTAAATATAAAAAAGAAGAATGATCGTAGTGTAATAAAATAAAAATAATGCATAAGAATACTCTTATTACATAATAATTATAAATAAATAACATAACAATAAAAAATGAATAACATAAAAATAATAAAAAATAAACATAATAATAATTATAAATAATTAACAATAATAGTTTTAAGTAAATAATACAATAATAATTATAAATAAATATAAAAAACATTTATAAATAACATATATCATAGTATTATTATATATAGTAATAATTGCATTCTTATATTACATTATTAATAAAATAATTACATAATATATATTAAAATTAATAATGAATATGAATTAAAAGTACTGAAAAGGTGCAATATTCTAAAAACTGCAAGTTCCTTCAATGAATTCCATCGAACGAGGAATGTTCAAAAAAAGCATTTTTAAAACGTAAAATAAACAACTTATAGCGATAATTAAAAGTACAACACTCATTCTTTTAAAAAAAATATCATAGTATTAACCTTATTAGAAATATCCATATTTGAAAATAGCACAAAATAAAACAGAAGACAGAAATAATAGAACAATTACACTGAAAATGGTTAAATATTTAAAGTTGTCTGAAAATAATAGGGTTACCGTGGGAAAGAAACCCAGTAAAAGTTATTTCTAATATACGTTATCCCCATGGCAACCACATCGCCAGACGATAAAAATATCAGGGTAACCATATTTTAATCTAATTGCCCATCTTGGCGGACATAAACAACAACTTGGCGTATGATCTGTGATATCAAACTAGCACCTAATGATGAAATATAACAGAAAAATTTTAATTATTTTTTATTTATTGTTATCAGTTTATATGTATTATATTCTGAACAAAATAAAAGTCCCATTATCTTGATTTGGCTGTATACGCTCTTAACTGCTGCTAGCATATATACATGTCTCGCTTAACTGGTGCATTGAGTGCCCTGGACGTGTTTACACATTTTTCTGAAATACAATTCCTTTCTTTGTCTGCTATTAGTAAAACTATTCTGAAAGCTTTGGAATTTAATAAAATGACTTTGACAGTGTTTGTGAAAAATTTTCAAATTTAGAGAAAAATATTTGCTTACTTGTGCCTATGTGAAAACGGTGGTATGGAGGAGCAAATTGTGCATAACTTTGGCACTTAAGAGGTTAATAATTTGTAAGTTTCATTTTGATAATTACTGACATGTCAGATTTCAACAAAATATTTTGGTTATTCCAACAACCATATTTTATGTTTTGAATCAAAAAGAAATTTGCAGAATGTTCAGGAAATATGTGTATGAAAATTAGATATATGTGATTATCATATATTAACTATCTTGATTTTGTAAATTTTTTCAATGTCTCTGAAAAAATTTGAATGGGTATGAACAAATATTTTTTAAAGGATAAGTGTTTTCCCATCTAAATATTAGTTGTTCAGTAGTTCTTAATCTTTCTATTACTGGCGGCTCCCCTTTATGCATCAGTCTGATATTGCAGCCCCCCAGGATTTTGAACAACCCTTCCTGACTCTTTTAACACATGGCATAAGGAGTTAAAGGATCCTCAATAATCCTAAGACTGCCTGTGCTCGTTATACAGGCCTTTTTAACACTTCTTATTTTTTCTTTACAAAAACAGTAAACATCTAATCAAAAGTATAACAAAAAAATACTAGTTTAGTATTAACTGAATATTCTTGATCGAAATGCATGCTGTAGTAGGCTTTTTTTTCATTGGGGGCAATTAGTGATCTAGTTTAGGATGGCACATCTATGTATTTTTATGCAAGGCCTTTCAGAGTCTGTAAAAGAGAGATATTTTAACATTGAAAGAGAGACCCTTGTGAACCCCTTAGAAAGATGTTGGGTATTCCAGGATTTGTGGACCATAGTTTAAGAACTACTGGTGTAGATCTTATTTTAGTGCAAATCTTAATTTATCACCCATTTGGGGCATATTATTGCAACATTGGATAAAAGTCCAATACAAAAAAAAAAAAAGAGGTAGTGCTATACGGCACCATTCTTTTCTTTGTTTCTAAAGGATAGTTCTCTCTAAACTAAAGTTTTACCATTTCCTTTATTTAAGTTATTTTTTTAAATCTTTTCTGTCCATGGGGAGTGCCAGATTTTTATACTAAGCTTATTAGAATATTAATCTAATGTCACTTAGTAACTATCCAAATAGTCATTATAAATCAACTGGGAGTATGAGTATTGAGCTAGCTAGGAAATAAGATATTTACTTAAAACTCTCTCTCTCATAATGATAGAACAGAATTTGGCATATTTTCTATGTGTTGCCTTGTTTGGCTTTATGTCCCCTTTAATGATAAGTATCAAATGTATAAAGCAAAATTTATTTTGTGTCTTTATTTATTTTTAAAATAATTGCTTTTGTCAATTATATATTGGTCTGTTAACGGTTTTCTACAAATCAAAAACCATTGTTAAATGTTGTGGTATACAGCCAATAATGAAAAGAACATTCTCTTACATACTGAAACACTATAACCTTATTTTCTTTTTTGTATTGTTTACAAAAAAATTATTAAAATTTTGGACCTACCTTTTGAAAGAAGGTAATGTAGTGGCAAACATTTTTAAAAATCTCCTCCAATTAATCAATTGATTGTTCAACATATAAATACCTCACTTTTTTTAGGCATCTGTTTGAGATTTTATGAAGATTTCTTTTCATGATATTTGCATGTATTTTTGAGTTTGTATTGTTTTTCCTTGCAATTACTTTTCTAGTCAAAAGGGATTCTTTTAATAAAAAATAAATTTTTTAGCATTTAAGAATTTGGTATTTAATGTTTCCCATCAACCCTTTCTGACATGTCAAAAACTGCCATCAGTTGATGTAATTTAGTTATATTAGAACACAAATGCATGCTGTTTATGTTGATAGATTATTTATTCATACAGTTTTTTTATTTATATATTAATGTGATTTATTTGTATTTTCTGTTAATTATAATAAATACTAATTAAGGTATTTTGCAGGTGGATTTTTCTTTTTACCCTTTCTGTGGTTTGTCAATTCGGTGTGGTTTTTCAATGAAGCATTTCGTAAAAGCCATTTTGAAGAACAAAAAATGATCAGAACCTGTGAGTGTTTTTTTTTATATATTTGAAACTTGCTTAACATGAAATAATTTGATCCAATCTTTACAAATTTATTTTTCTGTGAATATTTCCATACTCTTATGTGCTTAAAACTATATATTTTAAGAATATCATTGATGTTAACCATAATGTTGTGTTTGGTTAAATTGCTGTATCCGTATGCATTCTGAAACTCTGATTTATAATAATTCTGACTTTAAATTCTTTAGTAAATATATATATTGGCTTTCAATGCTTAATTATTTTTTTATGTATTTTCATTTGTAAGCTAAAAATAAATACTGCATATAAATTTTGAGGCAGTTTATTGTCCTCTTACTATTTAGTAACATTAGAGGCATATTTGTTGGGATGAAGGCCTTTGGATTGCAAACTAGAATTTTGTAATTGTTTCTGTGACTTTATATTGACTATTAATATTAAAACTTTAAAGTTTCCCTTGAATATTGTAAAAGAACTTTTTTCATATGATTGTATATGCTATTTATATCGTCCCTTATTAACTCGGCTCTTTTTTGTGTATTTTAAGATTTAGAAAGATTGAGTAATTTAAGTGTTAAGAAAAATTTCAATCTATTGGTGATACAGTTATGATAGCGAGAAACATGGTTCAAGTTTTTAATTCTACCTAAAACCATTACAAGAAAATAGGAACTCTTTGCATGTTAACCAAGATAAAAAGTATGGTATTTTTTGCTTTTTGTCGTCCCCTCATACAAACTGTACCCTTTCATCGAAACTTTTTCTCCTATTTATAATGGTTTTTTCAGTATATTTCATCTTTCCACACAAAAAATATTTGCAAATTTCTTGTAATGCCTTAGTGTTATAATTGTTCTAATAAAAAAAATCATTGTGTACGAGATTTATTTTATCAAAATTTTTTTATTTCATATGAAAACATGTGGCTAGAGAAAGTAAAAAACTTCTTAAAATTACATGCTTAATTCTTTTTCTCTCTTATAGATGTAATTCGGTCTGGTATAGGTGCTATTATTTGGGCCACTGGTCTTATAGCGTGGATTGTGGTGTATCAGCTGAAGCGAGCTGAGTGGGGAGAATTGGCTGATTCCTTGTCCTTTATTATTCCCATGGGAATTCCTTAACATTGCTATATTTTGAGTCATGTAACATCTAAACTCATCATTCCTTCTTGTCATTGTTTTATGTATTAAATTTGTGTATTTTTGTTTAGTAACCTTATTTTTTATAAATTTTGGAATTTGTTTTTGTGTAAAATATTTTAATTCATTATTTATTATGTGTGTGTGTGGGCTTATTCCACTCCCAAATAGAAAAACACTAAAACTGATTTATGGATGTCAACATTTTTGTGAATGAATTATGTTTCTATTATGTGGATATCACTAATAAAGGAATATGACTTTTTTTAGCCAACTTGTCTTTGAGTGTTTTGTAATAGTTATGGTACATATTTATCAGTTTATTTATTGTAAAATTAAAACTGTACTTTTGTTGATAATAAGTACTGTGTTTCTCTCAATTTCCAGGAAGAAAGTATTTCTTCTGGACTTCTTTCAGTCTGACTAAATGTAGAAAAAAAATTGTTTGTTTGCTTATGTTAATTATATTCTTTGATGTAAAAATTGGAAGTAGACAATTTTAATCTCGTAACTGTTATAAAACATTCAAAATTTTTGTTTAAAAAAGTGTTGTCTGCTCTGATATAAATGCTTATTTTTAAATATGAAAGTAAATATTAATTTTAACTGAAATATTGTTAAGCATACCTGTATTGATATTCAAATGAGCTTATGGTCACGTCTCCTTTAGACTCAAATATTTTCTACATAAGATTAAAATGGACGAATTTAAGTATTACACAACATATATAAAATAAAATTTTAAGCTTTACGCAAATATAATAAATCATGGCACTAAACATATTTTTATATCTGTATTTTTATAAGTTTAATATACTACTTTTCTTTTTTAATATTTTGGCATCTATACATTGACTTGAATTTTAAATCCTTCTCCCCCTATTATTTAAGATAAAATCTTTATATTAATTTCTCTTTATGATAGACATGCAAAAAAAAAGTTTAATTTATTCCTTCTCAGAATGGTATATTATTAAGGTCATTTAAAAAGAATTGAAATTTACAATTGGGTTCCATTTATTATTAATTTAGACATTTTTTTCCATTTACCTCAATACATAACAGCTACAGAAAAATTTCATGTATTTTTGATATAATTTTGTTAAAACAGTTTGAGCATCAATTTCTGAAATAGTGAATTCTCATAAATATCATTTAATAGTTTATTTTTCTAAAAAGAATATTCTTAAAATTGTGTTAATCTAAAACAGCAATACTCAACCTGCAGCCCGGTCATAGCCCATTGCTCTGAGAAATTTACTTATTTAAGAATCTAGTATTAAAAATTTGGTGGGTACAAATTTATATTCTTTTTCTATTTGGAATGTTTACGGTTAGTGACAACAGTGCAGTAATGATACTTTTATGGGTGGAACTAATTTTTAATTATTTTTCATATCTTGCAAGCGAAAAATATTCAGAGAAAGTATATCATTTCAAGACGATTGGGAGGTTAACTCTTGTAGTGAAAAAAAACATAGATTTGTCATGAAAGTGCTGTATTTAAAAAATACCGATAAACAGGAATCATTCAATGACACTTTTTCTCGCAGATCTCTTTCAAGAGGTAATAAATAGGCTTTCTTGAATAATCTTTGCAACAGCAACAAAGTGTTTTGTCAGAGGTAATATCATAGCAGTAACAAAGACATCCTATGAAGTTTGTTATATTATTGGTAATCATATGAAACCGTTAACTGATGCAGAAATTGTGAAGAAGTGTTTCTTAAATGCTTCTAATTTAGTATTAGAGAAAAAAATAATTAAAAAAGCAAAACAGGAGTTGCAACATTTTGATCACTTTTCCAATCTTATCTTGGTCTTAAAGCATTTCTCGTTCCCCTCCCCATTTATCTTCATGTTGCGGCCCGCATGAAATAGCTGACATATGTATGCAGCCCAGCACAAAAAAAGGTGAGTACCCCTGATCTAAAATGTAAAAGCTCATGCTTAAAATATATTTATTACTTATATTAAAAACGAGAAATTGGAAAAATAACGATTATTTATAACATCATTGTGATATAATTTTCCATTTTTTAGCTGAATTCTCACATTGTACGACTAATAGTTCATACTTAATTTTTTTTCACCAAAGATGAATAAATTTACTACTACAAAGTTAAAAGCTGTTTTTGTGATTAGAATAATTTTGTTTATTTCTTTCAATTGCAAAAATAGCATACTCAATGCATGTTTCATATTTGAAATATTAGAACTGGAATTTCTTCAGTATTAAAGCCTATATCCATCTTGAATTAGTATTAATAAAATAAATGGTTTCGCATAATAAAGACATAAGTTTCCATGTTTAAGATGCAGCTTATTTAAATGAATGATCTTCATTTTAAAAACTAAGAATTTTTTTTATATCAAGCTTTTTATAGTTATTTTTAGTGAATAAAAAAATAAGACAAAGGATTTCTTTAAACTTTTATTTTATATATTATATAATTTCACTTTACAATCATTTGTGTATATTTTTATGGAATGATCATTCAAATACAGCACTAATTTTTCATAAAAAAGGGAGCTAAAAATATCACAAAAAACAATTATAAATACCTGCTTAAAACTAAAATGAATGGCACACATATTGAATAATTTACATCCAATACAAATTTACCATCACCAGTATAAAACACAGAACTTGGAACTCTAAAGAAGACATTTTTTAATTGGAATAAATTTAAGGTAAATACATTATTTGGTATGTATATAATTCAAATTCAACTTAATGAAGTGCACATAATATTTGTGCATCAATTTATTTAAACATCATTGAAATATTGTAACAACATTAAAGGAGTTTTCTGGATAAATATGCATAGAAAAAACAAACATACAATAAAGCATAGAGGAAAAATAAAATGTAAAAATGCAGAGACTGAGTATTCTAAAAGACACTTTGTAAAATTGTGCGTAGAAAGACACAATTAATGTATAATGATATATATATATATAATTAATTTTTTGATCAAAATTAATAATAGGATCAGTTTACCAACTGATTTGATAAAAATTAATTTCGTAAAAGTATTAAAAAAAATTACAACAAAAATAAATTAATTTTACCAATAAAAATATCTCAAATATTTGGTAGCATATATCTTGCATGCAACCAAATAAGTAATTAACAGTACAGAAAAAAAATTATTATTCATAAATCTTTAAAAAAAATCAACAAGCAATCATGCACGACAACTTTTTAAAAAAGAAACCAGTATCTTGTGCAAATTTTTAAGATATGATACAGCTTTAAAGTATAAATAATTCTACATGTTTTGGAAGCACATTTTTGTAAAGAATGACCAGAAAAAATTTTAAGGAAAGAAATTAGTATTATGTATAAGAGAGAGTATCACTATTACATATAAAGTATTATATAAAAAGTAATACAGCTATTGATTTTCCAATACCAAGTTTAATAAACACCTATAGTTTAAGGATTTATACTAAATAAAAGATAATATGTAATTGAATATACTAACTTTAATAATTCTATTACAGCAAGAAGAGCCATTAATTCCTTGCAATATTGTAAAAAAAAATTATAGTTGATTTTCAACTGGCATTTTCCTTTTGAATATAAAAATACAATTTTTTTTTTAAAAAAAGAAAAGTCAAACTTCATAAAAAAGAAATGAATGAAATGACATTGATTTGGGTATGAATTTAAAAAATTATACTTCAATGAAGATTTATCCATCTGAAATTTTTGAACCTTTTGCAATAAATTTTTTTTTTCAAAAAAAAAAAACAATTTTTTTAAAAATTTTAGTACATAATAGCTTTAAAATGTCTTAAATAGGGAGGTATAAACAAATGAAATAAATATAATTGGCAAATATCATTTGAATACAAAGTAAAAACAACATACACAAACATGAAAAAGCTGAAAATTTAATGGAATGTAAAAACATAAATGACACACAGAATAGAAAATTGAAAAATAATATCAGCACAGAATAAATATGAGTGTAAAAATAAGTAGATAAACCAAGCATATGAGAGGTAGTTTTAGTCTATACGCATTAAGAACTGTGTTTTGAAATTAATAGTTAATAGTATGCATTTTTATGCAATGATTTCTAAAAAAGTTCACTCTTTGTCTCTTAATTATTTCCGTAACCCCTTTTAAAACATATTTTGATTAAATTTTTGCAATAAAACTAAAATCCTGTTTGAATAAATCCTCTTGCCACAAATATATACAAAGTAGTTAATCAATACATTAATCACAAGTTAAATTAGAGTGACTTTTACGTATAAAATCTACATTTTTAGTGAATATGTATAAATTAATGATTTTTAGAAAATTATGGCATTCAGGAAATATGTTTTGATATTCTCCAAGAAAATTAAAATTTTAAAACAAATCTTCAACATTTCTTTTATGAAAACAAAATAAGAGAAAAATGATTAATAAAATTCGTTATTCCTCCCTCTAATATCTCAATGAAGAATAAATAACACTAAACATTAAAAATTTAATAACTTACAGAATTTTATGTTTTTTTCTCCCATTTCTTTCTTTTTTCATTTAATTAACATGTTTTCCATAAAGATATGTTCAAACACTAATCAGTTGAGGTACTAGATAATGGAAAGGAAATCTTTCAGCAAAATTTAAATGATTTCAGAAATCAAAATCATAGCTTTAAAACACAAAGAATTTAAAGGAATAAGGAAAAAAAAATTTACATGAAAGCATTTAGATTTTGATAAAAAAAAAAAATTAATATGAGATTCAACTGCGATTGAGTTACTGCCAGTAATAACCCATTGTTACATAAAAAGTTTTCACCATGGCTTTAAATATAAAACATACATAAATGCACTGAGATGCAGCACCAGAACGATTTGTGCCAAGAAACTAACAAATACAACTGGTCCTAGATTGTTACAAGTAATATTTTCTTGAGAAAATTAGCAATGAATCTTTCCTTTTTATATTCAATGAGATTTTCAGCTGCAATAATACTATAAAGGTTGCAGATATTTTTCTACCTAAAATGCACATAAATCACAGTGTATGTTAAAAAATATAGCACATTCAATAGTAAATTTCCTCTTGGTGCAGGAAGTTTTGGTTCCTCTTAAAAATAACTAGAAGAAAAAAAAGAAAATTTATAATTCATCACTTCATAAAAGTGTGTACTTATTGATTCAGAAATGTTTCAAATGTCCTTTTTTTATAATAGTATTGAGAATGATGTACAATCTAAAACAGGAAATAAATACTTCATAGAAATAATATGTTGTGAATTTTAAGAAAGAAGAGGTGTACATAAAGATGTTAAATAGCTCACAGAAATATTGCAAATAACACTATAGAGTAAAATCACTGCTAAAAAAAATGTAAAACATAAATAAAACTTTTCTTAAACAAAAAATCTTTCCAGAATGATCAATATGTTAAAAATATAAAAAAATAACCTATTAAAAATATTTTATACCGCCTATTGATAAAATAGATATTTTGAAGTGTTTATGAAGACATCTATTTTCTATTTTAATTCTCCTGAGAGGGTTTTCCTTTAACTCAGTTTGATCCTAAACCTTCCAAGACATCATGCTTTCTATAATTCTCTAGTTAATTACCTGCTTAGGGGAAGTAGAAAATCAAACTGAGACCAAATTTCTTCCAAAGTTACATTTTGTAAAATTTAACAATGAACAGATACAATGTTGCATCATGCAATGGATATGATCAATTAATTAATCATTATTGAATTGTGATTGGACAGAATCTTTGAACCATTTATGAAAGGTGAGGACTTTTGGATAAGAATATTTGCCTTTATCCATCCGAGGCTTTGTTAGGAAGTTTTGCAGCCATTGTGCTTATAAAAGTCTTGCTGCCTTGTAACTTAGGTCTGATCTTTGAAAATAGTAATTTAAAATTATCTTAAATAAAATGTTATGCTATCATGATTTGTTTCTGAATCATTCTGGATATGACTACATTCAAATTGATGTCTAAAATGAGACAATACAGATACACATATACGTAATGTTCTACTCTAGTAATTTTTCAAAAAATATGTTTTTTCTCAGTAATCTGAATCTAATAAATAATAGAACATTATTGTTTAATGATTTTCCCCAGAATGAATTAAAAAATTTTTAAAAGCCATGTAACAATAATTAATACAGATGAAATAAAAATTACTAATAGTGGTTAAATTTCAATTAGAGGAAACGAAAACTAGTAAAAGAGGACAAATTTAAAAGATAAAAGTTTATCAGCAAAACAGATACTTTTCAATTACTTTATCTCAAAAAAATTATGCTAGCATTTAAGTAGTGAAATACACCTTTCAATCGGTCTCTATATGCAAATTATTTGCAATTTGCTTTAGAGTAAAATCACTATCTATTCTGATATTTTAGTTTGTCTTGTAGATTCTTGTAAATTGCATGAAAAAATTTGTCATTAAACTTCCAGCCACATTTTACTGAATATTAACCTAAATGATTTATCTGGTTTCTTCTCTTTTAATTAAATGTTCATAATATCTACATTTTTACATGTTGTTCTTTGGAAAACTTATTTTAATGTTTTCCATTATTTTTCACTAAAATAATATTGGAAAAAGCCCAGTGGTCGAGTGGTAGTGTACTGCACCTCCACACTACAGGACCGGGTTCTATTCCAGGGCTGGGCAAGGTCGATTCAGCCTTTCATCCTTACTGCAGTGGGTTGATAAATGAGTACCAAGCTTGCTTGGGGACTTAAACACTGGGGTCTCGCTTCAGGCTGACCACCTGATCGGGACATCAGCTCATGCACCTTAGTGCCCAATGGTTACGTATACTGGGATAGGCACAGTAGGCCTTGAAACTCATGGGCTGTTGCACCACTGAGTTTGAGTTTTGAATATTGAAAAAAATGAAATAAGGATTTCCAAAATTTTGTAATTCTTATTTTAGTAGAAATGGAAACTACTGAAAAAAAAACCCAACAAATACTTTTCAGTTAAGAATAAGAACTCTAATGTTTAATTTTTACTACTGGCCTAGCTAGCTCTGAGGGGGCCCTGAATCCAAATTCTTTTGGGGTCCATTTTAGATATGGAAGCCCTATTAGTAGGACTGTAGTTATACATATCGAGGCTCCTGTAGCTTGGGGGCCCCGAATCATTGATATGGTGGTAGCTACGCCCCTGATTTTTACACTTACTTTAGCCACAGCAGGGTTATGAAAAGTTGGGATTTTGTTCTCTCCTGAAAGGTTTATAATGATTGGAAAGACTGTTAGTATGCTACTTTTCAATATTGCAAAGTGATCTTGATTGCCAAATGTCACCAAATCTGGTGCCAAAAATGTATGCCTCTAGAAAAATCTGGAAATAGCTTCAAAGCTTTTAGAATGGCTTCACTGTCTATATTAGGGCAATGCATATAATCAACATTGGGAATGTTAGAGCCAAACAACCACAGAGCATCTTATTAGTTCTATGCAATATTGTGACTACAGATTCGTATTGCATTGGAATGAAAAACATGCCTGACTGCCCTCCATGACCTAAAGGAGAGGCTATGAATTTTGTTCATCTAACAGTTTGTGCATACCTAGCCAACACAAGTTTTAATTTTTCTTCTGACAACTTTTTTGGAAAGCTAGTTTGTACTGGGCTGCTTGCAGGGAAATGGCTTTTATGGTCTCTTCCTCGGTGCAATAAAAGAAAAGATTTGTATTGCAAAATTTTCAGTTTGAATTTGAACTATTCTAGATTTAAAGGAATAAGATAATTATTTTTAATGAAAAGTAAATATCTGTTCTAATAACAGAGTTCTGGAATATTAATTTTTTCCAAAACAGACTACTTGTTATTTGCATGAACCTTTCTACATTTGAAAGACATTAGACCATAGAAAAAAATAAAAGGTTAGATTTGAAAAAAAAACCCCACTAAAATATTGATATTTATGGAAGAGGATCATATAACTTATTGATTACAATATACAGGGATGTCTTAAGGTATGGGACAGGGCCCAATGCCTCATTTTGTTCTCGACTCCATCTTAATATGATGATCTGGATAATTTTAATGTGGTCAAATATTATTCCTGTACATATTCTCCAAAAAATAGGGAATTTCAAACTGCATGTCAACTGGCAAGACTGTATTATTATGTGATGACCGTTGTCCATGTCTAGGCCTAGGCTTAGGCCTAATACCATAAGCAATCATTCAACTCATTTAGTCAAAATGCGGCTGTTGGTCGAGCCAGTTTGTACCTAGGGTTTGAGATTGTGAGTCGTACACATTTATTTGTTTCAAATTACCATTTGAAGGATACTTGACAATGCATGCTATATACTGTCTACTTTTAAAGATCTCAGGTAGGGTCTACTTTAGCAGAGGGGCTCAGGGCCTAAAAAATCCTAAGATTTCTCAGTTGCCCAGGGCATCAAAGAGTCTTAAGACGTCCCTAACAATATATATAAAACTAAAAATGTTAAAAGTTTCAAATACAATTATGTCAAGACACAACACATTTATTTCACACAATTACTTTGAAATAAGAAAACAACTACATTCATGTAGACATATTTTAGACAAGCAGGGGACCACTTGAATACTCACTTTATACAATGAGATAACATAGGCTACTGTTTTGGAGGTTGCTGTTGTATCTCAATTTTTTCTACAGTTAGGTTGGGATTCATGAGGGTTGCTTCATGAATGGCCTCTGCCAATGCTTGGTCATGATCGATGGGATCGCCATCACTGTGAATGGTGATTTTCTTTTCTACTCGTGTTTCTATTACACCATCCTTTTCTGTTTTGTACTAAAAAAAAAGTTTTCTTTATTTATTAGTACTTATTAGAAAATTATATCATAGGATTACACATTCTTTTAATTCACAACTGCTTATGTTTAAATCCGACAAATTTCCTATTATTTCAGTTGTATGTATTCTAATTTGTTGTACAGGTAAGAATCTTTAAATGCCATCTAAAAATGTCACCATTAAACTTCATTTTACTAAAGTAGTGTGTTTCAATTTTTTCTCAAAAATATTTCTGTTTAATATTAAAATTTTCTTTAACTCTTTTAAATAAAATAGAATCTGAAAATTTGCATTTAAAACTTTGATTTTTTTAAAAAGAATCAGTTTGCACAGTAAAAAAAGTAAAGGTTATTGTATTTATAATATAATCCTGATTATATAAATATATAAAACTTTGCCTTCCTTATTTTTTCATTGATTAATTTCATTCAAACATAAATTATCAGCTTTGTAGGATGTCCAACTTTAAAATCTCACAAAAGTTCAATATCATAATTTTAAATTTAAACATCTCTAATTTCTGAAGAAGTAAATATCCAAAATTTTAAATTTTTGTTATTCTTCATGTCCTAAAATAAAAATAAGGATGAATAATAATTAGCATTTAGTGTTTATTCAACAAATTAATGAAGGAGTGAAATATATGTGGAATATTTCTATATCATTATTAATTCTGTAATACAAAATTAGAGTAAAAAATTCAGAAGAATCTATTTAAAATTAATTACAAAAATTAAAAAAATAAGTTCCAATTAGATACATCACTTACTGTTATGGTTTCAACAGTGCGTGTTTTACTGGACACAGAAGATGTGTTTAGTATGTCTTCTCCCAACAATGATGTATCAAGGGGCAAAGGGGAAGGAGATGCATTCGAGGAGCGACTAAATGATCGATTCCCTGGTGACTGAGGCAGGTCAGCTGTGTAGAACACTTTGCAAGTTTCTGTTTCCACAACTGGCACATAAGTGGTGCTTTGAGGACTGCATGGTTTGCTGTTTGGATTATACATTACAGATTCTGTTTTCACAATAGCTGACTGAAAGGAGAGAAAAGATGAGTTTTTCTTATACAAACTAATGAATTATTTGAAAAAATAAGATTAGTAAAAAGAGGATATATATATATATAATATTCTAAAATTATATTAATTGCTAAAAAAAATTCATTCACTTATAATTAATATTAGCAAGCATTTATGACATGCTGTTTATTTTCAACAAGGGAAATTAAAAAATCAAAATGGATCTTTTATCATTTCAAGTTATAAAAATAAAGATTTTAACATCTAATCGCTGTTAATTAATAATAAATATCAGAATTTCATCTCTTAAGATTTGATATATTTTACAGTAATTATAACTCTATGTAGGTACCTGCAAATCTTCTATAGGACAAGTAATGATTTTGGTACTCTTTGAAACCTGCTGCGTCATTGTTTTCTGCTCACTGGTGGTACTAGTTTTCTTGGTAATGCATTTCTCAGGTGATGTTGGGTCCATACCAGAGCTCTCTGTAGTAGTTATTGTGGTGAAAGTAGATGTTGACTCTGATACCACAGGTTGAGTGATGACAGACTGGAAAACATTTAATTATGTAAAAACGACTATTTTTCTGTTTTAAGCTAAGCAAAAACTATTGAAAATGTTTGATAGAAAAAAATATTATTTTAGAGTAATTTTTTTTTGGTTAGAAATTTTAAGTTAGTTAATAAATTTTGTTTATACAAATATTTAAACGAGTAACTTCTTTTAAGGTATCATCAAAGGAATATTCATACTTTTTATGATCCAATATCTAAAAAAATTTCATAAATACAATCATATATTTAAATAGCAAAAAATATTTAGATATAGAGATGAATAGCTACAGCTATTTTTAATTATCATTTTGAGAAAAACATGCTTTACATAAACACATTTATATGTTTTTATTAAAATAAAGTAACTACCAAAAGTTTGAGGTTGAAAGTAAAAAGTACATGTATCTTGTTAGGAATACAATTATTTCAAAAGTATATTCCAAATTATACTCAAAATTAAATTATATTTAAACCCCACATACAGTTAAAGGATATTAATTTATAATTTTACACACATACACAAGGTACAATCCAATTTTGATTTAAAAGTAAGAAAAGTCAATAATGCATGTATATAGTTTAGCTTTAAATATTATACACACACACACAAAATTAACTTAAGAGTTTAAAATATAGAAATAAATATTTCAAAGTTTCTTTGAGTCAATTTTAACATTTAAAATTTATTTCAAGTAAATAAAACAAATATAATTAATGAAATTCAATATATGTTGACTGTATTTTGTGATCCCAAATTATAATTTCATAAAAATAATGCTACTTTTTGTGCTGTAAAGTGTTAAAACAACAATGAAAAAGAAAGATTAATAATAAATAAAAGCATTTTTTAAATTAAATATGATAGTAGATTCTTCATTAGAGAAACTAATTGTGTAAAAACAAGAACATTTTACACTATAAATAAATTTTTAATTAATCAAAAAATGCAATGAAAAATATGTGCATATGGTTCTTTAAAGTAAAAAACAAATCTTAATGAATAAGGAAGAATCAAAAATACAAATTCATTAAAAAAAATTAATGCATAAAACAGCTTAAGTAGTTTTTCTTCCACTAATAAAAAAAAACGTATATGAGCCAGATAGAAGGAGAATAATGTTAGAACTTTCACTTACCCACAACAATAAATTTCCTTAAATTATTCAATTATTAAAAATTCTGATAATGACTGAGAGAATAAATTTTGAATATTCATCTGCTGGAAGCCAAGAATTTTCAAGAATATCATGCAGATTTGGGAAAAATACTCTGTGAAATTTTAAAGGCACATGCAACATTTTGTTTTGTACAAAAGGCAGAAAGAAGTTTAATAATTATTTTTCTTCTGCAATACAGTTTAAGAAAACCATATATTTTAAATAAAATACTAGGAAAACAAAATATATAGCAGTTAGATAATGAATTTATTTTATTTGGTAGCTTATTCAAATTGCAGCACATCTTTAAAATAATACGAGTAATAAATATCAATGTATCAGTATAGAAACATCAAGGTATCTGTGAAGAATTTGTATGTGAAATCCATATAATATAAATTAATATACCTCAACAACTATTTTCAGAGTATTAGGATAAATTAAAAAAAACAACAATTATATATATATAATACAGAACTATTTTTTCATGCTAACAATAAATAAATGTACAGAGTGATTTTTTTCCAGGTATAGAAGTTTAAGTTGGCATTACTTTCCAAGATGGCGACCGATTTAACAGCTGTCAAGTGATTTATTCTCAGTTTGGTTTGGCAATTCATCATGAATAGACTCATGCCTGAACAACGCTTTCAAATTGTGCAATTTTATTTCGAAAATAATGGCCGATTTTCATAAGCGAATTTTGTTAAGCGATGAAGCGCACTTCTGGTTGAATGGCTATGTCAACAAACAAAACTGCCGCATTTGGAGTGATGCTAATCCACAAGTGTATGTCAAAACACCGTTACATCCAGAAAAACCGACTGTTTGGTGCGCTTTATGGGCTGGTGGAATCCAAAAGCGATGAAGGCCTGGCGTTACAGTCAATGGTGATCAGTATAGAGCCATGATTACTAACTTTTTTCATTCCTGAATTGAACAATCATGATGTCCAGGGCTGTGGTTCCAACAAGACGGCGCAACATGTCACACAGTTCGTGCCACAATCGATTTATTGAAAGACACGTTGGGTGACCGCCTAATTTCACGTTTTGGACCTGTGAATTGGCCTCCAAGATCTTGTGATTTAACACCCCGCTAGACTATTTTTGTGGGGCTATGTAAAAGTCATTGGTCTATGCGGATAAGCCACAAATGCTTGACTATTTGGAAGACAACATTCGCCGTGTTATTGCCGATATACGGCCACAAATGTTGGAAAAAGTCATCCAATTGAACGTCCAGATTGGACTACATCCGGAGCCAGCCGTGTGGCAGTCCTATGCCAGAAATCCTATTTAAAATGTAATGCCACAAGATTATCTTTCGAATAAAAAAATTCATGTCAATTGAATATTACATCGTTGTTTTATTGCAATTTAAAGTTCTATACCTCTCAAGAAAACACCCTTTACATGCCACATTTTAACATGCTTCAACAAGGTAACAAATTTTCTTTCTTTTTTTTTGGAAAATTCAATTTAATTATTCGTACAGTCAAAAATGTACTGATAGTTGAATTTTTTCATCTCAATTGAACTGCAACTCGAATTGATTGATTGTTTTTTAACGTCACATTCTGAAGTTATAAATGAGGGCTATTACTGATAGATAACCTAATTTGAAATCATAGTGAAATGACAAAAACTATATTTGAGTTCTAAATTTCGATACAATATTAATATGAAGATTTTTAACTTCAATAGATTTAACATGCATCACAATGGGTCTTTAATGGCACAAGGATTTAACAGAAATGATGCTCATTATGAGTTCATAATTATCATCACTTGGCTACCATGGTGTACGGTAGGGGTCATCAACCTTTCAAGCTCAAGGGGTCAAATTAATAAATCTACAATGATCTGCGGGCCACACGACAGCCGGAAAAATATTGTAGTCAGGAAATTTATATAAAAAATTGGGAAGGTTTGTTTTACAATACTATAATTGATTCTAAGGGAAGAGATGGCATTTACAGATTGGGTCCTGTACCAAAATTCCTTGGGGGCATCTTTTTTGGAGATGGTAGCTTTGTTTATGGGACTATAGATAACTTAGTACGAATTTTATTCACTAATGTTGAGGCCCTTGTATCATTCATACAGCTGATATGGTGGTATGAACACCCCTATGTATATATACTGGTTTTGAAAAAGTTAAATGAAAGTCGAATTAAAATACAGGTTAAAGATATAAGTGTCCACCTCTTTTCAAAAATTTCTTTTAAACATAGTCAGATTTTTTATATTTAAAATACAGTGAAATTTTTTAAAAATTAAAATTTTTATTTTAAATGTATGTCAAACACATCAGCGAAATGCTTTAAATGTCAAGAATGACTGAAAAAATGGCGTTTTTTACAACAAAAAGTAGACAAGCCATTTTTTTTCTGGCTTTACGAAAATATGCCTCAAATTTCAGAATAGAGAAGCCTCTCTACTCTAATGTTTTTTAGTGGACCATTCAAAATGCATATCAACTTTTGTTACATATACTAATAGCAATAAGTCGAAAAAATATCAAAGCATTTGGCACAATAAGAAAAAAGCCTTACCATTTCAAATGAAGAACAGTCCAGTGGCTTTGCTCTTTCTGAGATAAGTCAGTTTAATGTTTTAATTTTCCATTGGTATGTAAATAAAAACGAATGTAAAAATCTTAAGAGGTTTCAAATTTTGTGAGATTATAGAAAAGTATATAAAAAATAATTCACAGGCTAAAAAATTAAATTTGATTTTTTGACTGATTTCTGTCAATTGCATTGTACTGTGTCCTCTTAAGTTTTAATACTTTTTTTATTGAAATATAGAGAGTTGAGCAGATTCAAAAGTTATATAATTTTTGATTCAGTTAAGGAGCATTATAATCACGGGGTACTATGAAGACTTTGTGTTTTTTGTTAAGTATTTCTTGAAGTCAACGATCAATAGCAACTTTTTTTTTGATTTTAATTTTAAAATTACCTTTTTGTTTTCCAATTTATCTTCATTTGTAAGCTTCGTGCAGATGTGAGAAAAATACATATAAATTCATTGGCTTTAATATTCCGCTTGAGTATGAGATATTCTAACTTCACAAGTAGAAAAGATTTACTCTTTACACTTAATAGCACAACAATGGGGAATACGAGTCTAGCACCTGATTTTTGCATATTAGAGCGTTGTTGCTCTCTGTAGGATCAGGCCTCATCCAGAGCGGAGCCAGGTTAGCTGTTATGAGCAATGCCATCGGGGACCTTTGGATGAGATGGATGGGGGGTGCGAGGAGCGGGGATACTTTGATATGAGCGGCGGTTTGCAGTTTCAACATCACTTATTCATTCAAACTTCCTTCTGAAGATGCAATGGGAAGCTAGCGGGTTTGGATTTTGGGAACTTGATTTTTATCATTTTTGACACCTTTTCCATTTGAGTGCAAAATGAGAATTCTTACTCTCTGATTTTAGTTTGGTTGGTTTTGAAATGTTTTCTTTTGACAATTTTTCTCCATTAAGTTTAATTTTTTGGATTAGGAATGGATTTTTGCAGAGAGTGGCTGGATGTGGTGCTTCACAATGAATGGTGGATGGTTGATTTTGGAACACGATCTTGAGGCCAAAACTTTTGATCATAGGTTCCAATTCCTCCATTTTAGTTTTTACTTTTGTTGTGATGCTGTTATTATAACAGTCAACTGAAGGGAAAGAAGCACATGGGCATGCAATAGACACGGCAAAAGGATGATCAGAAAGAGAAGAAAGGGAGTGCATGCAAAATAAATAAAACATTTGTATTGAAGTGGGGAAATAAAAATAGCTGGCTGAAAAAAGAAATTCTTATGTGTGGATAAACTTGCTGAAACATTTAAATAAATAAAATCTCTCTGCTGCAGCAGACTTTAAAAAGTTGCACTTTTAATATTTGTTACATGTTTAGAGAAAAAGGTGGCATAGGATTATAAAATAATTGTAATGAAGAATATTTTTGTATCAGCCTAAGCAAGGAATTTGCAAAATTCACCTTGCGCTTTATCTACTATTTACAAAAATTGTAATTCATACACATATTTCTGTCAGAACAATATAATTTTTTGAAGATTTGATCTTGATAAATATATATAATATAATGTCTATAAATAAAAATAAAACTGATAATGTATAAAACTATAATTTTATTGAGTTAATATCACAATTTCGTAGCACGATTTTTGTTGAGTAATACTTTATTATTTCAAGCAAACTTATATTTAAAATACTTTATAAAATATTCTTAATATTGACCTGATTTATAAAAATGTAAAGATGTATATTATTTTAAAGCAGAATTTAAAATAAATACTGAAGTTATGGTTAAAAATCATATAAATCTCTATCTCTCTTTGAGAATATTTTATTATTTTGTTAAAAATAAATTCCCAGGTCAACTTTTAAATTCTATTTTCACCAAAGGTTTCCTTTATTTAATCTGATAATTTCAATAAAAATCCTGTACTTTTTTTTTAAAAATTCTAAAATATTATGCATAGCTTACTAAGAAAAATTCAAGAAAAATAAAACGGTTAAAAATATTTTTAACTCCTAAATTTTAAAAAAATGACATACTAACTGAATACTCAAGGATTAACTCTTTTCATGAATTTTCAGCTGAGTTTATCTATGGCAGTACAAAAGAATAAAACAAATTCATTCACAAAGGCCAAAATGCGCTTAAACACATATGAAAATAAAAGCGTGCATACTTTACAGGACATCACAGCCACGTGGCTACATAACATCTATTTCACATCACCAACAGCCGCGCAACCGCTGAAACTTAAATTTTTTTTTATAAATGGGATCTGCGATCCACGAAAGCATTTTATAATACTAAGTTATGTTCGATAAAAGGCTTACACGTAAAAAAAAAATGGAAATTCCTTTTCATGATTTTATTCTGCAATGATAAATGAAGTAAAACTAGGAAGTCGACTAAACCAGTTAAGTTATTTTTAGCTTTAAAAAATATTTGAGATTTTATAAAGCTATAAAGCCGGCATAACTTTTTACTATTCAGGAAACTTAGACCTTTAGCTTTTGAAGTTGTAACACTCTAGTTAAACTGAACAATAAAATAAACCAAAAATAAATTAACAAGCATTAATTAAT
>BMAU01001052.1:0-20000 GCA_019973935.1 Trichonephila clavipes
TGAAATTTAATACGCATAATGGCTTACAGATGAGAGATTCAATTGATTTCAAAAACAAGACAATTCAACGAATACAAGGTGTGCAACGACACAAATACTGGGCAACTTCAATAGCGCGTTGGACCACCTCCAGCTGCAATACATGCCGCCACACGGTACGGTATTGAGTTGATTAGACACCTTATGTTGTCCTGAGGCAGATGGGCCCACAAATCTTGAACAGCCAACTCTAAATCATGTACAGAGTGACACGATGGCATCTGCCGTTTTAGCTGATCCCACACGTGCTCTACAGGGAACAAATCGGGGGAGCGGGCCGGCCATGGAAGAGTCAGAAAATGACGTAGGAAGTCTTGAGCAACTCTTGCTGTATGCGGATGAGCATTATCTTTCTGGAAAATTTCCCCTGGGAGACCATTTAGGAAATGTGCTACATGGGGTCGAAGAGTATCATCAACGTAACGTTGGCCCGTTAAGGTTCCACGCATCACAATTAAAGTGGACCGGCTATCATAGGCTATGGCCCCCCAGACCATTACACCAGCTGTGCGGGCAGTGTGACATAGTACAGTGTGGGGGAAATTGTACAGCTCACCAGGGAGATTCCACACCCGTACACGGTTATCATCTGTCCCCAAAACATCCGGGATTCATCACTAAACAAAACTTTTTGCCAATCTGTGACATTCCACATTGATCTGGCTTGGCACCACTGTAGACGCAGTTGCCGATGTTCCGGTGTTAAAGGGAGTGTACGGAAAGGGCGCTTGGATTTAAGATTTGCTTCTGCAAGGTGTCTGGAAATTGTTCGTGGAACAATTGCTACGCCTACGTCTGCTCGCATCGTTGAACGAGTTAGTGTGGGGTCCACAAGTGCTTGCTGCACGATCCTTCGATTTTCGTGAAATTTGTTGAGCACATTTCTTTAGTTAAATAGAGTTCCATTAAGAATGGTTTGTACGAAAATCAACTCCAGGGGAAGCGAGGGGAGTTATTGGGGCGTATTGATAGACAAAATTCAAGTTTTCAAACTACTAGAAAATAAAATTTGATTTGCATGTTTCTTTTGTTGAACTGAAATCTGCTAAGAATGCTCTCAACGGAGATATTAGATATTAAGGTACGATACACATGGCACCAATTTTGTTACAGCGATGCTAATACATAATTACTGATGTGTGTTACAGAGCTGCAGTCACCAATTGGTGATGCGTGAAAAATTTTGGATGGTATGCAGAAAAATTGGGAAACTATTTATACTTTTATGAAGATTCAGTTTAAAAAAAGATGAACAACAAATATTATTGAACATGAATTATTTTTTACTAAAAGATTTTAGTTACTGAAATAACTAAACAAAAAAACAAAATTCCTGTGGTTAGCGATTTTTGGTAACCTTACCAATTTTTGGAAAATTGTAGGCAAAACACTTCAGTCTGTTAATTGTTGCTTTTCATGAAGCTTATTTTCAGGGCATAGAAGATTAAATAAAGACGTAAATATAGCTATAGTGCTCCACCACATAGAGGTTAATCCTATTAGTGAAACGCTAATTATAAAGTTATACATTAAGTGATTCATGAAGTGTTGAAAAATGGCAACTACTCCTCTAAAGTAGGCACAGCAGACAATTTCTGTATATATACAGACAATGAAGCATCACAAAATGTCTACTCATAAGCATTGCAAAATTAACCCTTTGACCTCAGGAAGAGTCATTTTAAATTTGTTTTCTAACTTGGCACCTCTTCTATGGAGACAATGCAAATAATTTTCGATTCATAACATGACAAAAAAAACCCATAATAACTTGGGAGTATTCTGTTAACAAATTACAAAGGAAATCTGTTTAGAAAAGTTTTGTTAATGTATAATTCCACATTTTTTTATAAAAAAGATCATACCGCAAGTGCAAGTGGTTAAAGATATTAGAAATGTGTGCTTTGTCTTTTCTTTCTTTTTAACCAGACTGAGCCATAGGAAAGCATTACTGGGTACAGATAGCTATAACAAACTTAAATGATAAAAAGTTATCAAAAAACAATTTACTATAAACTATCATTTTGATAAAATCCCCAAACAAAGTTGCAAACAAAAGTACTTGGATACTGTCACAACTATATCAACCCTGATTTTGTTCGCATCATACACGGTGAATTGGAAATTGAGTGCTAATGTTACCAATATGGTTGCGATAATACATAAGTATCAAAACAAACACAAAATATACTCAGAAAATCTTAATTTTCCCATTTATATTTCACAGTAACACCTAATAAAATTTTGAAATTACACAAAATAGATATTTTGTGAGTCTAATGTTGTTTTTTTTGCCCCAACTATTAAAAACTACAATAACTATTCCATGGAAAAATTCACTACCAAGTACAAAAAAGTATTATTATATTGTGCACAAACAGGCATAGAATGCTCTTCCCTTATTGAATGCATATTGCAGTATTTGGCGATGTCTTTTGATTTTAGGTAAATGGCCGACTAAAGAAAAAATATAAGTACCACCAAAAAAATTGTATATTAATTTAATTTAGATTCATTGGAGAAAGATAAAATACCGTAAAGTTCGGCATATAACGCACACCCATACTTTCAAGCTGCAATTTTTAAATTTTAGGTACATTCGCTATATAATGTGCACCCCTTTTTTACGAAGAAACCTGAAATGTACAAATGCAATGCTGTTATGTTTAGAAGCGATTTATTCAAGGTGTTTATCTAAGCAATTGCAAAAATAGTATACTTTTAGAACTACCACCTTTTAAGTTCAATAAGAGAATGTCATGTCTTTTAAATAAATAGTATTTTGAAATATTTAGAAGCTTACCTTTTTTAAGCTCATTTATTTTTTAATTTTTAAAGCCCACATTTTTATATCTGGCGTATAACGCACACCCCTAAATTTCGATCTTATTTTTTGTGTTCAAAGGGCGTGTTATACGCTGGATTTTACGGTAGGTGGAAGATTTTAATCGGTATGCTACTCGCTAAACACATACATAGTGTACAGAATAAAATTTAGAATTGTGTATATAAAAATTATCCGAAGTAAATATCCTTCGCTTAAAAATAAATTGAAAAATGATATACAATACTAACAGTAATTGACATAAAAAGAGCTGAAATATCTTTATCAACGCAAAAGTATAATTTGAAAAAATAATTACAATCTTATGGCCACCTGCTTCCTCAACATGTATTTGAGACCTCTGTCTGTTTTGCTCATTCACTGATGCCTACTCTAATTTGATCAGCATTTATCAATCGCACTGTGTTTGCTTGGCCAGTATGATGACCTAAGTTCGAGTTTCTGGAATACAATTTTATGTACTCAAGCCGATTGACTGCAGTTAAAGTGAAGGTTTAAACAAAAACATATGAAATTACAAAACAGCTCAGAGTGTGCCTTGTATCCGAATTCCTTTGGGGCCCTTTTTCAGATATGAGCACCATGTAAGTGGAAATGTAATAACATTCGCTGGGGCCCCTGCATCATTGATACAGCTGTAGCTCTACGTCCCTGATAAAAGCAAGCCATAATAACTTCAAGTATTTTTTTAACAAATTACTAATGGAATCTGTTTAAGAAGATTATAATCTTATCAAGCAATGAAAAACAAAATAAGGTGCAATATGTTGATGACTCAAAATCAGAAAAGCTTAGTTTTAACATTTGTATTTCAATACTAACATCAAATGAAAGCTACTTACGTATTATCGCAACCTGTTGGTGATATTGTATAAAAGGAAGCACGATTGCCAATTCCGCGCTTACAACATCTGCGAAAATGGAATGGCCGACTTTGCGAGTTATCATTAAAGTTGGAGTCTGTTGCGATAATACGTAAAAATCAAATGAAGTTTAAAAAAGAAAAAAAAAACATTCCTATTAAAAACTCCGTCGATTAATTTCGTCACATTAAAATATCTCCAAGTGGGAAAAAAATATTGTTTCCAAACTTGAATGTTATATCGCGGCATTTGGCTACGTCTGTTTATTTCAGGTAAATGATTGACGGAAACTATTTGGTAGAAAAATAAGTAGTATACAGAAGTCAATTATGTTAGTTTCATTTTCGCTTAATAAAGAGAAATAAATTTCGCTTAAAATTACAGAAAAAACACGATGTAAAATTTAATCAAAGTCGTAAACATCCCGCGATAATGCTATCCAACTGTTGCCAAACCTACAAAACAAAATTTGAGTTCTTGAAAGAATAATTTTAAAAAAAAAATTATTCGAAAAATAATCCCAATTACGTATCAAAGGACAATAAATAGATAAATATGACAACGCATAAACATAACCACAGAAGAGATATACAATAATTTGGAAAAATCTAAGCGTAAAGTTTAAATTTTCGCATTCAGAGCGAATCGTGACGTCGAATGACGTCATACCCAAAAAATCACTTAAAAATTAAATTTAAAAAAATTTAGAGAGAATTTCGAAATAAAAAGTACATAAGATCCTGACCAGAGACAAATGCAACGTTGTGTCAATATTTCAGATTAATCCACGCAGAACTTTTTGAGTTATGCGCGCATACCTAAACTAACACAACATTTATATATATATGTTATATCGCGGCATTATGAAATGCCTATATATATATATGTTTACATTCACTAAAAAAGCATTAAAAACAAAAGAATACTGTCTGATGAAAATAATTTAGTATTTTATTATAATTATATAGTTTTTCATTCTTCTGTATTTAATCATTTAACCATATATCTGACGAAAAAAAGTATATTATAAAAAACTAACATATTCATTAATTTAACAATAATTATTCTCTTAGAGCTGAAAATTATAAAAGAGGTTTGGTATTTTCATTTTCTTAGTCAATCGTTACACAACAATTTCCTTCTTAGGTTTTGAAATAAAATAAATCGATTATAAAAATGTTCATTGTGTGAGCAATTAGTTGACATACCATTTGCATAAAAAATGGCTGTAAAAGAAAAAATCTTGTTTATTGATAAAAACTTCTTAAATATTTAAAAACATTGTAAAATAATTAAATCAATATATAAGATATATATTATTCTTATTATATTAATTATAATTTTTTTCTATAAATAATTATAACAATATATAAAAAAATCTAAATTAGGTCCCTGTTGAAATAATTTAAAATCCACAACAGTACTGAATGGCACAAACAATAAAACATGTTGTTAAAAAATTAATTATTCAAACAATACTGTTTTGCAATATTTCTATTATAAATTGTAATTCTATTACAAAGAACACAAACAAATGAGTACATACAATCATAAATAACTATAGTGATAATCGAAATGCATATATTATACATGGGCAGTCTGATAATATATAAAATATGTATACGACCTTAAAAAACTACATGAGGAACAAATTATCAGAAGGAACATTAAACTATCATGTAAAATCACATCAACACTGAATTTTAAAGAAATTCAAAAGGAGATATGAGAAAATATTTTCAAGATGCATATTTTTCTGTATATATATTTTCTGTATATATATTTCTAAATTATATATTGATATATTGCAAGATTGTCAGAAGCAAAGTTAAGTCATGATAAAAAAAAATCAGGTCAACATTGAATTTAAAGAAATCCCCAAAAAAAATGAGAATATTGTTTCAAAGTCCACCTCATCATAGCTACTTGTTGAGCATTTAAAAAAAAGATTACTTCTTATCGGCCATAGAGATCATAAGACCATAAACAGAGACATACAAAAAAACATGATTCACAATATTACCAATCCATCAATAGCAATAAGTTTGAATTTAGTGCCATTTTTTTCTGTTATACTTAAAGCAATATTTTTCTACAATGAAGAACATTGAATTTGCCGATGAAGGAAGAATAGCAAAAATCTTTATTTTCAAGGACAGAAAATATTATAGCAATGTATTTATATATAAAAAAAGGTATACAATGCATATGTATGTGTACAATTAGCTAAAAATAACATGAAGAACAGATTGTCAGAAGTAATGTTAAAAAAAAACAATGAAGCCACGAACAGTTTTGAAAAAAAAAAATTAGAAAACTTTACATACCATAAAATCCGGCGTTAGTAGGAACATGTATTACCAAGACGTTCCAAGAATAAGTGATTCAATTCATAATTAAATATTATCTCGTATACCTTACTTTTGCTCCAATACTTATTTATAGGTGCATTTCCTAATCTGGGTTGTTGAGACTTGTTAATAAGTTATATTGTTTTGATTATAATTGATCTTCATTCTAACTCTCGAACACTAAAGGATGTGAGGGAACATCCATAACACACTTAGGAATTTTTAACCCAACTAAAAATTTTTATATCTCCAAATCACGCCCAGTTTTACCCGTTAAGCCAGTTGAATTATAAAGACGTTTAGATTTAAAAATACTCTCTCAGTTAATTTTTTTAAAACTTAACTCTGGGGCAAATAGGCATTTGTGACCCACGATCTAGTATTAAAAAAATATGAACAAAATTTGACCCACGTCTAAAAAAGGTTTGCCATCCTTGTTCTATATAGAAGTATACCATTTTTTTCTATACCTGGGAAAATACCTCGAATACATGACTTGCGTGTTAGCGCCACAGCAGTGAAATTGGCACCACGTGAATCGTGATATTTCCGACCAAAGTCTTATATCTTTTTTTTTCATATAAAACACGTAAAAAATTTTATTGTCTTGATATCAAGGAGTGATTTGCAAGGTGCCAATTTGGCTGTGGTGACACTAATAGGTAAATACCTAAAATTCTAACTTGTGCCACTAACGTTCAGTTTTACAAGAATTGCAACCTGAGGTCCTTAAAACTGTTAAGTACCTAAATTTGTACAGATTTTTTGCAAAGTCGATTTTTTAAAGTAAACATAAAATTAGTAACCAAATTGGAAGCAAAAATTTTTCAGATACAGCTTAAGGTATCCGACTACGTTCGGAAACCTGATTTTGCAAAAGCGTGTAAATGGATAATATTTATGATATTTAGTGTCACTTAGATTAGAAAATGTATATAAAATTGTTTTAAGAATAGTATTACAAAAAATTATTTAAGTACAATATTTTGTCAAAAAATGAACATAGAAAGACCAATTAAAATATTCTGCTTTTGTGAAAAATGCTTCTATTACAATAATATTTCGTCTGTATACAGCTCAGTCCTCTGTACAGAGGCTCAACTAGAAGTTTTGAAATATATAACTTAGTGGGTTTATCCATGTTTTACGACAACAGAGGGGAGAAATTTTAAGAAAAAAACGCCGATAATTATTTCAATTGGTTGTAACTCTGAAAATAATTTGAATTTTTCAAAAATCCTTGCTGAGCCTCTGAACAGAGGTTTGCGCTATATAGAGGCAAAATATTATTATAATAGAAGCATTTTTCACAAAAGGAGAACATTTAAAAAAAGGTTATTCTAAGTTAATTTCTTGCCGAAATAGTGTATTTAAATAAATTTTTTTGTCAAAATGTCCTTAAAACAATTTTATACATGTATTTTAATATAAGTGACACTAAATATTATGAAAATTATCCATTTATGCTCCTTTTTAAAATCACGGTTCCGAACGTAGTCGGATACCTTAAAGGTTTAAACAGAGAGTGCTCTCACGCCTTCTTGATGCTAATAGCAAAACTATGACAAATCATGAATATCAAATGAAAAAGGATATCAGATGGTATTAAAATATCTTCAAAAGAAGCCGGTACAGTAATTAAGTTAGGCCTTGCAAGAAGGGTATTTATTCTATTACACAATCAACATGTAGTACTATAAACCACAATAATGTATCAGACATAATCATGCACAAAAATAAAAGATACATAAATTTAATGAGCATTAAAATAAAAAAACTGCCTTGCCGAAAACAGATTCTATTATATAAAATCACAGCTATTTTTAAAAACAAAATATACTGATTGTATATGAAACTGTATCCCGAACACACACACAGATACAAAACATTGTGCAAACTTTGGTATCACCCATAGTGGCAAAAATTTATAATATTTTTATTTCTGAAAGTCAATTAGCATTAAATAATTAAACAAAGTATCATCACTTTTGTCTGAAATTCCGGAAAAGTATAAAATATGCTTAATTAAGAAAACAGGATTCAATTCGGTCGACATCGCTAAATCAACTGTAAACAAAAGCGTATACCCAAACTAAAAAAAAATTTAGAAAAAGCACTTTTTTTTATAAGACAATTTTTTAGAAAAACAATAGCAATTCTGCCATAAAGAATTAAAAACGACTAAACACAACCTTAAATGAATATATTTATAAAAAAATATGCAACAAACATCCAAAAACAGTTTGAAACATTAAATTTTACAAACTTATACAGGAGTGACATATCAGCAGTTTCATCACTTTTGTTTGAAATTCCGGAAAAGAACAAAATATGCTCAATTAAGAAAACGCGATTCACTTCGGTCGACATCGCTATTTCAACTGTAAACAAAAGCGGAGGAAAATTGCTAAAAATTTGAATTTTAAAAAAATCTAAAGCGAATTTCAGAAAAAAAAACTTTCGTAATGCATAGCATTGTGACCTTTTGTATTTATGTGCCAAGTTTTATATGTCTGGGTTGCTGAGTTTGGCAGGAATAAGTGAAACACACACACAAACACAACTGTTAAAAAATTTGTATAGTATGTCAGTAACGTAATTTTTCAAATGTGCACATCGAGATATTTTTTAAGAAAACTAAAAGTTTTACGAAGGATAGTAAATTTTAAGAGATAAATTTTTCAACGAGTTTCAGAATTCTATTTTATGCATTATGTCTTAAGATAACATACAAAAACGACATTTATTTGTATTGCAAATAATTTATATTATAAGCAATCTTAAAATAATGCTAACGGAGTAAGAGTAATTAAATTTTTCACAAATATTAAGGAAATGTTTGTTTTATTAACCGATGTAATAAATGAACTTATAGAATTAAAGACATGTACTTATCATGTAACAAAAAAAATTTTCCCACGCATTTTTTTTTACTCAGACAATTTGGTGATTTTCATTCGTTATAGTCGACCTGTTCTTCAAAGGTGGAACGGAGTATAAGTCATTATTCGAAAAAGTTGTTTGGCTCAAAAATCTTTTTGATGCCAAGCCCTTAACTTACGTTTGCATTCAAGTTTTAATTTTTTTTGAGAGCTTAATTTTTAAGTGAAAATTTCCGAATTTCACTCATTGAAAACAAACGGTTATTTCCTTTTTACTGCGTAAATGAATTCTTGTAAAAAGCAATTTTATTTCAGCAATAATCTGTTATAACATTTTTCGTTATAAATTTTTTGATTTATGTATTTTTCCTGTAGGAAGAGGCATTGGTCTTCCACCTAAGCGAATATTATGTTTTTTTCAATAACTGAATTAAATTAGTTTAATATTCATTTCTGTTTTGCTTACATTTTATTTGATTATTCCGAACCATTTCTTGGTTTAGATTCAATTCTGCGGTTCCTTTTTCAATTTAAAAATATCTGATTCAGGTTTAAGGTCAAACCACAGGTACAGCAGTTAAAAAGGTTGTTGGTGGCCGCCCGAGGACGACAACTGCAGGGGGATGACCGATATATCATCCTGCAGGCGATAAGAAGCCGACGGCAGTCAGCAAGCGTCAATGTTCAGCAACTCTCTACAGCAACGGGGCGACAAGTGTCGCGGTTTACTGTGGCCAGACGCCTTCACAAAGGGGGCCTATTCGTCCGCCGTCCTGAACGCTGCCTCCCGTTGAAAGTTGACCACCGACGCTACCGTTTACAGTGGTGCAGAGAGCACAAAAACTGGACAACTTTCAATGGAGTCGTGTCCTCTTTACGGATGAAAGTCGGTTCAGTACTAGAAGCGATTCTCAAAGCGTTTTGATTTGGAGAGAGATCGGGACATGGTTTTATACCAGTAACATCAAGGAAAGACACCATTACGGTGGTCCTGGAGTTCTTGTCTGGGGAGGCATTATGCTGAACGGGCGAACTGAGCTCCACATTTTCGATAGAGTGTCTGTAACCGGGGATCGCTATTGTGAGGAGGTACTTCTTCCCCATGTGCGTCTGTTCCGAGGTGCCATTGGTCCAGACTTCATTTTTATGGATGACAATGCACGGCCACATCGGACTCTTGCTGTTGAGGAGCTGCTGGAAAGTGAAGATATTACTCGAATGGATTGGCCTGCGTACTCCCCAGATTTAAATCCCATCGAACATGTGTGTGATGCTTTGGGGAGACGTATTGCAGCACGCTTACATCCTCCGGAGAACACCCAAGAACTCAAACAGATGCTGATTGAAGAATGGGCACTCCTAACGCAAGAAATGTTGCACCAGCTGGTTCTGAGGAGACGGTACGAAGCAGCCATTGCAGTGAGAGGAGGGCATATACCATATTAAGGAACATCTGCTTGTTGTTCTTCCTGTTGGATAGACCATCATGAGTCACGATACTATGCGTACAATAAAGCTTGTTTTTGTTTGATTCCATACCGTATGCATTGTATTCCTTTTTCAGCGCCGATGCTTTCGTCATCCTTTTCGTACATAATATTCTCCCTCATTTCTGACTTTCATGTCTCTCAGATGATTTTTCGTGTGAAGTTATGGCAATAAACCCCCCTGTTGCTTAAGTTTTGCACACCAGTGTATTAACTCTCGTGTTGCTACAGATTATGATGTTAATAAACAATGAATATAGTATATCTCCTTGCTAGGTTTCCCAGGGCATCTCAAAATTTCAATATTTGCAATCATAATTTTCATCACTGCCCCCCTCCATGCAATAAAAATGTGTTGATCTTAATAATACTATTCTTTTTGACGCTAAACCTTCAATACGACTTTAATTTTTTAGGTTCCGCCGGCGTACATAAACATCTCGCTTATCCAGTGCGTTAATTGCCCTGGACGGATATATACGTTTTTCCGAATAACGATATTTTCTGTCAAATGCTATCCATAAAATTATTCCGAAGGCTTTGGAATCCAATAAAATGACCCTGACAGTGTTTTTGAAGGATTTGCTTATTTTTGCTTCGGTTATATTTATATACTAGCTGGTATACCCGTTCTTCGCACGGGTGAATTTAAAAATTAAAAAATACGGACTGAAGGATAAAAAGAAGTTTTTAATGAGTTAATTTTACGTGAATTGTATAAATTAAACAAAAAAAGCTTTTTACATAACTCAGCTGAACGAAAAAAACCATGTTAGCTAAATTTTAAGTCTTTAGATATAATTGCTGATTTTTTTTATTATTGTTATTATTATTTATGACGCCCCGTAACTTTCTTAGGGGATCGATTTTTGAAATCACCTACCTGCTCAACAAAAGTAACACATTGTTACAAATTTTGTGTAATAAACGTTAAAAATAGTGTAAATAATTTTTATCTGGATGCGTAATACGTTAATATTACTTTCTAATGCATTTATTTTATGTTAAATAGCTGTTACCCCCCGCGACTTCGTCCACGTGGAATTTAACAAAAAAGTGTTTATTCACTTCGCAGAGTTTACGAAAACTTTTCTTCTACTTTGTGAATCTATATTTCTTTTTTGTTTTATTTTTTTCTTTGCTTATTGTTGAGCAAGGGGTGAAAGGGACGCATGATCTTTGACACTGTCGATGGGTGAGGACTAAAATCATTAGGATCAAAATAGGTCTAAGTAGCAAGTAGGGTGAAACGCGAACACAAACGAAGCCGCAAGGAAGGGGGTGAAAGGGACGCATAACCTTTGACAATGCAGTTAAGGACTGTAAATTCATTAGGATAAAGACATTAATGGAAAATGCGGCGAATGGCAGCAACCTAATCGAAGAAAAAAGTTTGATATAACTGCTAGCAATCGGTGAGACAGAAGGCTCACAAAATAAAATAATTCCTACTAAATAAAAATAATCCCTATTGAATAAAAATAGTCCCTATTGAAAGAAATAATCCCTATTTGAATCGGATATTGCTCACTATTTCATTGGTTTTAATTTTATTTTCCAGGAATCCTAATGTTTTTTTCCAAAATAAAAGTAGCCTAATATATTCCTTATAACATTAGCTATCTGCCAATGAAAGTTTCGTCAAAATTGGTCCAGCCGTTTCAGAGATTAGGCGAAACAAACAGACGGACAGACAGACAGACAACAATTTTAAAAATTGATTTTTTCATGTAAGTACCGTATATACTTTTAAATGCATTTAGTAAAAAACTGTTAATTTCAAATTACAAACTGACACTTGATTTTTATTTATATATGTATAGATATATTCCTTTTCTTACTCCCCCTCCAATACTTTTCATACGCTCGCCGACATGTTAAAAGATGGCATTGAGGAGCGCGTCGATGAGCATTTAATCGACATTTAAGGCTTAGTTATAAACGTTTAATATTACGTTTTTCGTTTATGATAGAATTATATTTTTAGAGCAAATAAGGATCTATGTGAAGTAAAACTATTCATTCGGAACTGAATCGAAGACCGTTACTTTTGGCGGAAAGAAAACTGAATTTAACTGATACATTATTTTTTACTTAAACCGGAACGAAAGACATTACTGTTTGAATTACTTTTTAAAACCTTTAATCCATAAATTTTTAAAACATGTTTTGAATTACATGTTCCTAATAGCTGCAATGAGTTCACGTTCCGATCAGGGATTGATTGAATATTAACTTCGCAATGTTCACCCACTCGAGAGCTTTTGGCAACGGACCTCATAATTTTTAACCATGGTCAAGTGTCGAGGACGACACTTGAGCTGGCACCCTCTCCTTATTTCCACACTACACCTCAGGGAGGACGTTTGAGCTCTAGACAGATTTATTGTGCATAGCCTCCCTACACGGCGTATTTTGAGCGGTACTAGGCGTGAACTCATGACGTCACGGCCATGAGTCCGTTACCTTGACCACTAGGCTACCACTACCTTCACGTTTTGATGCCTCATTAAAATTTGTGGTACAATATGTACTTTTTTTATGTCTGCAAAAAATGAACTTTTTATGGCGACTAGTGAATACATTCATTTCAGTTCTTCAATCCCAAAATGAACTTCTTTTTCAGAAAGGGAGAAATTTCTCATGTGTAAACCTTCCATGGCCCTTCTAATATGGAAAATTGCATGTTCTGTAGTCCACCTCTATTAAAAATTGTAGCAAAAGCTTTCATTGTCAAGAAAGTGCTGCTAAAACAAGGCTTCTCAAACTATAGGGTGGTTATCCTAAGGGACGTGATAACCGTCAGTTTTTTGTTGACGATTTTGAGTGACCTTCCAATACATCGAACTTTTTATGTAAGCTGTCAATCACTTCCTTAAGTTTTATTCTTTCATATAATAAATACATTGAATCCGTACTAAAGTTTTCGCAACATTCCTCTTTTTGCTTTAGAAATTCTTTAAAGTCCATGAATTCTAGAAAGCAAATTTTCTTGAATTCATAGACTCTGACAGTTAAGGTGACTGCCTACCACGAAAATATCGTTTTTGTCTACATAATGTATTTTTTTTTTAATTTCAAAATCTTATATTTTGAACATTTTTCTTTTCAAAACAGTTTTTCTTTTTCCTATACGCGAAATAGAAATAAAGTTAGTGATTTTAAAAAACATCACTCTATGCAAAAAGGCATTAAGATAAAACTTTAAATGAGGTTTTCTCAAAAAATTATGTTTTCGAAGAAATTCTTTACCAGATACATGATATCTTAAGAACCAAACCAGATAACGTTTTTAAATTTTGTGGGAATGTTTATTGTACTATTTTTCATAAAGTGGACCATAAATTTTGTTGTAGGTTAAATATTTTTTCATTTAGGTTAGTTTTTATAAAGAAAAAACTTAAAAAATATCAAAATTTTCATATTATCACGTATAATTGTCTGTAATTTTTTTGTATTTTAATATTTCTCTTAGATTTTGGTTCATTTTGAAGAGCACCGTCATATATATGTTGTGTATAAAGAAAATTATGATAATTGTATTAGAAATTTTTTTATACAGTGTTACCCGTTTTAGTAAATATTTAGTAAAACTTCCTTGAAAACAACCAATTTTTCTAAGAGTACAACAATTATTTCAAAAACAATTTATGTATTTATATATATTTTTTTAATTTTTCTTTCTAAAAACCCTCAATTTGTTTCAAAAATTTGTTTTTATAAAAAAAATTGAGTTTGAAGGTAGGCAGTCACTAGACTAACGTGTCAGCCATACGTAAACTAGCGGTTCAAGTTACTTTTATTGAGTGGAGGTTTCGAATCTTGATGTCCTTCCTAAATCAAAAAGCAGGGGTTGTTGAAATCGTCGAGGTTTGAAGTGCTCAGGTTGGCGTTATGTGACCGTCGTAGCTTAGTGGTCCTGGTTCTAAGCTCGTGGCTGCCGTGACGTGATTTCGAGCCTTAGTGCCCCTGAAGACCCCCTCCTTTGCATTGGGGCTGATTCTCGTTAATTCCGTCTAGGCTCAAAATCCTGCCGTTGGCATGCTTTGGTAGATTAGAAAGGAAAGCCTGATCTTGTGTCGTCCTTGCAACTTCAACGAGATTCAAAAGTATGAGATTCCTTGCCAATAGCCCCGTGTTCTTTAGAGGGGAACATCACTCACTCAGGTTTGCATTATGGGGAAGTTTCAAGAAAGGGTTACCAACTCAGATGCTGTCCTCGTCTATTGTCCGTAGATTAGAATTACAAAGTATGGATCCAATAGCCTCTGTGTGGCTTTTATCAATCAATCACCCAAAAAACCAAACTTTTGCAATCATACTAATCAATGGATGATTTAACTTGCAAACTCTTCTTTAGTCTTTTAGTGGATAATATATAGCCTTTATTGCTCCATATTCCACAAAAACTGTAACTGCAATAGATGATTTTTTTACACAAAATTATGCACGCATAAAATATCAGGGTTTTTCTATTATTGAAGCATTATCTTTATTTACAGTTGCTCAGTTAAAGGTTAAGGTAATTGACTGAGTATATTTTTTTTGCTAGGTTCTTGACTGTATTTTCGACTAACTTTGACTTAATTTTGGAAATGTTTTTTTTTAAGTCCTTACTCCGCTTGAGACTCATGCGAAAGTTAAGTTGTTGAGACATGAGTTCGAATGTGTCGTTGTCATTTAATTCTGAGTTATAATTGTGCGGTTAGTTCACTAATGGCCTTTTGATTGCTCGATACTAACATTGGCAATGTTAATACAAAATCAAGAAATCGAAAATAAGTAGTTTTCCTCTCTAAATCATTGGCTAACCACTCATCCCTTGACGACAAATCTCATAATTTCGAACCATGATCCAATGACCACTAGATTAATTCTTAATTTTGCATACTTGTCAAGGACCGATGGCAATATAATAATTTAATAATCTTACTCTATTGTCCTGATCAGAATCATCAGAATTAACGAATTTCCATTTCTACATTTGCCGACTAATTCCAGATTCCATTTCCAAATTTGGCGACAAAATTATTAAGTTACAACACTAAGACGAAAACGCTCATGGTTAATACAAATACAACAAAGAAAAAAAGTATGCGAAAAAAGTGACGGATGCGTTGCCTGTGATTCTCTGCTTAAGATTAATTCATCAATGAAAAAACTATAGTTAAAAAAAACTAAAAAAATATACACTTTTATCGTAGATGAAACTAAAAAATGAAAAATAAATTATAGTTTTAAGGAACTAAAAAACAAGCTTTTATAGTTAATCCGACTAAAGTAAAAGATATTTCTTAATATAAGAATAAAATGCGAAAATTAGATAAGTGTGGTAGTATGTGGTAAGAGCGTATCACATTTTTACACTACTCTGCATTTCGGAATAGAACTAGAAAGAAATTATAATAGATATCGAGCATTCCATGCTTTTACCACAATATGACATTACTTTTTTCTTCAACCCAGTGTTTCTTAAACTTTCAATATTTGCGACCCAATATTCCGTCATAATTTCCATCGCCCACTCCCGCTCTATATTTTAACCTCTTAAGTGCCTCCGACGTATATATGCGTCTCTCTCAACCGTTGCATTAATGCATGGACGTATAAATACGTCTTTCCGAAATACGATCTTTTCTGTTAGCTGCTATCCATAGAATGATTCCGAAAGATTTTGGAATGCAATAAAAGGACCTTAACAATGTTTAGGAAGGATTTATTTATGTCAAATGTTGTCCTTATTTATTTCTTTTCTCTTCCCTCCTCCTAATACATCTCATACGTGAAAAACGGAGGCATAGAGGAGCGAATCATGTGACTTTTAATTAGCAGTTAAGGGATTATTCATAAACTGTACAAATTATTAAGATAATTGTTAATTTTTGAAGAAAAATTTATGTATGACAATCTCTTGGTATCACTGGTAATTATTAAACTTGTTCTTAACTTAGTATTGCTAAATTAATTATAAAATACATTATGCAGTACTGATACATTTGTAAGTGTATTGTAAATGCTAATTTTACTTTTTATTATGTCAGAATGCATTTTGTTAGTTTACTTTCAGTAAATGAATGATTTTTTAAAAATAATCTTTGGTCTTAGACTTTTTTCATATGCTCGCGCCCCCCTCGTAGTTATCACGCCCCCTATGGGGGCGCGCCCCCCAGTTTAAGAAACGCTGTTTTAACCATTTTATGTGGCCGCGGTAGCCAAGTGGTATGCGTATCGGATCGTGGCTTGCCTTGTCACGAGCTCGGGCCCAGTATCACTCAAGACCACCGTGTAGGGCAGCGATGCACGCTAAATCTGTCGAGAGCTGAAATGTCCTCCCGTTGGTGTGGTGTGGTAGTTAGGAGAGGGGGTGCCAGCTCAGGTGTTGTCCACGTCACTTGACCATGGTTCAAAATTACGTGGTCCGTCGCCAAAAGCCCTCGTGTAGCTAAACAGTGAGACGTTAATATTAAATCAAACAATCATAACCATTTTATTCTTATATTATATAAGAACTATTTTTTACTTCAATTAACTATAAAAGTGTGTGTTTTTTTTTAGTTTTTTAAAAAAAACTATAATTTATTTACACATCCCTTTAAGCCGGCTGGATGGCATGGTTGGTTTGTCGCTGGACTTCTGCACCTAAGATTGCGGATACGACCCGGGGCAAGTCTGTGGATTTTCAAGATGCAGAAAATCAACAGAGACCATATCATAATTATACGGCATGTAAAAGATCCCTAGAGCGTCTGTTTGGCTTGGGTGCTCTCGACAAAATGAAATCCTAGTGAAGGTTTCCATCATCAGAGCTCAGATGCTTTCCTCTGGCGAGGAAAGTTGGTGTCAAAATTACTTGCGGTAATCGATATCGCATATATGGTGTCACGCTGAAAAGTGATACCAACTCCTGGAGGATGGACTAGGTCTGCAAAGATTAAGTCCCATTACGCAGCCCCATTAGAAAAGAAAATATTTAGAAAAAATTTAAAAGTTCAAGTGATAAAAACGATTCCCTATTCTCTTGATGTCCACGAGAAATCGAAACTAATTTTTTAAATTTCGAAACAAACACTTACTTCTGCCTTATTTTAATATCATTTTTAACATTGGTATTTAAGTTTGGAAGAAATGGCTGGGTGAAAGATCATCTGTGAGCGCATGTTAAGGCTTTCAGATCTTACGCGATTAGATAAAGGCTTCTAATTTTCTAGATATTTTGCAAAATTATATGAATATATCAAGATATCTACATTTTAAATTAAGTTGGAAAATATTTTGAATCTTGAAAGTTAAACAAGATCATTTAATATAAAAGATACAATACTTTCAATTAAACTGTTTTATTATAAAGAATTCATAAAAGTTTCTTACTAAGTACAAAACATAGTCCCAATATAAGAAGCCTTAATAAAACCAGTAAACGTAATGTTAGACTAAAATTGAATGGAATGAAATGATATTAATACATACGTTTATTGAGACAGTAAAAACATTCAATGAAAATGAATTAAATTACTTAAATAACATAATAAAATACACCACATACAGTTCTAAATATTATACTCGATTATAAATATTTTTTTGAGATAATTTCAAACTAATAACCACAAAAGTACAAATAATTTGTTGAAATCTATTGAGTCAAAACCAGTAAAAAATTTCTGCAAAGCCAATTTCACGAGTCTCATTAAAAAAACATGTCGAAGGAGTTCATGTAGTATAATTATTCAAAGTTACTTGTAGTGTAACTAAAAACTCGTCAATCTTTGCGACCGTCAATCCAATAAAATTCCTATAATCACGGAATCTAGCTTGAACATACATTTTTTTTGCTTTTATAAGCAAAGGATTATATTTTTTCTTGATACCATCGAGAAGTTCATAGAAATTTATCATACTTGTTTCCAAACTGATTTTAGCGTTCTCCGTATGTTCACGATGATATAGAAAGTCATTGTAAATTTTAATAAGTTCTTCACACTTGTCTTTTGCTACTCGCAGTCTCCTAAGCCCTTGAGAATCCGTATATTTCAATACATCTCCTATATATTTTATCTTTCCAGTGATATCTTCCAATAAGCTCCAACAAGTTTCCATAAGCTTGAAGTCGTCATGAAGATAACATATCCACTCACGACACCTTAACTCTTTCTCGATCGTACTAATGTCAACCATTATGAGCTTTAACAATATCCTATGCTACTAAAAAGACATTCTTTCTTCGCAAGCTGCAACCAGGATATGCGTCATTGTGTGAATAAACAAACAGCTTCAGGTTTTGTGAGATATGGAGAAACAAAGGCTATCTCATCCCGTAAATACACTTTTTACCTTCAGAGAAGTTTTTCTCTGACCATTGCCAAATTGGTAATAAAACTGAAAAAGTTTTAAGCGAATAACTTTAACACAATTAAGGAATTTAATCAGAATTTTGTATTAAGGCCACGCTAGCCTAGTAGTCAATGTACCACATCAAGACTCGTGGCTAGTGTGTAATGAGTTCAAACATAGTACTGCTGAAGACATGTAGAGGTGGTCGATGCACGTTAAATATGTCGAGGCTCAAACTTCCTCCCGTTGAACAGGAGAGGGAGGTTTTAGCTCAGGTGTCGTCCTCGTCACTTCACCATGGTTCAAATTTACGAGCTCCGTCGCCAAATGCTCTCATGTAGCTGAATAATGCGACGTGACAAACATACGCTGGATTGAGTGAGTAAAAGTTATATTTACGTCGCAGTATAAAGCTGCACGAGGGAATTTAGCGACGGAACTCATAATTTTGAACCAGGATCAGGGATGAGGCCGATACCTGAGCTGACACAACCTCTCTCAACTTCTACAACTCTCGAGATTTTTTTCTGAGGAGCCTGAGATACCGAGTTCCCGGGAAATAATGAAGGTTTCATACATATGTCCATAATTCTGAAGGTGTTCCAAATAAGTTCCAATACAAATTTGGGGCTGCGGTAGCCCAGTGGTCAAGGTATCAGATTATGGCAAACATGTCATGATTTCGAGCCCAGTACCACTAAACACCCGCCGTGTAGGGCAGCGATGCATGCTAAATCTGTCAAGAGCTGAAACGTCCTCCCATTGGTGTGGTGTGGTAGTTATTGAGGGGGTGCCAGCTCAGATGTCATCCACGTCACTTGAACATGATTCAAAATTACGTGGTCTGTCACCAAAAGTCCTCGTGTAGCTGAACAGAGTGCGACGTTAATATTCAATCAATCCCATTACAAAAATTTATCAACTTCAATTCACTCAAAAATTGACAAATTTGCGGAGTAGGGCAAAGTGCTACTGAAAATTATACAATGTGTCACTTGTAGCATGCGTGCCATAGGTTGCCGACCCCTGTTTTAGAGAAAGTACAGGATAAATATGATTTATTCAAAAAAGTGAATAGAACATTCAATGTTTACTACGGGAAAATTATTATCCATTTATATGTTCCAGTGCCATATAGATGTTCCCTACGTTGAAAGGTAAATTTTGGTACTAATGCAAAACATTCTTTACATAACAGTAAAACT